>MU405210.1:211842-669484 GCA_022836615.1 Annulohypoxylon bovei var. microspora | reverse complement strand
GCTACGGGGGTTAGACGGGTGGTTAGACGGGTGGCTGCACGGGTGGCTTAATAGGGGTTCGACGGGGTGTTCGACGGGTGGCTAAAGGGGAGGCTTAAAGGGTGGGAAAACGGGTGGGTAGACCGGGGGTTGGACCGGTAGTTTAAAGGGTGGCTACGGGTGGTTCAACGGGGGCTAGACCGGGGGCTAGACCGGGGGTTTGAAGGGTGGCTAAACGGGAGGCCCGGCGGGTGGCTTAGGGGTTCGATAAGGGGTGGCTTACGGGGTGGTTACGGGTGGTTCAACGGGAGGTTAGACGGGTGGCAGCACGGGTGGCTAAAGGGGAGGCTTACAAGGTGGTTAAACAGGTGCGCGAACCGCGGTGGTGCGTGGTTTCGTCGCACAATAAAAGAAACACAAGTGGGAGATCGAGGAATCGAACCATCGACCCCCGGCTAAACTCGGGATATTGTGCCACCCGAACGGGTGGCCTCGCGTTGTACGGGTAAAGCTTTGGTGTGTTTTTTTTTTTCTCCATGGTCCATCCTTATCAAAAATCTCCTATCGCGGTAATCCCGGATCTCCGGCGCTAAAAAGTCTGTAAACCCCGTTATCTCCAAAGAGGCCGTTATGTCCACAACGGTTGATTGGGTGCATCGTCTCGCGGGTGGGACCATCTTAGAGCTTTTAACCAATCAAATCCATAGATCTCAGCTTTCGAGGTGGCCCGTTCGCGAGAAGGTGGGTTTCGACAAGATTCAGTTTTTCGAAATCGAAAAGCTTGTCAAAAGCTGGTTCTCGCGCACGGACCAGTGGGTGGCAGCGACGAATTGATTACCTAAGATGCTTACGTAATTGACTCTTTTCAGTTCAGTTGGCCCTGATCTTCAACACAGCTTATATAAGTAAAAAAGGACTCCCTAATCTGGGGGATTCAACAACCCCTGGGAAGGTGGCTAAGGCGTTAGAAAGGTGGCTACGGGTGGCCACGGGTGGCTGAACGGGAGGTTGTACGGGTGGTTCAACGGGGGGTTGTACGGGTGGTTCAACGGGTGACGGGGGGCTCAACGGGTAGCTAGGCCGGGGGTTCAACGGGGGATAGACGGGTGGTTAGACGGGTGGCTAGACGGGTGTGTTGTTTAACGGGTGGCTAAAGGGGTGGCTAGGGGTGGTTTAAAGGGTGGCTAAACAGGAGGTCCGGCGGGTGGCTGCACGGGTGGCTTAATAGGGATTCGACGGGGTGTTCGACGGGTGGTTAAAGGGGAGGCTCAACGGGTGGTTGGCCGGGGGGTGGTTTAACGGGTGGTTAAACGGGAGGCCCAGCGGGTGGCTTAGGGGTTCGATAAGGGGTGGCTTACGGGGTGGTTACAGGTGGTTCAACAGGCGGTTAGACGGGTGGCAGCACGGGTGGCTAAAGGGGAGGCTTAAAGGGTGGTTAAACGGCTGCGCGAACAATAGTTTCGTCGCATGGTAAAAGATTTAAAACTGGGAGATCGAGGAATCGAACCATCGACCTCCGGCTAAACTCGGGATATTGTGCCACCCGAACGGGTGGCCTCGCGTAAGATATCAATATTAAAGCGTTTTGAAGGTGTTATGTACAACCAGTCGCAAATAGCAACATTAGGAACTGCGATATAACAACTCATTACGTACGAAATATAGCGTGTAACTAGTTAATATTTATATACATAAAAACGCCTAATTGAGGGCTATAAAACGATATAAGTTTCATATTATGAAATGTATTGAAAGAAAAGTTATTTAGGTTCAAATCTGAGGGTATTATGTATTGACTTTTAATGGCTTTTAATAATTACTAATAAGGTTAGGGTTAGGGTTACGTAAGACTAATCTGAGACTGGTCTAAGATTAATCCTAATTGGGATACTGGTCTAAGCTCATACCTAGATTAGACCGAGACTGAACTTTAAAGTGGGACCGTCTGAATTAGGTAAGTAGGGTAAATAACTAAATATGTGGGGCGGTTTAACCTATTTAGGTCAACTAGTTGGAGGTGGTCTTGGCAGGCCGTTTTTTCGGAGTTAAGCCCCTCGGAGCGCCTCAGGAGGTGGTCCGAGCTAGTCGACGAGGTGGTCCGAGCTATGAGCCCGGCTTGGACTATGCATATGCTCCTCTGTCGAATTCTATGTGGCGCAAAAGTCTTTGTCGTAAGATATCCGTTAGCCAACCAATGAAAAACTGACGTCTTCAAGTAGTTCAACTATGATGTGCAAACTTGTACGAAGACGACTTGACAACAGGGACTCTGTGTAGTTTAGATCTGCTCGAAATTCCATTCTTGCTCGATAATCGCCGAACAGGGGACGCTAGCGGCATGTCACTGATAGATTGAAGCCGACTGCCCACCAAACATTCTGACTGGAGTGTTTAGCCGCGGCGGCACGTTCGAATAGTCTCTGGGGTGAATATCGTGGCAAACCAAGCGACACAGGCGAACAGATCATACGTACTATACCTAAAAGCCGTCAGCTTGTTCCGTTCTATCTAGGGGGAGATATCGTAATCCATAGACGCCTGGAGTTCTCATAATCAGGTGATGATTGCGCAAGTTAAGTCGCAATGTGGCTTGCGTTATTCCCGCTCGGCCGTTAGAGTCTTGGATATTCTTTCATGTAGTCTGCTAATTGGGTAAAGACGCAGATGTGTAATTATGAGGGTTATCCATGCGTCGTAGACAGACAAGGGGCATAAGATGTCGAGCAGTCACAATCTAAATATTACCTATGGCGCAACGGCCAATGACCGGCGTATGGTTAGCCCCAAGTTCGCCCAATCGGTAGGTTCCATGAGGCGTTTCTGTGTAAGTACGAACTTGACGATTCGACCTGTTGAAAATCACCAAGGGATCAAGGATCCGCCTTGCAAACTAGCACAACGATGAGCCTAGAGCTTCATCGGCAATGGAAGCTAGGTTCAGGATCTATCTTTCCTTGCCCAAACCGTTGCCACAGAAGAAATGAACTTCAAGATGGCCGGTCTCGAACCTACGCGACAGCGCCAAGTCAATGATCCGGGACATTAAGGTGTCAACTTGTCCACCTCTTGGATATTGACATGTGCGTCGGAAAGACGACGATATAATACGGGACCGGCAGCGCAAGTGGCTGGCGTCTGCGGCTGAAGTTTCGGACAGCCGTCATATTGGTTTTATTCGCGCTTCTCAAGCTAGAGAAAGCCGCTAGGTACCCAGGTAGCTAGGTGAGGTGAGGTCGGTTCCCGCCCTCCACACCTCGTTTCCTGAGTTCGGGGTCCCGACCACTAGCTAGAACTCCGGGCGGCTTCCTGCATGGTCTTATCCATAATTTTCGAGTCCTTGAATTACAGTCTCAGAAGCGTAGATACGGTCTAGGTATAGGCTAGGGTGAAAATGAGGTGGCTGTTTTCGTGCAACAGAGAACCCTTGACCGCGAATACCCTTGGCATGAAAGAGATGCGAAATAGATATTTCAAATTTGTCGTCAATATGTTACAGGAGACGACGGCGTCTAATTACGGGGGAATGGTCCGCAGGGAGGAAGGGCAAAGGAAGCTAAACCGCGGTTTAGCGTGTTGTGAAGTTGTGAGGGAGAAGAAAACATACGTACGAGAAAATATAGAAAGGGCAATGTTTAGCTAGCTACCAGGTAAGTATTTTCGTCGACAGGCATTATACATACCTAGTATACAGCGACTAGTAGGAAGAGAAACCCTGATGTGACTGGGTATACGAAAGCGAAGTTTTACCCCTGACAGTCTTTGGTAAGAGCTTATCGATACAAACCCCCTTGCCAAAATTCCAAAGTTCCTTGTCTTTTGTTGCAGCGGACAACTTGCATCTCAATAGCAGCGAGGGATGGGAACACACGGAGAAACCGAGATCTAAGGATAATTAGAAAAAAAAGACACAGAGAAATTACAAATTACGAAGAAACTTCTCAATTCCAAGATTAGAGATTCTATGACGGTTGTCTTCGTTCTAATTTCTAACCTCATTAGAGAAGTACGGCATTGTCTATTGTCGCATTTCAGCTCAGCCCTACGAGTAATGACCGTTTATCATATACCTTGCATAGTGGTATTGAGAATTATGAATTAATTACAAAATATATTATTGAGATTGACGAGGGATCTGGTCGGCGGCTGTCAATCCAGGATTTATGATCGCCGAGTATATATACTTGGCTTAGGTTTCAGTCTCTCTTCAAGTAGACTATAGGTAGAGCGTCAAGTTGCTGTGTTTCTCCAAGTACTATATCTATACGACGCAACAATTGGAGGTAACGTGTACAAACAAGCAAGGTCTGAATAGGTAAGTAGGTATGCAATTGAGTGCATTTGTGCACACACCTGCATGATGAGCAGACCTACCTACCTAATACCAATCAGCTCAAAGCTCCCAAGCTACTAGAGTTACCTACCTACCTACATAGGTAGCTGAGACAATATCTTGAATCTGATCGCTGGTTTCGTAGTTTTCGAAATACGCCGTGTTTTACACACCTGATCGTCATCAATTCCCGTAGATGATGGGACAGGTGTAGCTGGTTACATGTCAATTTGGCTGGGCCTCGACGGATGAAATCTTGAGAATATGCCGGCATGCGGAGATTTCACCGTTACTTGGATCTAACTCCTTCTGCCCGCGCGGTTCCAGACCCTCTCATAACCGGGGTTATCTGAGCAAACTAGGTAGGTATCGTGTTGAACGGAAGCACGTCTGACGACAGTAAAAACCTGCCAGTGCATCAGAATCGTCTGACGTAGTGGTCGAGACCTCGGAGAGCCTCGCGAATTCTTATTTTTGTTTTGAAGACATGGCCCGCCGGGGGCTAGCGGCTTTCATCCGCCGTAATCCGCAATCATACGCAATATCCATCAGATTATTAGAGTTGGCAGCTTGCCTGCTGCCAGAATCCTTGCATCAGATCTCTCGAGATGGTAGGTCGATTCACCTTGGTCCTTGGCGCGGACCGGCAAGAACTACAGCTGCAGAGATCTTCCTTACTACCTAGATAGGTTGTATGCCTCCTTGAAATTAAGACTTGAATGGCAGGTCGACAACACATAGCCGTTGTTGAAACTTCTGGCGCCTCAGCGCATACTGGTAAGAGTTGCCTATTTATATCTCGATGTAAATATGCCTAGCTGCCTACCTATGTAGGTAAAGGCTGAGAGAAGGATCTGCACTCATACTATTTTGGGTAGGTGGCCCGAGCTGCGAACGTCGTAACATCTTTGAAGTCTTAGCTGCTGTGGCGTAAATAGAAGAATGGCATCTTTAAGCGTCCTTCTCTAAGGATTTTTAACCTCTTCAAGATTTCAAGATTTCAAGGTTATGTAGTAACTCGAATGCTAAATACAGCTCAGACCGGAAAGAATGCAAACTAAAAGTCGGCTTTTTGTAATTGATACTACGGCAGCATGTGCCTGTGCCGCGAACAGGGGTTTCATTAGGGGCGTCCCCCTTTTCCACTCTTACGATTCGTGGGCTTTTTATAATCAGACCCACTAATAATATTCAAAAGTCTTAAGGCTATTATTGTAAAAGACTAAAGAGTAGGTGAGTATGTAGGTGCATACTGTAGCTACTTTTAACATGCCACCCTAATAGAACATGAATCGACAAAAACATCCGACTCACCAGTCGAACCTATTCTAAGGATTCTACAAGCGAGTATCTGAAGCATCGTCGACTCTCTAGGGCTTAGATTCTTCGATTAAGGGAGGATGGGATTAGGTGAAAGCAAGACTCGATGGGCGGCACATGTGTCACGGCTACACTACATGTGACCTTCTACACAGCTACCGTACTCAACAGGCGGATGCGCGCTTACGGTTACCCAAAGCTTACCTTCGTCGACTATTTTAGCCACTCCAAAATTATGTACCTACATACATAGGAGGTAGGCAGATTGTACAGTTCACCCCCTGAAATAATGTTAGTACGCTTTTCTGAAACTACTGATTTGCACTAGGGTATGGAAGTTTCGAGCAGGGCTTTAATACGTATTATCGAAACATATATAATTTTTATGTTTTTTCATATAAGATCTTAAAGATATAATTAGTATTCTCTAACATATAAAAAAAAGTATATGTTTTAACAATAAGATCTCGTTACTTTATTTAGGGTTGAAACCTGGTATAATACTTCTATAACAAGCATTAATAAAGTACCGAAACAGGTTCGTACTAACATTATTACAGGGGGCCGACTGTAACATAACCTTATGCAGAAGATTGATACCCGAGAGTCAACAATTCCCGATCCCTACGGCTACCTGCTTACCTACGTCGACGGCACCTCGTGGGGGCGGTTTCGCAACTTTTCAACATTTCGGCGGGCATCAGCCCCTGTTTTGCAAGGACGGACCGTATCTGTATCTGGGTACTCTACCTGTCTACGCCACAGAACTGCATATTACCCTTCCCAAGTTTCTTGTACCATATATCGATGTAGATTGATGTTCGCACTGCCGGGTTGCGGCTCTCGATGGTGGTTCTACAGCTGCTAACCACTACTATGTACCTATTCGCTCTTCAGGGGTCTACAACCACCGCCTTAGCCGCCCATATCCTACCTGCCCACCTATACATACGCAGATACGCAGATACGCAGATACGCTAGAGAATCATGAAGGAAACCATCAGGTGCTTTAGCGAGACTTCACAAAAACAGAGGCCGGGATTTACCGAAATATCGCGTTGGAAAATAGTTGCAACGGTTTTCAAAGCCCGGCCAAGCTGCGCAATCGCCGGTAACCATACCGTCGGAACCTGACTAGGCTAGGCCTTAATTACTAGTCAGGAACGACTACATGGTAGGTAATTTGTTATGTATCTGTCTCAGAGGCTCTTTGAAGTTCGTACGATATTGCGTGACCAGAGGTTTGGGTTGGTAGGCTAGGTTAGGTAGTGTACCCAGGTCCCAGATGTTAGAAGATTAATGTTTCCATGCTGCCATGTAAGCATGTACATAAGCCAGGGAGTCGCGAAAAGCCTGCATCCCTGCCACAGCCACGTTCCCCCCCTTAACGTCATAAGAGGTATTCCTAGTTGAGCACGTTGGCGCTGTATTCGCCACCTGTGATATATTCCTGAAACTGGAATATAATAGCAAATAGAAGTTTATGAGGCGAAAGTCGAACGTACTTAGGAAGAACCTTTATCTTGTAACTAAATCGAATGCTTGGCAGCTTGCGATAAAAAAGGGGTATTGATTATATTCGGAATGTAGTAAAAATAAGGTATTAATACCTACCTGGTATTAGTAGGTAGTTAAGATATACTAAAGATTTGCAAACATTAAAGCAAGGCCATACATAGGGTTGTCCCATACTGCCCATGCTACCCATGCTACCCATACTACCCATGCTGCCCATGCTGCCCATGTTCAGCCACCCCGTGCTGCAAGACATCGATAGGTCTGTGCTGGACGATGCTGATGCCAATCAATAAGCACAGATCAGTTCTGGGCACCTTGTATTTTGTACTTCCGGAGAGGCGACCCGACACGCCGGTATGCAGGTACATCTACCAGCTGCGAGACTATCCTGGAATTGCAAATGTGATCTGAAATGACTAGAAATGATCCACGCCCAATCCGCTAACCCCTCCATCACACACGCACATACACACATACATACACACACATATACACATATACACGCACGCATATGTACTGTATCCCATGCTTCTACTATGTCAACATGCTTTTCTTCATTCAACCTTGGAATAGAAAACAAGTGTTTGAGGTCGCGGTCTTCACCGCCTCATCGCCTCATCCAGTGATGATGAATGGCGTCAGAACTCAACTCCTTCTCGGCCAAGGAATATTATCGGGATATCGATGCTTGTCTTTTCTGTTTTCTATCCCGTCTCGTCTATATGTCTATATGCCAGTGGCTATGGAGCAAATAGCCCACAGTGTAAGTTGCGGCCTCGAATTATTCCAGCCATCTGGCACCCATTTCCAGGTACAATAACAGGACCAGTTACGCAATGATGCCGGATGTTTCTCGTTGCCAACTTTTCGTATCCCGCTGGCTTGAGACAAATCTGTTCCATGAGGACGGTCTCGCATGGAATGAAAGGGCTCTCGCGTGTCTCCACAGCCTAAGAGTTGCCAACTCTCTCAAGATCTCGTCACTTTGCTGTAGCCCATCCGCGTTCCGATCCCTCCAAAATTACGGTTCTCGCTAGAGATCCTCCTTGGCACTGGTGTTGGTCGTTGTTTTATGAATCTCGTCTGTCTGTCTCGAATAGCATCTGTGAGGAATCAATCTTATCGCGCCATCTTCGCCCTCACCCCTGGCACGGACCCTTGTCGTCGCCCAGCCAGCCTCCCCTGATGAAACCACGGGCTGCTATCCTTGCCGCAGAGCTTTCCCACGCAGCCACGCTAGAGGCATGCTCCGTCCTGTACCCACAGACCTCCCTACAGTCCATTGCAGTCTAGCCAAATCGGCCAGCAAACTTTTTGAGGTCTATTCTAGATTTCGAGCTGTCCAACGTCAGAAAAGCTCAAAGAGGATCTCTCCAGACCCTTCACACATTTCACGTCATCCCTACTCCATGTAAACTTGTTTCTAACATCGAAATCTCTCTTGTCTGTGAGCCTCTCCACTCAAATCTTATTCTATACCGCTTTCATTTGCGGCTCCTTCTAAAAGCTAGCAATCTCAAGAGATTCAAGACTGCATTGCTACCTCACATACTAGGTACCTGACTTCACCTACCGTTGCACCAGGCCCCACAGGCTTTTGTAGGTAACACATTATCAGCCTACGGCTCATTCGGCGCAGATTCCCACAAACCCCCATTGTTCGGATGGCTCTGGGGGTTTACCCACCTAGCGCGTCTCTCTTTGTTTGCCTCTCATAGCGGCCCCCAGATCTGAAGCTTGTTAGTTTGGATCCTTTACGTGCTGTAGTTCCCCCCCAACAACCCATGCCCATCCCCTCTATCAAGCTATCGAGCGCATAGCATGGAATATAGAACCCGTACAGGTCGCGAGCCGTCCCGATCTCACTCTCACTAGTGAGGAAGTGAGGAAGGCTCACATCTAGCTATATTACGGCCTATAGGTGATCACAGGAATGTCTAGCAGAATCCTCATCTGTCCACATCGGCTCACCATCCTTATTTCTTAATAAGCATTAAAGCGCGGGTCGATGACAGGTACTCTGCATGCCCGCTCTGTCTGTGCGAGGTACATGTTATTGTACTGGTTTTCGGCAAGGAAGATCTTATGGGATCTTCCCTTGATCCCCTGTTGCCACCGCCAGGGCAAGCATCACAAATCGATACCCCTTGCTCGCTACCTGGCCCACAATATTCGCAGGCTTACTTCCCTACCGATTCGGATGCGATCCTCCAGAGCAATCTGTACATCTGTACACCCGTGGGCACTCTTGTCTCCTGGGCTGCTGGTCCAGTCCTTCAGGCCATCCCCGCAGAACGTCGAGGACCACACCCACCCAGAGGTGTTGATCTTCCTATTGGCGTGAACCTCCACTAGTCTCATCAACGGTCATGCGTTCATCCGCGAAGTCTACGCTGAGCTAATGTAATGAAGGACCAATTACCAGCTCCCAGATGTCCCAGCCGAGATGTTATGTTTTCCTTATCCTGTCCTCTCTCCGAGGACTTTGCTTACCGCTGTACGGTACCTAAGTTCTATTCGTAAATCGTAAGTCTCGACCTGAGGAGAACTGGGCTGTGCGAGCAGCTCTAATGAAGAAGTCTCGTTATTCCTAGATGTGTCAGACTCCTTCTCTGTTTCGTCTTTGACCTAGTAGTCATTGGGAGATATTCAACCAAGAAATCCCGGGTTTTGAACGGTCGAACACAAATTATGCCTAACAGTCTAGCGGCTGCCTTTCCGTAGTTACTATTATTCTATTGACGTTTCCGGTTGGGGCCTGTGACGGCAAGGGTCTGTCTGTTGGTTCTCTGGCAGGCCACCATAACACGGCATTAGCCATTCAGCCGAGAAACCCAATGGCCACGGCCCACTCGATATAGACGTTGCTACTTCTACTATCATCCATGACAGAAAAAGGTGTGTGGCTCAGCAGTTACCATGCTGGGGGATTTTTTTCTTATTACCACACCTAGCCTATTAAGCGTGCGGCTTCTGTCTTGGTAGACGAAGCCTTAAAACGTGCATCCAGTCCCTTTTCAATATCTCTACCGTATCTGGCCAGGTACCGTCCCAGGCTGACCCAACACTCACGAACACCCTCTTCTCCAGACGTGCAGGCCCTGCCCTTTCCTCGGACCCTCCCTGGACATTTCTCCGTAAGGATGGGCGGTACCGTTCGGTATTAATTCCACCTCTGTCATCCTCAAGAGCAGGGGTTACCTCGAAGGCGCCTTGTTGCGACCACGGACTACTTCCAAAGCCCAAATACATACATAACGCAAGGCCTACCGGTGTCTAGACGCTTTGAGGCGACCGACCCCACCAGACCATCATTCGAGGATCCTCGATCTATACACGGCTCGCCATAGAAACTCAAGAAGGACAGACCTCAAAGCAACTTCTCTACATCATCAACATATACGTGGTAGCTTCATATCTATGCCTCGCAACCTTCTCGTCATCCAACCCAGCCGGTGACAAACAGGCTTGACCATAGGTTTGTACTATTGCAGCTTGCGTTGCTTTAACTCTCGTTTCAACAATTCAATATATATACACACTAGGTCCTAGTCGGTGAAGAGAGTCTATTCTACAGAGTTCGAGCATCGATAGCTAGCTTTTTCTGCGACAACCCTCGAAGTAAACATCTCAACAGAAGGACTACTATCCAAGGAAGGAAAAAGAAAAGGCCCTTCAACGACCGCTCTACATATCCATGGCATGCATGTGCGATTGTCTTCGGCGTTATTAGAAAGCACCTAGAAGCTACAGATCGCCCGAGCCTAACCCGGTACTAAAAGGTCCTGGATAGTCTCGTCTTGCAGCTCTCTATCGATAGGCGAGATTACTGCTGACTTCGAGGTCAAGGAAAATAAAATTTCTGGCCTTACCGTTACTTCGTCGAACATCGACCGTGGAGAGTTGGTTTCCTTGGTGCTGATCTGAACGACGTACTTCGGCTAGTAGCTCCTCTAGCTTCTGGAATTTATATCGCTTTCGATATCCAAACCCCTGCAACATTTCCAATGCTCGTTACCAGGCATCTCGAACCGGAGCAAAACCACTGGTCTAGCAAATTTGAGACCACCTTCCACAAATCCACAAGCCCACGCATGTCGAGCTACGACGGCCATCTGTCGACACAGCCTGATTGGCAGGGGCAATACTCCTTTCTCCCTCCCGGGGAGGGTAATATCTTCTCACAACCTTTCGAGCAAGTTTCGGGCTCTAATAGTAACAATGACATTACTTCTCAACAGCGCCCCGCGAGCGCACATAACAGCACTCTTGATAACACGAACCAGGCGACCCAGAGCAGTATTCACTCTCCAATGAGCCACTCTCGTATATTAGATCCGCTTGGACTACGACAACCGAAGGCAGAATCTCCTGTACAAGAACAGCCTGATGTACAGGGCGCGAGTTATGCTATTAAGGCGGAGTCGGCCCACGAGGAATCGTTGGCTTCTGCAGACCCCCATGGACTTCCACTTGGACCAAGCGCGTTAGGCCCGGCATCTTCAGTGCGGGGGCAAGAAACAACATCTGGTCCAACCGGGCACGATGAGGGTGCTATAGGAAAAGATGAAGATGACGAGGTATTAGACGACGACGAAATGGTAGAGGGAGAGGGAGAGGCAACGCAACCACAAACCGCAGCCGAGCGCACAGCTGCTCGGAGGAAGATGAAGCGCTTTAGGTAGGGGACGATAATTCAGCGGCTAGTAAACACCGTTAACATAAGCAGGCTTACACACCAGCAAACCCGATTCTTAATGAGCGAGTTTGCAAAACAACCACATCCGGATGCCGCACATCGAGAAAGACTTTCGAGAGAGATCCCAGGGCTGAGTCCAAGGCAGGTTCAGGTCTGGTTTCAAAACAGGTAAGATTATTACGATACTTTTTTTAATGAAATAAATCTAAACTTTTGTAGGAGAGCGAAGATCAAGAGGCTTACAGCCGATGACCGAGATCGAATGATCAAAATGCGTGCCGTGCCGGACGACTTTGACAACGTCCAGGCGCTACACTCTCCGTATGGGGCTGTTCACGGACTGGGGACACCGATCACGCCTCCTGTCGATTTTGGATCTTCGTCATATGCGGACCACATGATGCGGCCACTGATGGTGGATACTATGCGAAGAGGGGAGAACGACGACCATATGTCGTCTTCTAGTAGTTTAACCCCGGCTTTTGGGAGTATCGGCTTCACGCCTTCGGGACCCATGAATAATTCCGATCTACTTTCTCCGTTGTCGCCGTCATCGAACGACCGAGGATATTATTCGAGTCATCTGACGAGCCCTCTCGGAGGAGCTCACAGGTCTTCGAACCCTTTCGCTAGACAGAACAGCCTTGATTCTGGTGTTCAAATGCATTCACAAAACAGACAGCAAATCCGGCCTTTACAGCCACTCCAACTTAGGGAGACGTTGTCGAGATCACGACCGGATAGTTTACAGTCGCCCTTACGATCGAGCATGTCATGGAAAGGAGATTCGATCGACTACACTACGTATTCAAATACTAGTGGGAGCCCTGGAATTGGGGGGAGGCACCCATCTCTTTACCAATCCGACCAGATGGGTAGCAACCCAGGAGGCTCGTTGAATTATGACTCTAACTCATATTCCAGTAAGGGGAATACTTTCACTAGGTATTTAGATTAACTTGCTAACCTCTTTCTTAGCTTCGGGCGTCCAAACCTCCCCGACCAATATTAACTACTCAAGTCTACAACAACCTTCGCAAAATAGATCTCGTCTTCGAGCGACTTCCGCAACTCTTCCACTCGGCCTGGACTTAAGGCACCAATACCGAACCATGCCGTCTGGCCATAGTCTCCAGTCTCCTAGCCACTCTTCGACGCCCCGAGTTGCAACTACTTCACCTTACGGATCATCTTCCGCATACACTACGAGTTTTCCTTCCGCCCCCTTAACAGCACCTATCGACTTTTCGCTTTCCAGGACGCAAGGTATTAACAGCAGATCTTCGGTTCAGGATTATTCTATGCCTCAGATGAGCGCGCCAATCGCACCTTCTCACGACTTTAACCAAGCGCTACATGGTAGTATGGGCAGTTCAAGTACCAGGACCCCGATGAGAGATACATTCGGGGGTGGGCCCCTGAGTGTAAGCCAGGGACAGGGGTCTAGCGAAAGAAGCGAGGACTATTCACAAGAGGGAATGGGTGGATCTGGGTCGGGGTTGAAACGAAAACGGAGTTCATTTAGCCTCTCGCAGGGAGGTCATACGCCCGGACCGGCTCAGACTTCCCAACCATACGGACACACAACTTGAAGGATACGTCATTAATAACGGTCCACGAAATACCAACAAGGGGGGTGGAAGGGGGGGTGAAGCATGGTGACACAGAAACTCGAAAAACGATGTGGCGCTCTTCTGATTCTATTCGAAAATAATACCCAATTTTACGGACCTTATTAGATTACCATGTGTTACTATATACTTTTTTTGTTTGATTTTTCAGTTGCATTTCTCGGTGTGGACGTGTCACAGTTTCACGGCAATTCTTGGGAGTATTGAGCGTTTGGTATATTGATGGTTAGGTTAAGGGGCGGGATCAGAATGATTGTGTTTATGACTCAAGAAAAGAACATATCAAAACATACTACATACATACTACCGGAGGAGGAAGGAAACGAAACTGGCGTGGCTATGAGACGTATGGAAAAGGCGTGTGATCAAGATGGTGAAATCAAGCGAGGCATACATTCCCGCCGCTTGACGCGCGAACTGGATACCCTTTGCACTTGGGCTGTACATAGGCACTTCCTCGATCGAGACACAACTCTCGTGGTCAATGTAAGCTACTGGTTCGCAAAGACAAATTAGGCTCGTGAACAAGTTGCTCGTCAAAGCCTGATATTTTCATGGAGGCTTATTTCGCTTGCTGTCTTTTCTCGAACGAGGATCCACATGATATTACGATTCTACGATCAATCGGATTACTACATACCTTACATACCTCCTGTTTGAAGCTTGGTACCGATCTGCATTCCAAATTCTGACGTTCTCCGCAAGCCCCATAGATCTGTGTTGAGGCTCACGACTAGTAAGGCACGAGCTCTCTCCCGGTATACGTCTTGGCTTAGACGACCTCAACGTAAACGACGTGAGAGACACTTACCGAAGGTATGCGCCTCAGCTTACTACTACTACAGTACGCCAGGTTCTCCGACTGCTTGCCTTATAGCATACATAGCGAAGTCGTAGCAGCGTGGAGAAAGAGGGTTTTGCCCCTAAAATCGGAATGTAACGCCGATAGATGGTAAATCTCGTTTTGGAGAGATCTCGTTCCACTCAGAATTCCCCGAACACGTTTTAGCAATTAACGAAGACGGCCCTCCCTACCCAGGCAGCTCTCGATGCGACATTGCAGACGCTGGACGACTAGCTGCTTCTCTTTTCAATTCTTTGTCTGCTTTCTTAAATCCCTCCTTGAATCTATTTCCGGGCGGACGATCGTCGTGCGCGTATAAAACGCGGCATCGTCCCGGTCAGGGGGAGGGGTTTTGGAAGGGAGAAGAAAAAAAATCTCATCCCTGCAATCTTTGCTATAGTCCTTCTCGTTACGGTAACGTTATACCAAATAGGCAAGAAAGATAGGAAAGTAAGGACTTGTAACATGACAAGCCATAAAAACCACCACAAAACCGGCTGTCAGGGGTCTTCATGAAATGGGTGAGGTCGGAAATTTCGATCCATCATCATCTCGCGATCCCTCACCACTTAGAGCACGCACCAAAAGAATTTCCTGGGATATCCCATATCCCACCTACAGATAATGCAGGCAACAATAACGAAACGCGCGGTAACAGTTTGGAAGCTTCCCACTGGGTTGCATGGATGCACCTGGGGTACTTCAAAAAAGCCAATAGAGGTTAGGAGGGACCCCAAAGCTGACAACTGCATGATGGGTTACACAAGACGCAGCCCGCTGCATACGAAAGGGATGGTATTTATGACGGCTGCTGCGTTTGGTGCGACCCTCCACCACCTAGGTTAGGTACTGGATGTACATACGGCGCGGTGAGACCCTGTCGGGAGCTGGATCTTAGGTTCTTGTGGAAGACAGCACAAAGGGGACCCAAAAACGATGCTGTGCCAGATACCACGACATAACGATTGGCTCAGATCCTCGGGCACGGGAAGGAGTTTAGGTGGACGGCCCTGACTCTTCCCCAACCTCGAGAAGGAGGAGGGATATTCCCGTTAAGCAAGCGAGTCAAGCAAGCATCCACCTATACGACCAACCTACATGCATATCTACATACTTGCCTCCTACTACCTACCTACCTACATACCTAGGTACCTACATACCATGCCTTACCTACCAAATATTGATGTGCAAGAAGGTAAAAAGTATTTCCTACATGTCACGCCGCACTGCAGCAGCCGCCCGTCGCTCGCCGGCAAAGCTATACCATAATATGTCAAAGCTTAGCCTAGGGCAGAGGATTTCCGGCCAAGGATTCCCGGTACAAAGACCGTGCCCAAGACAGACAGCTGCGCTACGACGCTTAAGATCGCTCCGATATTTTTGGCTAGACGGTCCCAGCTCCTTCGGGACTAGGCGCCGGACAGCGCAGCAATCGGTAGTGAGCGAGAAGTCTAAGTGTGTTTATAAAAAGCGAAAAAGGAGGATCAACTTTGCGTCATTCCGCATGCAAGACAACATCGCGTTGCAGATTATTTCTCTCCTTTTTTTCTTTTTTCTTCTCTCTCTCTCGCTTCGTCCTGATGTTTTTCTTCGTCTTCTTCAGCAGCAGGTTCGAGGCGCCTGTCGGAAGCTCTCGGTCTAGCCTTGTGCCTCGACGCAGCACCACAGCTACGCTCTCTGCTCTGTTGGTTCTGTAAACCTCCATCCATCCATGCCTACGTATCTATGCAGACTGCATTACAACATCAGCGACGACCGAATCTGACTGCAGTTAGATTTAGTCAACGTGTCTCTGCGTTGTTTTAGACGTCTTAGCTCTGTCGTGTTCTACTGTTATTCTCCCGTTCGCGCCGATACGCCCACGCTTACAACAGCAAGCTAATTTCTATCCTACACGCCCCCCCTCCCTCAAGCCACAGGCGCAAGCGCGCAGCAGCTGTCGATCGGTTCTGGACGATTTGAATCTTGATCGAAACAGATTTAGATGATTACACTGTCAATCAAAGTGCGCGGACCCGGCTGAAGCCACAGTTTGGTTCGTGTTATGCACTAGGCCGTGGCAGCCGAAGCCAGGGCTATAAGATGTGCTATTATAGCCCCCACCCGTTCCACCCCATCAGAGGCTTGCTTGAATCTTGACTTCCCCTATTGAGACCCTGTGTTTCCCATCCCGTCCTAGTCTTGCCCTTTTCCGTACGTGTAGGTTACTAAGGTTGGCACAACCATGTACCCCCATTGTAGATACAAGATACGAACACCCTCAGCACCCTATGTGGTATGTTGTATGTACATTCTTTCACCGTATGCTCCTTCGGTAGGTAGGTACGAGATGCACGGTGACGGGCGTGCAGAGGGAAATCCAGGAAGGCGATCATTTTAGTTACGCTCGATCGAGTTCTAGGCTTGGCCTCTTCGCTCCAACCTTCCGATCCGCGAATCAGAATCTATGAGCGGCGCAGACATGACTCAGCCATCCTCTTTGTTACCTTACCTACCGCCGGCTGCCCTGACTGGCTGGACCCCTAAGGCTTAGATTTGCCTCTATTTGCTAGATATGCCCCCCATGACCCACGTAGACCAGAGGCTAAGGGGTGACAAGGGATGAAAAGACGATGAAGAATCTGACGGGAACTTCAGCCTTGATGACCGACGGAGCCTCGCCCAACGGCCCCCAAATGCTCCTAGCCTACTGGTCAGGGGCCGCCTAGATTCGCTAGGAGGGAGATCGCCCGTCATTTAGGCAAAAGGTGTGGAATGACAGCATATGGGGTCCCCAGGGGCCAGTCAGCCTGAGAGCCGAGACGATAGCTAGGTCTGGCCTGTCAGGATTCCCATACGTTTACCTAACCGGGCAGAAATTTTCCGGGTGTGGGGGGGGAAAGCAAAAGCGAGAAGTGTCTGATTTCATGAGGCACGCATCGTTCTCGTGTCTAGGGAGGGAACAAGGGACGCCGCATAGGGGCAAGGGGAATTAGATCCCACGATGTCGAACGATGGTAACTTCCGAAATGACCAAGGGTCGAACAGAGTAGAGGTCGGGGCCCCGGAAGGACGATCTCCAGAAACCGGTTCCTGGAGCCTAGATGCAGTTCGGCACTTTTCATGAGCAGCTGAGGGCAACCTCTAAGTGGGTATCTGTCTATTCTACCTATATTCTTATACAGGCGTAGGTGAAGTAAACCAATATTGTACGAGTGGCTTGCGGGCGGAAGTTCTACTCCCCCGGCTACCCCTTTATGCCCATACACTTTCTTGCAGTGACTTGCCACAACTGTCTACCGAGTTATGCTAGACACCAGTATGTTGGGTATGGATATTCGAAATCTATCGCTGAAACGAGTGGCGGCGCCAGGGGGCCACCATACGAGCTGTGTCCCGCGCCGACGGGCAAGCCACCTCGGCCACGAGCCCGGTCACGGGCCCGAAATCCAGCGCCCCTTTGCGAAAGTCGAAAGATTTCGTGTCTCTGTGTATACGTCCTCATCACGCCACCGCAATGGAGGCTATAGGCACTGTAATATTTGCTTGCAGGTGGATGACGATAACCGTGCAGCTGTTGGCGCTGCTTTGTGCGCCCGGTTCTTTCACGTATTTCCTAGGTACCCGACTCGGCTGTATTGCGACTTACCTAGGTAGGTTGGTCTATCTGTCGTATAGCCGCGCCCTGTCCTTGCATCTTGCATGGTGGTTATGGTCGCTCTTAGCACGCGATGATGCCATGCGACTTATATTTCGCCGACAGAAATCCTAGTCTGCCAACATTATGAGAGATGGCAACGGATAACAACAACACGAAGACTTTGTTTTTCATGAACTAGCCTCCTACTAACCCCATACCAATGGTAAGTAGATAATTATGCCACCCCCTATGTCCCTAAGTGGGCTCCCGCGAAGGAACCCTTGCCGCAGAGCCTAAGTCCTGAGGCTTTGGTATTCGGCCATCATATTTTCCGTGTGCTACTTGCAAGGGAATTAAGTTCATAATCCAAGACATCAAGTCCCCAAGCCGTCTCCGGAAAGATGGTCCTAGAATTTCCGTTCGTCCAGGAAACGAACCTGGGCTACAGACATGTGTCTTGGAATCCGGGGGCGGCTGGGAACCTGCAGCGCGGGGGCTGACCCATCCATCATCTATCTATCTACCTATCTATCTAGCAGCAGCACGAGGACCTGGACAGTGGCCATGATGTTTAGAGTGTTCTGCAGGACCCTAGTATAGTGTAAAGGAACCTTCTAGCGTGGAGATGCGGGTTGGGGATGTAGGTTAAGGGTTAAGACGCAGGATAGACTACCGTACGCACTACTACTTTCTTCCCGGTGGCTTGTAACCCCCGTACGTTCGAAATGGGGCAGGCGACTAAGAGCTACCAGTCACAAGAAGGTAAGCGGCCAGAAACTCGGTGCTTCTACACGAGAGAATGAACCCATGGCGGGGAGAAAGAACTCTGCCTAGAGACCCAGCGTTAGCGCCATCTCCCAGCATCGCTTGGGCTGCTGCCGCGCTCCTACTCGCGAGCCCCATCTTCCCCATTCTTACCCATTCCCCTACTACCTCCGCTAGCCGCCTCGAGTGCACCGGCTCATATCGAGATCGAGGGGAAGCCAGCACGGCAGTCGCCTTTGTTTATTTTGTTTTACGTAGCGCTAAGTCCTAAACATAACGAGAGACGACGGAATCGAAACGGTAGAATGGGTCTTGATGGTTTGGTCACCGTCTAGGGAACAAAAAGGGAAAATAGGAGAAGCGCCTGACGAAAGAGCAGCGTTTACCCGCCGTAGCGACCATTACTACTACTGCCGCCGTCCAGGGGAAGGAGGGGGGCACAATGAAGTGTAGTTGTTGATTTGGCTGCTTTCAGTAACTCTCCCTCTTACAACAACAAAAGGGGTTGGACCTAATACACGCGAGCACCTATGTGCCCAATACCTAGGTAGTTATAATCGTGGCTAGATAGAAGTTAGAACATGATCTCGATAGACGAACGATTAATTCGCTATAAACCTGCGAGTTCGAATAGACATGTGTTCCCCTTAATGAAGCCAAATTGCAAATTCATATGAATAAAGGGCCTCGCCCCCTATGAGGCGCAGTGCTAACTGCGCGGTTAAAGCAGCATACGGCCCTATCACAGGGGAAAGTGAGCCCTACAGACAGACGAATAAACGAACCGGTGAGATGCGATCGAATCGTTTAAGGATGAGCAATTCGTAGAACAGGTTTGAAACGAGATCTAGGAATGAATCAATGAAAGCATGTTTCTCTTTTTTCTCTCCATCATTGCGAGCTTTAAGCAAACTCGATTCCATCAAGAAAATATCTATTGCAGAACTCGGCTGGCTTTACTAGAGAGGCCATCTAGGGGGAAACCGTGGATCGTGATCACGATGGTTCTCCTGGTTTTTTAGAGCCTTGTGAGAAGATCCAATAGGTTAATATTATGATAGGTAAGATTCATACCTAATCCTACAATGATCAAGTTGACATTATTATACATTCACAAGCTCCTATCTTATGAGCCTTCACCGTTGTCATAGCCATGAACATGCCCCTTTCTTCAATTTGCCCTTCGTGTCTTAGTCTTCTCCTGACGCCTCCCTAGTCGCCCAAATGTACCATGCAAAATACTAGGCAAGCTACCTAGGTAACTATATATTTCCTAATTCAATTGATATCCTCAATCTTATTAGGATATTTAATAGGTCGAATACTATCCTATCTCAACTATTAGAAAGTTAACTAACTTGTCCCTTCCGGGTATGCCCCGGAGAGCTAGGTACTACTCAACCCCCAGTGACGAACTCCACGACACTAAGTATTACCCCAACGTCTAGCCGAACAGCGAAACATAACATACAGGAGATATACAATAGTTTCAACATAGTTAAGGATAGTTTGGGTTTCTCAGTAGACTCAAATAATCTTGTAACAAGCGAAGTAGGACCATCGTCGAGGCCGACACCATCTACAGGACGGTTCACGATACCTCAATGGCTTATATATACGCATAATCAAGACGAGGCACAGGTGATTCATGATGTAGGTAGGATACGAGAACAAGCAAGAGGGAGTAAATACATTGTCCTAAGGCCATAGCCGTTAAGGCACCAACCACTTTGAACAAGGGACGTGGGATCAAGAATCTTCGAGTCCTCACATGGCACAAACGATCGTCCATACGTGTACGCTTTTCGTTATTATTCTCTTCCATTGCTACAGCTTCTTCGTTCAAACGGGTTTCCGATGGGAGTTGTGCCCCGATCCTTCTCATGATTTTCCATAGACCTCGATAATATCTTCCGCCCCCACATGCTTCAACGGGATCAACATCTTCTCTATTACTATACGTTCCTACTACGAATGATCTGAATTACTGTTGTTTTCATTCAAGTCAAACCAAGCGGTTCAGGCCGATTATTCCGTTAGCAAAATTAGACGCAGAATCAAAAAGCCCTGGATTGACATCAAGCGAACTATTCACAATCTCCCTCTACTTCCGTGTATCCAAAACTCCATCTACAACCTCCTCTGAATATACAGGGGACAGGGCTATCCATCATCCAACCTTAAGTCATCAACCCACATAAGCAAACTGTTTCCCTAACCTACTAGCTCTCCTCCCTCGCCACGCTCCGACTAGCCTGGCCCCTCCTACTAACGCCCAAGCGGCCCATCTCAATCCCCGCATCCTCGACCGTCCGGCCGCGGCCCTCCTCAGCCAAGAGCTCTTCGCTCTTCCTCCTCGCCGCACCCTCAACCCCCACAACGCTTTCGCTCCCGCTCTCCGTCGCCTCCCCAACCCCAGAACCATTCCCACGCCCATCCGCCGCAGGCGCCGGCGCAGCATACGACCCGCCGACGCTCTCCATCGTAAACGGGCTCGCAGTCGGCGCGTCCAATATACCCAGCTCCTGGTGCGTGAACACGCGCGGCAGGACCAGGGCCCTAACGGGGATAAGCGCAAGTATAACGACGGGGAACCCGACAGCGGCGACAGTCTGCGTGATCGCGAACGTGGCGGCGAAAGCCGCCAGCTCGACGGCGACGAAGGCCCAGACGGCGGGCCTGCGGCGGACGGCGGCGAGCGGGTGGCCGCCGGGCGTGAGGGCGCGGTCTCTTAGCAGGAAGAGCAGCTTGGCGGTGATGCCGTTGGCCTTGAGGGCCTGGAAGCCCATGGTGAAGAACAGGCCGGCGAGCACGGCCTGGGGGATGAGGTGCAGGACGACGAGCAGCGGGCCCGTCATGGTGCCGAGCGTCAGCAGGCCCTGGGCTAGGTTCGACACGCGCTGCTCGACGACGTGCGTGCGCTTGAGCATGTAGTGGCCCTTGGCCTCGCCGTTGGTCTCCTCGGTGTCGGCGACGACCTTGGTGACGCAGAGGGATTCGGTGTGGAACGGGGCTTGCGGGATGAGGCCGTTGGGGAAGGGCAGCCCGAGGATGCCTGCGACGCCGGTGGTCAGGCCCAGGAGGAACAGGTCCCAGTGGAAACCGGCGGGCTTGCGGAGCGGGAACTCGGTTCCTTGCGCGATGAGAGATGATACTGTTTATTGCGTAAGCTTATTAACCAGCACAGGTGTACGTAGATATTTATTGATTCTATCTAAATCAAGAGGGGGGAGAAAGTCAGAGCCAGGCTTACCGTTATGGTCAAAATAAAACAAAATCGTAAGTAAGACCGCGAACGGTATCGCAATGAACACATCCCCAACATCGATGTCCCAGAACTGAACAAGCCAGCCCCTATCAGCAGTAGGGAAGAAAGCCGCGCTCGTAGGCAACCTCTCGAGCTCAACCGTCTTCATGCGGCCGAGGTGCACGAACCCGGTGAAAAAGATGACGGTGAGCGGGGTGCCGTAGTCCTTCAGAAACACCCGCACGGGGTGTCGGAACAGCGGGCTTTCTCCCAGCTCACCGCACGCGTACGCGATCATGAAGACGAGCAGGGCCACCATGACGGACAAGTAGAATGGTGAGTCGTTGCCGAAGCGCTCGAGCACCTGGACACCCTTCTGCAGGTAGATGAATGCGACATAGAAGCCGAAGATGTCGCACGGGAACCGCGTCACGTAACGTAGCCAGTTACAAGAGTTAGTGACAGCGAGGACCCAGTGAAACACCAGGGACCAGAGGCCGATCCAGCACATGAAGGCCAGATAGTTAGTCCCGGTAGGTGTCATGATGTCGTAGACCGTGCTAGGCAGTTCTTGTTAGACATAATAATTACGGAGTGTCAGTAAGAATGTGTAAGTTAGACATACTAATTGAAGACAGTAATAGGACCTGTAACTCCCACAATAACCAACGGTTGACATGCAAGTATAGCAAATACCACCGCACCAAGAACCGACGCCAACAGCACCTCGTTAACGCCGTACTGCATATTTGTCTTAGTGAACATATCAAGTGAGAAAGCGAGAGCCGGTAGGATACTAAAAGGCTTAGTCAGTCATCCCCTATCCCGGTGTAACGAAGAGATGTACGAATTCACAAGTAGGCGTCGATGGTGACTTCACAATTCTAGAGCGAGACAATACTGGAAGCAAGGGGACATATAGTAAACGGGGCCATACTTCGCAAAGTACATATAGACCGTCGATGGCACGACACGATAATCCCAAGCATCGCGCCAGTCGCTCCAGTAATACGGCGCGCGGCGGCGCAAGTCGTTGACCATGCCGCGGAAGAGGTGTATCTTCCACCAGTCGTCGGGCTCGTGGTCAGCACTACGTCGTCGTTCCACGCTGCTATGGTGGTTGGCAGCAGTGTTCCGCGAGGTCAGCAGTGAGTTTGCCCAGTGCCGGATCTTCCCGCTCGGCGACGCCCCGGTCCCAGCTCCTACGGATTCGGCCGTGCCGCCGCGATTGTCCCCGGAGGAATGCATCGCTGTCGGAAAGGTCAGTGAGTCGGCCGTCTGAGACATGGCTCGCAGTATAGTTGAGTTCCAATCGGGTAGGGGATCCTATTAGAACTAAGATACCATCCGCATTAAATCGATACGTGTTTGTATATCTTGACTGGTGTGTACCTGGGTAGGTACTTAGAGACCAAACAAAGAATCCTTCGGTCCAAGAATTCCAGCTAAGAGATCTCAGGCGACACCCATATCTGGAGGATACGTCGCGACGGTCATGCCCAATTACCTACGACTCAACGAACAAATCAATACTTCTTCGTAAAATGTCAAGTCGCTGTGAATCATCGTGAAAATACCTACCGATAGTTCATCCTAGACCGGCGGTGTATTAAAAAATCTACGATTAGCTAATCGAAGATGTAGATAACCTTTCCTAGGTTACGCTCTACTTGGTTTAGTTCTATCCTTGCCGAGTTGTTTCCCCACAGCGACTGGGGACCAAGCAGCTACATGGCAGAGAACCGTAACCGGGGGGCCAATGGCTTCCAATTGTGGGGGAGACGAGGAAATGAGGGAACGAGATGTGCGTCATCGGCACGTTCGTTGAAACTCTTGTTTTTTTAACGTCCAAACGCCAGTGCCTTGCGATTGTGAGACTCTTATCTAGTATTGTACAGTATGTGCAGGTCGCGGCAGGATTGTGTGCTTTCCCCTTTCTCGTTAGTAATAGAACGTACATAGAATGAGTTGAGACCTTCGAGTCATCATAAATCATGACAGTAGCCCTCGAAAACTCCCGGTCCGCGATATGAGGTCGTATATACAAAAAGCTGTTACCTCCTATCCTCGCCTTTACCTTCCTTAAATAATGCAGGGCTTGAAGGAGGTTCGGGGGTATCAGGGAGTTCCGGTGACGATGGTGGTGGAGGTGGACTAGCAGAGCCACCGAAATACTTGCTAAAGTCATCTCTATCGTCAAATGGTCGAGCACCTAATAACCGAACCATGTCGTCTCGAACTAGCACCTCCTTTTTTAACAACTCCTCCGCGACTATTCCCACTTCCGTCTTCTTTTCTATTAGGAGATCTTTGCATTTCTTGTACGCTTGCTCGATAATGCGTCTGACTTCCGAGTCGATGACTCGACCCGTCTCTTCCGAAAAAGGTTTATATACCCGACTGTCGTCATTCCGGAAATGTAGTGGGCCGACCTTCTCTGACATACCCCATTTCGTTACCATGGACGTGGCCATTCGAGTCACCTTATCGAAATCGTCACTAGCTCCCGTAGTCACCGTAGGGAAGTGGATTTCTTCTGAAATTCGACCTCCTAATGTCATAGCCATCCGGTCCATCAATTGCTCGTATGTCATTAGGTAAGCATCCCCCGGTACGTACTGCGCGTATCCCAGACCTTTACCTCGGGGTATGATCGAAACCTTCAGAAGCGGATCCGCATATCTAAAAAACCAACCGCAGATGGCATGTCCTGCCTCGTGGTAGGCCACGGTTCTCTTCTCTTTCGGATCTAGAACGAGTGACTTGCGCTCGAGACCACCGATAACACGCTCAATAGCTTGCTCAAAGTGTAATAATGTGACGGACGAAGCATTAGTCCTCGCGGCTATTTATTGTGTGAGTAAATGGTTCTGAATCAAAATGTAGATGGATGCACATACCAATGAGGGCGGCCTCATTTACGCAGTTTGCAATATCTGCACCTGCAAATCCTGGTGTTAGAGACGCGAGTCGGCCGCTTAGATATTCAATCTCCTCATGAGTCACAATCTTCTTGAGGTAAACTTTGAAGATGTCTTGTCGTCCTTTCATTGTTGGGGCATCAATGTTAATGTGTCGGTCGAAACGACCAGGTCGCATCAGGGCCTTGTCTAGGATATCTACTCGGTTGGTACCGGCGAGAACGACGACCTGCTCGGTGGTGTTGAAACCATCCATCTCTGTGAGAATTTGGTTAAGTGTGGCTTCTCGTTCATCGTTACCTCCGAACCGTTGACCCTCTGCACGAGATCTACCAATGGCATCAATCTCATCAATGAAGATGATGCATGGAGTATTCTTCCGTGCCGTGCTGAAAAGATCCCTGACTCTAGACGCGCCGACACCAACAAACATCTCGACGAATTCTGAGCCGCTCACGGTAAAGAACGGCACTCCCGATTCACCGGCGGTAGCTTTTGCAAGCAACGTCTTACCTGTTCCGGGAGGTCCAGCGAGAATTGCACCGCGCGGAATCTTTGCGCCAAGTTTTATGAACTTTTCTGGCTTTTTGAGGAAGTTGACGAACTCCATGATCTCTTGCTTAGCTTCGTCCATACCGGCGACATCCGAGAATTTGACTTTAATCGCCGTCTCGTGACTAAAACGTTTTGCCTTGCTCTTGCCAAAACCGAACATACCGCTCGACCCGCCAGCACCGGCACCGCCACGTCGTGAAGCCCAGACGAGGAGACCGACAACCACCAATGTAGGCCCGAACGCTAGCAAGATATTGAAAACCGGGCTCTCGGCAGCATAGCTCACGGATATCCTCTCGTTGGTGGGGATTCCGAGTTCGTTCTGAGCGTCTTCTAGGCGCTTTTCAAAGGCGTCAGGAGAGGCAATAGTGAAGTAGTAGTGAAAGCCAGCGCGACTCGCAGACGACTCAGGATACATAGCTTGAGTCGCATCTCGATTAAGGTCGATGCGGACCCGGTGGCCTTGGATGACCATTTTTTCAACAAGACCCTTCTCCAAAAAGTTCTTCCTCATCTCCTGCCATGTGATTTCCCGGCCATTTTCTTGAAACAAGGAATTGTAAAGCCAATAAGCAACAGCTGAAGCCACTATCGTCGTCAACCAGTCGTTTCCTTTCAGGGGATTATTGGGCTCTGGAGGAGGGGGAGGCGCTTTGTTCTGGTTATTCGACTTAAACCCACTAAAGCCTTTCTCACCCGTCTCACCATTCTCACCCTGCTTGGATCTCTGCTGGTCGGCTTCTTGCTGTTTCGGTTGCTGTTGCTGTTGCTGTTGCCGTTTCTGCCTTTGCGATGTTTCTCCCTGCTCTTGAGGCTTCTTTGAGGAAGCAGCCCAGGGGTTAACACTTTTGATTATATCTCTGGTAAGACCCCTGTCAACATCTGCAAGCCTACTAGCCAAGGCGTTGACAGCCTTCATCGCCTTGCCAAAATCCGTAACTGAGATTGTCCCATCTTTGTGCTTCTTGATTATTTCCTGCATCTGTACTGGTACTCCTGCTTTACCCACTCTATCGAATAACGACTTGTCCATAGTTATGGGTCCGTATGATAAGATCTGTATGAGAAGTTTTACTTCCTCCTCGTTAAGGTACACCCAGCCCTCAGGTAGTGGTAGCCTATCATCCTTTTCTGCACCAGGTGCCCTGCCCTCCGTAGGGCCCGGCGAACCGGCACTTTGCATTTCAGGCTTCGAGTTAGGATCTTTGGACGTAGTGTCTTTGGACGGAGGCGCTCCATTTTGACCTGCGTTGTTGTTACTATCGGAATTTCCGGACTTCTTTCCGGGCTTCTTTTCGGCATAATATCGAGGTCGTTGGGTGACCCATGCAGACTGCGATGTACGTAGGAGACGGGTTGTCCGTATACTTGAGCGGGAAGAAGCACTGAGCGAAATGCTGGCGATGCGCGCGAGACCGGCCGACCGCCGTAATATGCTTGACATGCTGGGCAACTCCAGAGGTTTGTGACGACTTGTGACCACCTGCAGAGAAGTCGAAATATTTAGAGTGCGGAAGATTAGGAAAATGTCAAGCGCCCAGATACCGTGCTATCTCATGAGGACACAAGATAGCAACCGCTAGTACAGCAGGCTAGGGGTGTGTTGACTTAATTCCGACAGCAGCTTGCGTCGGGAATTTCTGGTATAATGTTGAATGTGGTTAGAAATTGAATTCGCCTTTGCGCTGACTGATTCCAATTAGATCCAGTGGATGGTGATCATTGGAAAGCTTCTTCTCCACTAACTCTAACCCCAATCAATTTTAGCGGGCAGGTATCTCTACAATTACGTATCCGCTTACACGTGACTTTCGGAGATATCGGATTTTGGATCAAGCACCCGTTTCAAGGTACGTACTTCTTATATCCACTTTATTCATTCAATTTATATCCCCTATCAACTTCAATGTTCCATGTCTCTTCTTTGGTTGATACTTTTCGTTAATATCTCAAGTTCGAGTCAATATGTCACAGTAACCCGCTCTCGTATCTCTCGTATCTCTCGTATAAGGACATTGGGCCATTAATCATCAATTCAACGTTAGGTAGGGTATACTAGGTATAATAAAATAATAGAAACACAATGGCAAGCTTAACTCCCCTCAAGCCCCTGTGGAAACATTACCGAAGCCATGACTCTTAATCGTCTCGGGCGAAGGCCACAGCCGGGATTCTTCGTCTTGACTGTCCAGACACCTACTAGCCTCGCTCAACGTGGACATGTCATAAGATTCATCCTGCCCTACATTCCTCCGTTTGAGATTCTGTCTCTCGATGTTCTTCTGCTCGACCGTGTCGATCACTCTACCACTTTCCGGTCCGGACGACGATGCCCCTGAACTCTTGCGCCTGTATGCCAAGAGAGCGGGGAGAAGACGGCTAAAAAATGGTCGGACTACTGGCACCGATGCACATACTATGCCAAGATTGACTTCGATGAAGCAGAGTATCACTGTATACTCCGAGATTAGTAACTACCGCTACGAAGGAAGATTTAAAGGGTAAGACTCAGGTTGTCACAAAGGAGGGCACTTCTCTGAAACAATCTATAAGCGGTGATAAATATAGCGTCTACTCACTGTCAGGTACAGCGTCCCAATCGTAGTCTTCGGTCGCTTCTAGGACAGGTATATAGGTAACTCGTTTGAGAGCAACACAGCATACACTGATGGCCAGTTAGCAGTGCTGAAATATGCCTGAAAGGGTTATAGAACACCTACACAATGCCCGTTGCAAATAGTAAGATTACCGACACTTTTTGTCTTCTAGGGAGCTGCATTCGAATTACCAACGGTATTGGCAATAACAGAATGATGATATCGATTCCGATGTCTATCACATGTGAGCAATCTCAACACAAATGTAGAGTATCACTCATGGCATACTATAGACATGTTAGCCTTCATAAAACATCATAAAACCGCGTGCTCTTATTTACCTTAAGCTGCTCAAACTTATATAGGCGGGATAGGAGTCATAGCATATTGCGTCTATGCTCTCGTCGACAATGCCCTGAAGTGGCCTGCAAGCTAGCGATTCCACCAACGCCGCCGTCACCGAATAAGAGGCGATGATAGCGATACATATGTAACAGGTCCAACGAAACCACATATGTGGCGCAAGTCTCAGATATAGGACAAGCATGGACATTTTGGCGAAGCTGACGCTTAAGATGAAGCTAAGGTAGGCTAGAAGACCATACTGAGAAGGTCGTTAGCTTAGCCAGTGAGAAGTTATCGAGAGAAAGATGTTATTACCAAGCGTTCACCGATATGGTAAGTATCCTGCAGAATATCCCAGACGTGATATGTGAGGCCATGGTCGATATCTATTTGAAATATTGAGTTAGAAAGAGCTAGAGGCTAACCCTCTTCTATAAAAGGCAAGAAATCCGTACCTTTCTTCACAAATACCAGCATCGCAACCGAGATTATGAATGCGGCGATGACAAGCCCTTCGGTCCATATTAGTTGATAGCTTAGAAGGCGCATAATTACTTTCTCACAGTCGTCGGCTTCAAGCCTCTTTTTGAGCATGTAAACCCTCGTGTAAAGACGAAGGCCGAGGGCAACGCCGGCGATAATGGTCGTCGAGATGCCAGCGGCCATCAGTTCATCTCGGCGTGTCGGTGGATTGACCGGAGTGCGGACTTGGCCTGGTGGAGGCTCGGCGTAGTAAAGCTGACCATCGCTCATCGTGAGAACCTCGCCGTTGCCAAGCAGGAACCACTCGTACGCTGAAGAAGCTAGACTGGAGGGGACCAAGTTTATAACCTTTCGAACTGGAGTGCCGACGTCGAGCTCAAAATACCGACGCTCTGGCCTAGGGATGAACCGGCGGGTTAGCACAGGAATATTAATTCATGTCTCAAGGAAGAAATCGTAACCTTGGCTATAATGTATGATTCGCGTGATTCGTTGGCATGCAGCAAACCCAGTCAGCCCAGCCAGCCAGCCGCTTCCTCCCAGGGCTGCGCGAGAGAGGCGGGATGCTATTTTTCGTTAATAAAGCGTTGCAGTTCCTACTAACTACTAGGTTTCATTATTGTTATGCATGCATACCTAGCCAGGTATTCACAGATACTATTAAGCGGCTAAAACAACCCATGGAAGGAAAAAAGCACACCATTTTTTTCCTAGTCCGTTGACAGGTCCCGGGTCTTAAGCTGACCACCATATTGACCACCCAGTTTTCCTAATCCATCGAGTACTGTTAGGTAGGCTTTCCTGTGGGTAAAATTAAGCCAAGTTTATTCGTTCATCACATCGGACACCCCACTGGCTACAGATCTCGGTAGGCACGATATTTACATCGTACTTCCCCTCGTCAGAATCGGGCAAGGAGGCACAGGAGGCACACGAAGTTCTTCTCCAACACGGAGCGGTACATTTGTGGCTTGCCAAGACAGCTGTTAGTAAAGGGATGTTTACCGTTTACGCGCGGCAGACGTTAACTCTTTCTCATTTATTGCCCTTCACCTCACCGCCAAGTATGCTTAGACCGCCTTGGCAGTCTATCAGCTTATTGATATCGTTGGCTTGCATGGACTAGGTATGGCTTTAGGCCTCCTTCGCTGCCCCGAAACTCTCAAAAGAATGCAAGAAGGGTTCCATTTAAGTCAAGATCGGTGTCGGTGATAGTGTTTCTTCATGATTAGTGTGTTATAACCGAGTAAGTGAGGCTTATAGCTTGTGTGATATCCGCCATTACCGGTTAGAACTAGGTATGATTATTGATTGATGCCTTTGGAAGATCTTTGGACACCTAGGCAAGCTCCAAAACATAGGTATTCTAAACTCGAATTCTTAAAATATTGTCCGTTGCGACTGATCCTCCAGTTTGCAGTCCCTGTATTACATGGGGTTGATATAAACTTATCCCACGCTATTGTCTGAAGCTCACATCCTTCCGTAGCAACAAGGAAGGAATATGCATTTTGGACCCATCTAGGGTCCCAATAAGCTGGAACATAGTAGCACAAGATCATGGTAATGGTTAAACTGGTGCTCACAAGATGCTTGCTTGGGTGAGGTTTGCTAGGTACATAGGTGCCTATGCAGCTAAAACAGAGGGCTAGCTTCAAAGGACCTATAAGATCTCAAATACCATGTATGCTTATGTATGAGTGGACTTCCTCGTCAACGTTCTCATGCAGCCATGTAGTACCTTCACTCATATGAAGCTTCCCGGTTTGCCTTCTATGATACCATACCTGATATCTTGCTTGACCGTTTGAGATTTCCATTGTTCTCTTCATTAACTGAGGTAACGGCAATGAGGATCAGCTTGAGGAGTGAGCCAGAGTCAGTCAATCGAGGGATATGGTACAGCGGTGTGATAGTTAGAATGCAAATTTAAGCAGGAAAAGACAACTCAAATGTGATGCGGCGCTCCCTATGCTGATTTCGTTAAGTCCATATCTCCCAATCTAATCCTTCCAATCAAATCGTCAAGATTCTCATCACATCGCTGTGAAACCTACCTAGGTACCTAAGTAGTACAACCGACGGACTTCAAGGGCGTAAGATATATAAGACTTGAGAACGGATCTATGTACTGGAGTTCGTATTTGACTCAGATCGTATGTAAGCTACCTTTCGATTATAGTATTAAAGTCCGAAGGTATGCGATTATATTGCGCAATAGGTCGAGGTAGATTGCACGGCATAGAGAATGTTCCGATTATATGTCAACGCACGACAGGTCAAACATGGTTGTTGGAGGGAGCCCTCGATTAGGTCCTTACAGCGAGCAGGGTATTCATCGAACCATGCACATGTTGCTCTGCCATTATCTCGAGTCAAGTTTCCATTTGCAATACTGTGAGGGAATGCAGGCGATAATTAACCCGACGGGTAGTAAAACAGGCGATTCAATCGATAAGCATTTTAAATTCGTAGACTGCGGCAGCAAAACAAGTTGACGGCTCTCCTGCGTATCGGCAAGATGCATCGACCTCACCCGACGAGGTACTGCTCGATATCCTTATCCTCTTCGTCTTCCTGCAACTCCTGGAGTCTCTTTTCCTCGGCATCCAACAGGTTCTTGATCATTTTCCTCTGTCGCTTCCGAGCCTTCTTTCCCCAATCCGAAGCCGTCGTTTCCACCTGTTCCTCGTCGTCGCTATCCTCAGGTATACCCATTTCACCGCGCAGTTGGTTAGGTGATATTTCCGCTTCCCGTTCTTCCTCTTCCCTGAACTGCTTCTCCATCTGCTTCTCTTGGAATTTGGCGCCCATTTTAATGATGTAAGGTCGCAGCAGCATGTATGCGCCGACGAAAATGACTAGCCGAATCCATTGTTTCGGTGTCATCGACGTGAAGGATTCGCTAACATTGTGGGAGAAGCGATCTTTGACCAGTGCAAACAGTTGGTTTACCGAGTCGAAAAGATGGGCGACGAGGTCTACGAGTTCCGACATGGTGGGCTAATAGTTCTCGTGTTTTTCTGTCGCAGTCGATGGACGATACGCAGAACGATTCGCGATGCGAATCTGCGGTAGTAGGAGAATGAGAGAAAGCTAGGAACGACGAGTATTTATTATAGAATGTTTATAACAAATTTGTATACTCGCCGGAAGCTTCGGTATTATGAATTGGAAAAATATATATAATACAACTGCTTAAAGTGGACGGATGCGTAAAACTGAGGTAAAATCAAACGGAAGAACATTGGAAAAAAATAAAAAGCCGCTCGCGCTCGGTATTGTCACGCTCGGACCACTCTTTAAAGTGGCTCTAATATCTTAAACCTTAAATGTTCCAACGCGTCTGACGTAATTTAGACGCGTTCAACTATTACCCGCTATCATCACCCCTAAACCGAATCGAAACACTTCAAGGGCTCCTAGAAGGGCCTATTAGTTCGTAATGGCGGGTGAGTCTGAGGATGAGGTGCGAGAGGTTAGATTATCTTACAAATCGTTGTTTAGAAAAATATTCACTAACAAATAATTACAGCAATTAAAAGCTGCCTTATGGTTTGCGGTAGGAAAGATGGTCGATGAAGAGACACTGCGCAGGAATAGAAACGTCACTCCTCAATTCATAGGAGCTCTGACTGAGATGGTCTGGGCCCAAATAGGTATTGTTTGAGACTTATCAACTCTAAATATGAGTGACAACGAGGGCTAATATGTCCTAGAAAACGTCGCATTGGATTTGGAGAGCTTTAGTCGTCATGCAGGACGAAGTACTATCAACACCGAGGACGTTTTGCTACTAGCCAGACGAAATCAAGATCTACATGCAATCATCAAGGATTTCGTAGATAAACAGAAAGCCGCAAAGGCAAAGGGCAAGTCGAAGAGATGAACAACAACGACAAACACGGTTCGATGCTGAGGAAGAGCATCTCGGAAATATATCTCCTAAAACAGCTTATAAGGCAATTGGGACAGATGGTCATGTGCAGCCCACAAGGAATGTATTGTCATTACGGGACAGCAAAAGCCATGCTTTGGTCACATGAATAGAATACATGTCGACGGAAGCATTTCAGCAGATATTACTTTGGGTGCATTATAACTCAAGAAACTATCCAGATACCTGGCTCTCACAATTAACTTCGACAGGCTTCTCTGGCAATTTCTGGAGACCGTAGCACAAGATCACCTACCGGTAGTGTCTTAAAAGAAATCCAAGCTGAAAGTCACAGAAACAAGGCAATCCTAGCGTCGACCGCCACAACCAGGATTCTAATGTTCGAGGCTGCAGGCTGCAAAAATAAAAATAAAATTGTTCCTCATACTAGGTAGGTAAAGACTACCATTGGTTTATACCAGTCCAAAAAAATAGTTTCGAATAGGGGTCTTGGTAATTCTAGCAGGAATCGATATACTCCTATCTCTCCTTCTCATTCTTCGAAAGATCGGGTATCTCCCGAACTGGCAACTGACAGCAGTACATGAAGGTCCAAAATAAAAACCACTTTGATTGGTTAAAAAGGCTTAGTAATCACCATTATTTTACACTAACAAAAAAGGGTTATTTCACGGCGTGATACTGTTAGGTGCTGGTACATGTGGCATGGGCAAAATTAGTATGGGAAAGAATGTATCTGATTTTATTGAATTCTAATTGGATGCATCCTTTGGTGTTTTTGTGGGTCACGTACCTGCTGTCAGTTGCCAGTTCGGGAGATAGCGGTTCAATTTACATCCGATGTACTTAGTAGGTATAAGGCCACGGCTTCGACTATTAAGCTGAAGAGCCGAATAAAGAGAAAATTAGATGAACTAAATATTTGTAGTGCTAAGGTCGTTATTGCTTGACTCAATATCACCTTGCCTGAAAGTTGAAGCTGAGGTGGAGTCTGAAAAAGGTATTAAGGTACACAACTATCATGTAAAATGGAACGACGTCATCCCGGAGCTTAATTTTGAACCTTAGCAGGCAGCATCATAAAGCAATGTGGATGCATTGTTAGTTAACATGCAGTTGTGGAAATAATGCAAAAACTTCACAAAGAAAAAGTCGGAAACATTCACGTGCGAATCCCCTACTTCCGGTTGTCGCACCGTCTTTCTTTAATAAAGGCAGCAAATGCTTGTTCCTGCGACGGATGAGGCGGATAGATGACGATCGTCATCTACAGATCAATTGTTGAGTGTGGCTGAAGACTCGAGCTGCCACAGTTTCCGCCACGAGTTATGACGATTGAGCGTGGCTTTGCTAGGTCTGTAACAAATCAGAGTGCTGACTGGTTCCTAACCCCTGTCCGCATCTAACGTCACGTCGGTAGATCGGCAATAGCGCTACAAGCTTGCATCGAATAAGAAGCGGTAGAGGGGCAACTTGTCCCAGAATTTGGACGACTTTGACCAAATTCGTCATCGTCACAGTTAATTAAGTTGGTCGGATTGAGCAGAAGAACTGCGGCCATCATCCGACCGTTTGATGTTCCTAATCGACGTCAAATCTCCTTCACTGATCGACGAACACAAATACCTAAATACCTAAATACCTAAATACTTGTTACTAGGTACATCCGTAGGAAAGAGCCGATACCCTGTAAATTCGTTGAACCAACCAACCTACCTATTAATTCCATCCGCCCTTTGTAGTTTGTCACTTCCTACACCTTTTGTGTCTACCTTCCCCGACCCATTTCGAAATCTCTGGATCTTTGTCGAACTCAACTCACTTTCGACATTGCACAACATATCAATCGTACAACAATAATCTGATCGTATACGCAACAAACGAACAATTCATCGCCAGTATGGGCGCCAAAGCGGGTTTTGCGCTTAAGTTGTTGCAGTGGTTCATCCGCGGCATCCAATTCTGCTGCAGCGCTCTCATCCTCGCCATTTTCTCGTACTTCCTCGCCACCCTCAGTCAACGCAACTTAACGATACCAACATGGACTCGCGCCGTTGAGGGTATTTCAGGTATCGGTGTCTTGTACACCATCCTCGGCCTCCTGCTTCTATGCTGCTTGGCCGGTCACCCGTTCACCTCTTTCATCGCTATCGTCTTGGATGTCTGCTTCATCGGCGCCTACATCTACGTTGCTAGCTCCAACAAGGGAGGAGCCAGCAGTTGCACCGGCACCGTCGATACGCCATTCGGAACTGGTCAAGCTGAGGACTTGATCAATGACAAGCACCCGACCTACCGCCAAGCTTGCCAGATGGAGACTGCCTGCTTGGCCGTTTCTATTGTCGCAATGTAAGACGCCAACGTTTAGTTCTATTATTAATACGACTTGCTAATTAATCAACAGCATCTTCTTCGTCTTCTCCGCGGTTCTTGAGATTGTTCTCGTCCGCCATCGCCGTAAGGAGCAACGCTTCGGCCCAAGTCCTGCTAACAACTACACTTCGGGCTACGCTAAGCGTCGCGGCCTGCTCGGTCTCTTCCGCCGCAAACAAGCTCCCGATGCCGAGGACCCCAACGCCTTGCCTGCGCACACCCAGCCGGATCAGATGCGCCAGAGCTACAACACCGAGACTACGGCAGTTGCTCCCGAAGCAGGCACGTACAACAACAAGTACCAGTACGACGGCCAAGTGGCGTATCCCGACAACGGCACCGCTACGGGGTATCCCGAGACCGGTACTGCTACGGCGCACACCCAGCCGGCTGGTTACCGCTACTAGGCAGGCTTGAAGCTGCCGGCGGGTGCATGAGACTGTTGATGAACATGAACATGATGAGGACAAAATGGTGCCTTGTAATGAAGCAGATATGAACTGGAAGTGATACCCTGGCAGGGGTTTGACATGTGGATGATTGACACTCGCTGCTTTATGGAATCAGAATAAGATTGCTGGATATGGCTGGGGGGGCATGGTTGCTTGATGAGAATTCCCTCGCGAAGTTGGACTGTGTATCATAATGTGGATGGCCAGTGCCGAACCCCTGAATTTTTGGGTCTCACAACCTGGGATGCTGTAGTTATGTCAGATGAATCAACACGACTTGTATTCGTGACGTGCTTCGTGTTAACCTCCGATGAATGTTATTACCAGAATGTGTTGGTATTGGGAAAATGGGCGTACTACGAAGACCTTAGTCTCTGTTGCTTCCATGATATGGACACAGCATATTTTATATATTGTATATTTTAGGTATTTTTCATTAAATCTCTAGACGCTCAAAGTCCCCTTCGTACTCGGCACCTCACCCTCCTTCCCAGGTATCCGCGTCGTAGCCTGCTTGACGGCGACGGCAAGCGCCTTGAAAGCGCTCTCGGCGCGGTGGTGGTCGTTCTCGCCGCGCAGGCAGTCCACGTGCAGGGTGACGCGCGCGGCCTGCGCGAAGCTCTGCAGGCAGTGCGGGATCATCTCGCAGCTCAGGTCGCCGATCTTCTCTCGCTTGAGGCCGAGGTCGATCACGCTGTACGGCCGGTTCGACAGGTCGACCACGGCGCGCGACAGCGCCTCGTCGAGCGGCGCATACGCCGACCCGAACCGCGCGAGCCCGGAGGCGCTGCCCAGCGCCGAGGCGAACGTGTAGCCCAGCGCGATGCAGCAGTCCTCGGCGGTGTGGTGGTCGTCGACTTTTAAATTTTATCTCTCATCAGCCATTGTCCATTCCTCAAGTTATAGGTTGTATAGCGAGTGGGGGTAGGCTCAGGTTCGTACTGTGGAGGTCGCCCACACAATCCAGAGCCAGACTCCAGCCGGCGTGCTTGGCCAGGGCGTGCAGCATGTGGTCGAGGAAGCCGATGCCCGTGTCCACGCTGATGCACTGCGACTTGCTCGACTGGCTGGCGTGGCCCTCTTCGATGGTGGCTAGCAGGCGGGAATCGGTATCCGGGGGAAAGTCCCCGCCGTCGAGGTTCAGGGCCAGTAGGATCTTGGTCTCGTTCGTGTCGCGGGCGAGCGCCGCCCACCGCTGATTGGGCTTTTCGGATCCCATATTCGTCGGTTTATGTAGCGACCAAATTGGCTTTTCGTTTTTCGAAGTTACTAGGATAATCAAACTGGAAGGGATGGTTGAACCTTAATCGACTTTTTTTTAATAGGCCGAGCATCGGCTTAGGTGTAGGGAAAAAAGCTACTGCGGCTGCTGCGGGCAATTGACCAACCAGAGCGAAGCAAATTACTAGATTTGGGCTTACAGGCTCATAGCGCCCCACTGTGGACCAGCCCCCTCTATCGATAAATCGATAAGATAAAAAAAGTTTCCCAAAATATTCCCATTCTACGAACTTCAAGCAATACCGAAGTATTCCAAGTTGCCTTCTGTCGCAATTCCACACTACACAAAATGGCGCCCTCGCGAACGAAAACAGTCAAGAACAAGCATGCGGCGAATAAATCTGGCATCAGTGCCAGCAAATCGTCGAAAGGAGGTCCATCAGACGGTATAATCAAATCAAAACGGAAAGCCCCGGCGAAAGGCCCCGTTATTTCGAAGCAGGTGAGAGGGAAAAGCGTAGCCGACCTACTTAGGAAGAAAAAGAAGAAGGTCTACTCGGAGAAGGAACTGGGAATTCCCGAATTGAACATGGTCACACCAATTGGGGTTACGAAGCCCAAAGGAAAGAAGAAGGGCAAAGTCTTCGTGGACGATAAGGTATGGCTGCCAATCTAGAGACGAATAGTCTTTTGCGCAACGAAGAGTACTGACGCATGTCGCCGAATGAATAGGAGAGCATGAACACAATTCTTGCCATGGTACAGGCGGATAAAGAGGGCGAAATCGAATCCAAGATGATCAAGGCTCGACAGATGGAGGAGATCCGCGAATCGCGAAGAGTGGAGGCGGAAAAGAAGGAAGAAGAGAAGCAAACAAAGCTCGACCAGACCAAGGAGTCGCTAAGAAAAAAGAGGAAGAGAACTGCACAATCTCATGACGACGGCGATGACGAGGTGATCAAAGATGCCACTTTATCTGGAACGAAGGCTGCGAAACCGAGAAAGAAGAGGGTATCATTTGCCTAGAAGAGTCGACAAGACTCTAGATGGCTGAACGGCGTTTTTGGCGTTGATTCGGACTGTTCCCGAGAAAACACGAGCATTCATAGACGAGCTCAGCATCAAAGCATTTTCGTGATACCCTGAAGACGAAGTTCAGTATACCTAAGTATATCTTGTGTGTGAGACAATTTAGATACGACATTTAACTCGTTACCATGCCATATCTAGCGTATGACTCTAGGGAGCCTCGCAGCTAGAGACAGTAAGGTACTCACATAAAACAAGGGAAAACATTTAGTTATTGCTGTGCTGCAACTTGTCTCGATAGCTTGGTGTTTAAAAAGCTGGGTATTATATGACTACCTAAATTAATCGTCCGATCGACAGTTTGTTTATACGATTGAGTTAATGATACGGGTCGATTATACACTGAGAGGTAGTCTATATACCCCTTTTCTCCTCTTCGATTTATGCTCTTCTCAAGAAATATATTTCTTATTATGTACCTAGGAAGGTATTGAAATTGCCTTTAACCCTCTTATTTAATACGTGTTCTCGAACACGAGTAGCAAAACACCGGACAGCTAAGGTCGCTAAATAGAAAAGGAACGACACTATTCATAAATATAAAAGGGGCCGCATAAGCGACGACTGTCTCCCGGATATCCTTCACCGTTCGATCTTCCACATAGATCTTTCTTTTTAGAATAAGGTAATTACCCGTCTCATGCGAGTAATTTAAGAATTTAAACCATAGAAGAGAAATAAATTAAGCAAGAGAGTACAATGGTAGACAAATGTACATGATGATGAAGAAGAGATACCTACTCCGGAGGAACATGAAGAGTTGTACATTCTAACAATAAGAAACCGGGTGTTGTTGGCATTCAACACGCTCGTTTTGAGAATGACTTTGGACTCGGAGTTTCGTTTACAGTATTTTAATCTCGCGGTATGAAGTTCTTCCAAACCCCATTCCTATAAAGTCTAATAGCACGTTCTTATTAGCGATTGCTGCTGCTAAGCAATGGCCATATCATCACTTGAGCAATCAGACAGCTCGCACGCACGGAACAGGATCATTACATGATTAGTACATGGGGAAGCTTTGGGTTCTAAGGTCTAGTTTCTTAGCTTCCATATCATAAGAGTAAAGACAAAAATTAAGGGGAGTCTGTGGGATGATAGTAGCATACATCATGTATAACTACATGCTCTTATAGAATCGCTATGAAACTTTACTAGTAATAAGTTGTAGTTTAACTCTGTTTAGTAGCGTTATCAAGAAGGACATGATGCTGAAGAGGGAAATCGAAACCTTGGAAAAGCCGACGTTGGCTTCAACGAATGTTTCGCTTAAGCGAAAGTCTTAGCTTATCAAGCTGAAGCAACCGTCTTTCTAGTCTTTCTAAACGTTTATCTCCATTTTATAAGGTGCTTTATGACCGAGTCCTTTTCTTTAATTAGCTACAAAACTTATGGAGAAGGTTACTCAGAATCAAGTAAAGATACACCCAACTAGTATAACGATACTATAGATGTATTGTTGATATAACTATGTATTTATAAATGATACTACTAGTGATCCTTCTTTAATTTCGTAGTCATCACCAATCCTTTGCCTTACTGTTCTCCAGCCATGTTTGTGGTCTCGAATATCACTCAATGTCGCAAACCAAGGTAGTAGGCCTGCTCGTTTTTGAGGTGGATTATGTTCCCTCGACTAGGAATACATGGGTAAGGCTTTTTTCTAGTGAAGAGGCTCACGCGTCGCTATGAAGCTAGACACCACGATGGTACGTGTATCGCATGCGGCTTGGTGTAAAACTGGGGTGTAGACCGAAGCTAACCACTAGCAAGATCTTGGCTTGAGCTCTGAGGTGTAACATGCAGATGCTGTAGATATTTACTTTCGACTCCATACAACAAGAATATTAAGTTTATGTGTGAGATGTTACAAATATATATTTCCCGGTTTACTGTAGTCAGATCTTTGAAGGTTAAAGTATATCTAATTTCCTTTCATACAACCAATTATTTCTCACAGATTATGACGCAATTTCTTGTGGAGGATGAGCGATTAGAATTGGTTCAGATGGTTCAGTACCTAGGGACTGCGCGTAAGCATCCGCAATATAAATGAGGCGACCAGGATGGCCCACCCATCGTCCCGGGGCCCTGATTCTAATTCTTATTAGGCAGGGAGGCTAGACCGATCTAGCTAGAATTAGGAGATCAAGCCTTGATCTTTCAACAACAACAGAACCGGGCAGTGGATGAAGACGAACTTGAATCTTGACCATAGCTGGCGTGGGAACATATGTCATAGAAGTTCTGTTGCAGTCGGAAACTTGATCCAACATCCAACTGGTGTGACAACCCCAATCCAGATTATTTGCCCACCTTTAGAAATCAATCAATCTGAGTCGCGTGGCTCTCCAGTAGATCTGCAATTATCTGCAATAGGCACCTGCACCGAGAGAATACGAGATGCTCTACCGCCGCCCATAGGCTATCCAAGACACAACGGACACAAGTGGTATGCATGAGATATCTTACCTGCCTTAGCTACCCGTGCCTAACCTTGTGTGGAATTAAGTTGTTACCCTTTTGAAGTCCCGACTTCGTGTTCCGTGTTCCTGCATATGTCGGTTAGAGGCTAGGTACTACTGCGTATATTTGGTTTGCTTTGGGTTGTCTGGGTAATGTGTCTTAGATTTTATTCATGTCAGCTTTGACAGCTAGTGCTCTGTGTACAACTACGTAACTGTAGGTATTTCTTAGCTCGTAGATTACCTCCTAATACGAATACATGGGGAATGTTAACAATATAATACAAGACATACATACAGACAGCATAAAAATAGTATGTGAAGGGGAATTGTTACTCGTCAAAATGATAGGGGTTTCAAAAGGCTTGGCATCTTTTAGGAGAAAGGAAGAATTATCAGGAGTGGTGCAACATCATGATGATAATGATGAGGATAACAAGAGATGGCCGAATGTTTGTAAAGAAATGCCCGTGTCCCTGGCCAATAATAGATGGTCCTGTCATGTCCCTGCCCGTAGTCGTTTCGTATGATTGGCTCGTGTGTTTATGGCCCCCTTGTCAGAGGGACAACGCTCAACCCAAGCGAAATGAGCAGAGACACCCATCTAGCAAGCCATCGTCCATTTACAGCGAGACAAACCCCCAAAGCACCCCAAGCTCAGGACCATATTCAAGTGTCCGGTGAAGCTAACGATGCTCGGGGGTTCCCAGGCGTGTCCACTGTTCAGAAGTATCTCATTTTAATTTTTAGTCGGCAAACATATTATCGAAACGCTTCCGTCTCCAGGTTTCAATTAATTTCTTTTTCTCTCTCCTTTACCTCATCCTCCTACATCCTCCCTAACCGTCGAGTCGACCGTTCGTCGCTCTGGTGTCGATGATTCGGTTCCAGCCTATCACGCCAACAATGAGGACCCGGTAACGATAGAAGGGTTTTTACAGAAGAGATTGAAGAAGACGCAGCAGCAGTAGTAGAAGAAGAAGAGAAAAAAAAGAAGAAATAGGGGACGATAATAATACGATAATGATGGGATACTACTCTGGACGATCATCAACCTAACTTAACGTACATTCATTATCTTTCCATTTCGACCTGCCAGTCAGCCAGTCTCTAGCCAAAGAGCCGAACGAGTCAAGTAGCGCACCGCGCGCGCCCCGATCCCGTCAGCGAATCCGACTCGTCCTAAAATAAAAAAAACTAGTATTCTAGTACACGCTTACACGCACACAACTTGGAAAGCTCGTATTTCTCCATTTTCACCGCCACGCGCGATGACAACCCCAGTCTCGGGGTCTTCACTCCCTCAGGCCCGAGACGTACATCAACACAATCATTTTCACAACTCCAGAGATAGCCATAGCCATCATTATCAACACACCCACCATAACCACCACCACGTTCGTTCTCAAAACAGCAACGCCGACTCCAACTTAGACTCCAGTAAAAGGGGCCACAAACGCACCGATTCCGACGAACCCACTATTATCGTTGAGACAGTTTCCGTTCTTCAGATAATCGATTCGTCTGGTGCGACCGTTACTCTTCAGACCCTTACGCCATCAGGAGCGACACCTGCGACCACCATTCATCCTGGATCCGACACCACCACCGTCGACCCGGGCACTGAATCCGTATCTGATCTAGGTTTCTCTACTACTTTGACAGCAACCAGCGACGATGAAGGCGACGGTTCATCATCGACAACATCCACTCCGACGATAGACCCGACCGTAGCACCGTCGGAGTCTTCGATGCCTACTTCGTTTCCCACATTATCTTATTCGCCTTTGACGTCCACTCCTTTATCAGGCTCTCCCGTTTTTCCTTCCTTGGCTGGCGTGACTAACACAACCCAAGGTCCGTCATCTTCATCTTCATCATTATCTTCTTCGCTTGACATATCTACCACGTCGTTCTCAATATCTGACTTATCTAAAGCATCATCGTCTACCTCGATCTTTCCCAACAGTACTTCTTCAACTTCTTCCGCCCTTTCTTTTTCCGCAGAAAGTGTCAATAGCTCTTCCACACCAGTATTATCTAGTAGTAGTTCATTTTTTTCTTCTTCTGATTCTTCGACGTCGGCGACGACTACGACAAGCTCCGAGTCCGCATCGACGACGTCCGGTTCGTCGTCATCTGCATTTGCATCTGCATCATCTACCGGGACCGGTGGCGGCGACGTTGGCCTAGGGGGCAATGTGCAACCATCCTCTTCGAGCACCTCAACGGCCGATGGCGCCTCTAGCTCCTCCTCGGATGGGCCTGGTGCGGCTACGGTCGCGGGTAGCGTCTTGGGAGGCGTGGCGGCGCTAGCGTTTTTACTGATCCTTGCTCTCTACGTTCTCCGCTGGAAGAAACGCCAGAACACCAACCAGCTTATGCGTGGTTCCACCAGCGAGAGGGGTCCCGGCGGCGCGCTGGTTGGAAACACTGGCCCCGCCGGCGGAGGGGATGGCAGTGGTATGGCCGAACAGCGACGACGTTCGATTCCCTTCGCGATCCCTGCGGCGCTTGCCAGCTTGACCGGTCACAAGCGAATCTCTGGACGTAGCGGTGCATCGTCGGACGGCGGCGAAAGGGGGTTTTCCAAGGTGTCCGGCAGGAAGTTGCCTCCGGTTATACAATTCGGAGGGGACGGTTACTCGGATCCCCGAGATACTATTATGAGCGATCAGTCGATAGATTACCGGGATTCGCAGGCCTTCCCCGGGTTGGGTAGCACGGGGCCGACTAGGCTAGCCGTTGGTGCTCCGATGCGCCCGGAGAGCGGTGTCCCTGTTTACAATCCGGGACCGGCCCGGACACCAGTGACGGGGCAAGCTCCCTTCACCCCGGACACCTCGCCCCTTGAGCCTCCTCCCAGAGATCCACTTGGACCATCCCGACCTTCCCAGGATGGATCGAGTCGCTCCCACGCTTCGGTCTCCCGGTTCACCGAGGTGTTATGACCCTTGGATTGATACCCTACCTTTGTGCTTGTATACATTTCGTTTTCTTGATGATACCTGTTTGTTACTATGTGTCGGCGCCGATATATGCTTCGTCACAGCATCGGGTTGGCGTTGACATTTGAAATAAAAATCTCAAAAGGGGTATTAGGGGGGGAAAGGAATAAAGGAAGGCTAGCTTCAGCTTTTTGTTTTCGCACCTACTTTAGATGCAAAAAACCATTTCTTGTAAATAGCCAGATGTCACCCGAGCTTTTGGGCTGGGCAGGGACGACGAGAGCATGGCCGTCGCGGAGTCGAGATCGCAGCAGCTATCTCCTCCGGGCCTGCTCCTAATCAAGCATAATTATCATCAAACTCTTCTTCACCTATGTTATCTCGGGACCTGTCTGAAGACTGTTTTGAGGACCCGAGCATAACCACTCGTGTTATAATGCAGTGGGCAGGCATCTTAAGCATGGCCCAAGGAATTGGTATCAAGTTATCTTAGTCCCCATTAACAGGGCTAAAGAAATACGCCGATATTTTCATAGAGTCTTAGCGCACCGCTACTTTGTTGCTTGATCTGCAAACCAGAAAGGTTCCTCATCAAGGGAGGTTGAGACGTTTATGAAACACGGCTGGATCTCGCATCCCCCTACCCACCGACGCTTTGGCCCGTTCATGACAAATTATTGCGCCGATGTTTCTTAGTGACGAAGCACTAAACTAAGTCGGTGAAAAGAGAACAGAAAAGCTTAGCATCCTCGTGTTATCCTATGTTTTCCCCATATGCCTTTCCCCCAGATGAAGCTAGTATGTTAGACAGACATTCATATCCCGTTTGGGTGTTGAGTCTAGAGTCTAGACTGTGTGGATTGGGTTTTCCACCCCATGTAGAGCGGATGAAACGAAAGCCAGTTCTTTAGGGCGATCACACCAGACAACTGGGACGCACGTAACCTAGCTCCATGGGGAACCGTGTGAAGGATTCAAGCTTATTAACTATCCCATGTACGTCGGCGGCCTCCTACATCAGGTAATCAACCGTACAAGACTTGGTTACCTAGTTGGTTAAACATCATGATATGATGATGTCTACTTGATGTCACATCTCCATGAGAGTGCGTCAGCTTATTGGACCAACACTAACTTGAAGGAGTCGCCGGCTGGCCGGTCAAACCGGTCAAAGTATACTAATAACGTTTTCGAATCCCGTTCACGAGATCTAAAATAATTAAAAATTCTCCAGATTTCTTATTAATTCGTTCGTTCATGCCATAGAACCCGAAATCCGTTTTTCTATATGGGATTTAAGAATGACTAATTTATTAACTATTAACTTGACTAACCACTGGGGACTGCATTCGTTAGGTGATTTTCGATTGCCAAAAAGGGTAGGAGGGGTTGCATATTAGCTCTTAAGCCTGAGTCTTAAGCCTGATGAGGTGTTGTGGAAACGCCGTAGCAAATTTTCTACCTCCTTGGCGCAATATCTTGTCTCGAGTCGATTTGGGGCGAAGTACTTTGGCAGCTGCGTGGTAAGAAACTTAGGACGATTATTCAGAGGAATTGCGAATCTGAAATACTCTAGTAATGTACGTGCCAGGACCCTGCCGGCACTCAGGCAGAAAGATCCCCTCAAAATGCAACGCTACTATAATACAAGGTAGCATTACTTAGTAGGTAGGTATCACAGACCTCTAGGTAGTAACGAGGTGCTTTCTGATTCGCGGAGGACTTCGAGAACCACTGAATCATTGTTAGGACTAGGGGTGAAGAGAGTGTTTGCACGTCCCCGAGCGTCTGTACCATAATACGTAGGTAGGTACAGGTAGTAGGTACTACTCGGCTGTGCTGTTGGACAAACGGACAAGCCAAAAAAGTCTCAGGCCAAGATTTCCTTCTATTGTCTCAAATCTTGCATTTCTTGTTTTCCTTCCGCTTCAGTCGAAGAAAAAAGAAAGAAAATAATCTAGATCTCTTCTGTCTAAGTTTGGTTTTCTGATAGATGACGGCGTCTTAATATTCTCTAAGCCACGTGAGACGGTAACCCAACCTACATATCATATTGCTGCTCTTAAAATATCTCTTGTATTTTACCTATCAGAGCAACCCGCGCCTAGGCTACATCCTAGGTACCAACTTTAGAAAAAAAGCGAGTACGAATCCGCGAATCTCAAAGCCCCCGTGCACCCGTACTGAGTTGCTCGGCGTTTAAACCCGCTCCGGCCCCTTAGATAAGTTACCGAACGAATTACAGGCTCGCCTCAGGTCTTAGCTGGGTAAAGTCGATTGGTCATCGTGCCCTAGTTCATAAAGGGAGAAGAGACAAGGGGATCGATCGCTCACACAGTACACCCACCAGAGGCTCGGGCTTGTTCGTGGGGACATTTTAAGCCCGCGGATTCCAGGTACTAGACCAAGTACCTACCCAAAAGTTACCTAGATCGAATTGTTTCTACAAAACGTCAACTTACATTTACATTAATTAACTTAATCAATCCCCCACGAGCCCTACGAGACTATCCTTGTGGCACCTCCATAGCCGCGCCTACAACCTTTCTAATATCCCTAGAGTGACGACCACAGACCAACACGACGGAGGGATAGATCATGGATCATATGAGAGTTGATCCCGGGGGCTTCCAGCTAACAGGAATGCCCCGTCCACAACTTATGAACCAACCGCCACAGATATTCGGAGCTTACGGTCATGATGGTATGTCTGTGTTACCGCCAGAGCTCGCGGCCCAGATGGCCTTCGACCCATCCGCGCTTCTTGACGATGCGAACGAGGCGAAGAGGAGGAGAATCGCACGGGTGAGCTTATACATCTCGTCTCTGCCCATGTACTTAGACTGACCCGACGGTGGAAGGCTTGCGACATGTGCCGGAAGAAGAAAATAAAGTGTGATGGAAAGCTTCCAGCTTGCACACATTGTATCAATTACAAAACAGATTGTGTATTTACACAGGTTGAGAAAAAGAGAAATCCTCCGAAAGGGTACGAGCACAAACCGGGTATCACAACTAGCTTCGTATAAGGCTGATTTCGACATGTAGTGCAAAGTATATCGAAGGTTTAGAAAACCGTTTAGGGCGCATGGAAAGCATGTTAAGAATGTCGGGTAAGTCCTGAGTTGCCATCCTATACCTTATACCGACCGTATTATCTAACAAGGCATGAAAGGCTTACTCGGAGACGATGATGAATCAACCGACCTCGCCACATTAGAAAAGCGCCTCTCAGATAAACACCAACAGTCAAGACAAGCTTCGCAAGCACTTACTTCAAACCCCACGTCACCATCGCAAGCGACTTCTGGTCACGATGGTACGGTATCGACCCCGCGAAGTTCAATAACCTCACCAGAGCCGAGTAGAGATAGGGACTTCAGGAAGGACCACTCCCCTCAACCAGAAAAGCAGAAAGATGAGGAAGAAGTAGAAGCGCTCTCTGAGATGATGTGTTCGTTAGTAACGAACCAATCAGGAGAAACGAGATATATAGGTAAATGCTAACAAGCTAGTCGACTGCATGCATATCCGCTAACTCTCTCCAGGATCCTCCTCGGGATTTTCTATATTCTCACCTAAGGGTATACAGTGGGTGAACGAAAAGACCGGAGATACGTCATTCCAACAGATGATCTCAGAAGTTTCCATTGACGATCACAAATGGAATCACTGGAAACCCGAGATCTTCAGCGATCTTTTTCATCGTCCCATCTATCGACAGTTGCCGCCTAAGCCTGAAGCGTTATCCCTGCTCAAGGACTATTTTGATAATTTCAACTGCATGTTTCCTTTATTCCATCATCCAACGTTTATGCACCTCGTCGAGAGACAGTACTCCAATGACCCCTATCAAGGTTCCGGATGGTGGGCGAGTTTGAATGTCGCTTTAGCTATTGCGCACCGTCTTCGAGTTATGAGTAATCTTGTACCGCAGGAAGATGATGACAAGTCATGGGCATACATGAAGAATGCAATGGGCGTTTTCTCCGAACTAACCATGCGTAATACCGATCTACTAAGTGTGCAGGCATTACTGGGAATGGCTTCCTTCATGCAAGGTACACCGAACCCGCAACCCTCATTCCTACTCGTCGCTGCTGCTATCCGATTGTCACACAGCATCGGGCTACATAAGCGTGGAAGTGGGTTCAACCTCAACCCGGTCGAGATCGAACAAAGAAAACGAGTGTTCTGGATAGCGTACATGTTGGATAAGGACTTGTGTCTCCGATCTGGGCGGCCACCGGCACAGGACGACGATGATATGAACGTCGAGCTTCCGGATGCTGATCCGGTAGATAATATTGGCAACATCCCTCTCGCGGACGGGAAGGGGAAGATGAATTTGTTCCGGGCGATGTGCGAACTAACAGTCATCGAAAGCCAGGTTTACAGGAGGCTCTATTCTACGAAAGCCACCAAGTTGTCAGAGGGCGAGTTATTGCAGACTATTGGCGAACTCGACAAGCAGCTAGAGACATGGAAGGACAATATCCCAATCGACTTCCGCCCAGAACACGAAATAAAGGCCTCTCACACTCCTCTCATACTCCACGTCGTCATGTTACATTTCTCATATTACAACGCTCTTACCACCATCCACCGCATGTCTGTACACCACGGCTATTGGACAAGCCGACTCTCCAACTACGCAATCCAGGGTCTAAACGCCAGGCCCTTAAACCCGCGAGTGTTCGCCTCAGCCGCTCTATGCGCATCAGCCGCCCGAGCCAGCATCCAACTCCTGAAGTACATCCCGCAGGGCGATTTCTCCTGCGTATGGTAAGCAGCAAATCCGCACCCCCTCCGCACCAGCCCCTTTCTTCCCCAGACAACTAACAGACAGGCGCAGGCTGATCCTGTACTTCCCCGTGTCGGCGCTCGTCACGCTCTTCGGCAACATCCTGCAGAACCCGCTGGACCCGCGCGCGAAGTCGGACACGAAGCTGATGAACCTCGTCGTCACCTTCCTGTCGACGCTCGGCCAGGAGGCCGAGACCGGCGGCGTCCACCGCATGCTCGGCGTCTGCTCCGAGTTCGAGCGCATCGCCAAGATCGTCATCGACCGCACCGAGCGCGACACCTCCAAGCGGAAGCGCAAGAGCCACGAGCCCGCGCACCGGCCCTCCGTCGGCAACGTGAACTCGCCGTCCGCCATGTCGCAGGCGCCGCCCACGAGCCAGCACACGCCGCGCCCGACCTCGTCCGCCGCCACGCCCACCCCCAGCTACGCCAGCCAGCTGTCGCCTAAGTTCAACGGCGAGCAGAACCGCGCCAACAACAACGCGAACAGCGGCGGCTATAGCCCGATGAACACGGCGAGCTCGACGAGCGGGGCGGCGCCGCGCGACGGCCCCGAGGGCTGGCCCACGCCGGGCCCCGACACGACCCAGGAGTGGAACCCGAACGCCATGGACTTCGGCAACTTCTCCGAGTTCACGGGCTTCGGGCAGCCGATCGCGTCGCCGCCGCTGCCGGGCCAGACCGGGTACCAGCCGCTGCTGCCGCAGGAGCTGTGGCAGATGTCCGGGGGCCTGGACTGGGACTGGGCCGAGTTCACGGGCGGCGCGTACCCGAGCTTCGAGAACGGCAAGACCCAGGATGGCCGGTGAAGGCGCAGGGGAATGGACCTGTTCTGATCTGGGTCTATCTCCCCTGTCCCTTTTTTGCTCGCCGCGCCTCCGTGGGCGTGTGCTGTGTGCGATGGATACTATATACGGCGGGACCTTGATATAGCGGAGGCGATCTATGGGCTCATTTGGCATTCTGCTGTTGGCCCTTCTGTTCGCGGGTCTCTACCGACATACGAAAACGATCGGTTGGAGACTGGGTATGGTCATGAGCATTTAATGGTAATGAGGTGCGGTGTGCGAAATGGTTCCCGAGTTGCCAAAATTTAGGGGAGTTTTACGTTTGGTCTGGTTTGGTCCTGCACGCGAACGTTACTGTGGCGATTGGCATTTCCAAGGATTGGATTTAGTTACTTGGCTCATGAGGAGTTTCGATTTTGGTTTTAGTTTATTTTGTTATTGCTCTGTAGAGGCATTGTATCATGAGGGGTGGGAGATGATGTTCATGTGGCAACTCATTACTTAGGTAGTTGAGGAACTTGTGTATAGCATATATTTTGATAACTATGTCTTACTCTCCAGTTTCTTACAGCAGTGGTGTTCATATGTCAATCACTTGATTTATCTACCTAAGTTTCAAATCATCATTGGTGGTTGATACTTATACTTAAACCACTTTAGGTAGGCACATTATGTTAATTCGCTGTGTACTAGACTTTGGCTTCGACTGGCTCACTCGTCGTACTCTAGGATTTTGCCCGAAGTTTCTGTTAGCTTTCAAGTAGCGCAACTAGTTACGGACTAGGTGAAAGCGGTACAAATGTGATCAGTGTTTCAAGGGCTGTAACACCTTCACTAAGTACCGTGCATCATGAACCCCGTCGTCTGTCTAAGCGTTGATCTAATCGAAAAGAGGGGATATTGAGGTCGTATTAGGAAAGATTCGGCCGAGATCGTCAAATTTGACCTAAAGCACGGAGTCCCGACTTCAACTTGTGTCAATATCAGACCTCCTCTAACTACATTGTTATTAAACTCATATTGCCTAGGTAATCAGGTAGGTAAATCCAATTGCCCGTTCCCTGGGTCATTCATTTGCTGATGAAATTCGTTAGGAGGAAATGCAATCATGGCTCAACAGGTCGGAACTGAGCAGCTCCACCCCGGCGATCAGCATGAGATTCCGAGTTTTGAGACCCATGAGTCTTCTGAGTCGCTGAAGGGCAGAATTAGGAAGCACTACGAGATCGCCTCGGACTACTACTGTGTTCTGTGGTATTTTAATGTCTCCCCGTTGATAACTAGCCTATATATACGACCATATAGCAATCGCGACTAACTTCTAGTGCTGGCAGGGGACAGCACATTCACCATGGCTTATTCAGGACTGCTAGTGAGACCAAGGAGCAGGCCCAAGTCAACCTTATCAATTACCTACTTGAGATCTCTGCCCTACCAACCGACGTCAAGGTGCTTGACGTTGGATGTGGTGTTGGTGGCACAAGTCGATTTCTCGCAAGGGAGCATGGTGCGGATGTCACGGGAATCACGATCAGCGGACGGCAAGTCCAGATCGCAAGGCAGGTGACTAGCAAGGAGGTCGGCGATACCTCCGCCGTTCCACCGGAGAGCTCCCTGAAGTACCCCGACAGGGAGGGTAAGCCGGGCGGCACAGTCCGCTTCCTCGAGCTCGACGCCGAGAAGATGCTTGAACACTTTCACCCAGCCGATAAGGAGGGGCAGCCTTTCAATTGCGTATGGATCTCGGAGGCACTGTCGCACCTACCAAATAAGGAGCTCTTCTTCTCTTCCTCATTTTCCCTTTTACAGGGTGGAGGATCACGTTTGGTGATCGCAGACTGGTTTAAAGAGCCAGACCTATCGCCCGAGCAGATGGAGGTTGATATCAAGCCGATCGAGGATGGCATGCTCCTTCCCCGGCTCTATACGACCGATGAGTATGTAAAAATGGCGGAGCGAGCTGGGTTTAATATTCGTCAAAAGCCGATTGATATAAGCAAGGAGGTCGCTAAAACTTGGTGAATCTCCCCCCTTTTATCGTAAGATACCTACTCATGTGCTAATCTTAATATATACCTAGGGATATATCGTGGTCTCTCATATCCTCGCCTTCGCTGTGGGCGTTCGCTATTTCACAAGGTAGGGACGGGCTCGCATTCTTGCAGGCGTTTAGGGCGATGAGGAGAGGGTATGCGAATGGGACGTTTAGGTATGCGGTTATGTGTTTTGAGAAGCCTTAAGTACGATGTATATGCCATTTGTTATAAATTAATACATCAAGTCGAACCGCTACTTCGTGTTAATAGACTACCTACCATTTCATGTGTACAGTTACCACCCTTTGATTACTATACAAATGCAAGGTAGTATACCTACCTGTCCAAAGAGGTCCTTCCCTACAATATTTATAGAAATATTAATTGTTTTATTTGGAAAGTTACTTTCAGCGAACTTTTAGGTAGCCTTCTTTTGACTGAAGTCGGTTCCTTGAATGGGGCGGATGTTTGGTAAATAGGGGTAAAGGACTGTACGTCGTTCTTCCCCTTGTTTACCTAGATAGGTATCTACCTAGACGCGCAAACCATGCTTTCTAGATGAGAGATCAATAGAAAATAACTTCTTACGATATAAATGCTAGGTAATGACTGGTACGTAAGCATCCGTTGTGCCGCGGGAACAGATGAATACCAGGAAGTTCGATACTTATTGTAACAGCTCCTACGTAATGACTCCCGGAGTTACCTACTCGCTTAACAGACATAGGTTACTATGTTGTTTACGATGAGGGGTGACCGTAACTTGCACAGATGTGATATAAGGAGGTACATCAAGTTGATTCGTTAGACTTTCGAGTTGCTTTTAGATAACTAACCTCTAATAGTTTATAACTCTTGCTTGGAAGCTTCGTTATATATTTAGAAGCATATCATTACATCTAAAGCACTAAAAAAATACTCGGACTTTACCTCTGTAAAAGGCCCAACAAAAACCAGGCTCTTAGAATTAGTACTCACTTATTAGTACCCTGGACCTTGGGGGTTTGCATTATAGACGCCACAATGCAGGTACGGTAGCAACTTGCTGGGGCGAACGCTCACCATAACCAGAATGATGTTCGGAGTAACAAAAACCGTTCGCGGTGAAACCTTATCTCATGAGAATTTGATGTCGCGTGCTCATTGAACAACTACCAACGAAAGTCGGAAGCCACGGATACATACACATTACGACTACTAGTCCTGATATATAGGACTTTTTCGAACGTCACAATAACTTCGAATCTTAACCAGAAGCGAAATTGAATCCGAAGTGTTCAAGTTAGTCTCAACCTAATGTGTAACTTGTGCTCCGTGACAGATTTAGCCGCATCGTGATCATTCTGCCTAACATAGTAGTAATACTGCTACGTGCTTTGAGTCGCCACTGATCAGCATTCGGCAATGGTCAAGGCGACATAAGTAATGAGACGAGACATCAGTGGATTAATGTCTTAGAATGAGTAGAAGCATCAGCAAAACAGAGGACTAATGGGGAACATGATGGTATTCTCTTCATGCTCCTAGCTATTCGACGTATTGTGACACAGAGGCTCCGAGTGAGACAAGTTCATCGGCGTCGCGTTGCAAGAAGTAGGAGGGGGAACAAGCTTAAAAGCCAAGAAGATCGAGTCTTTCCCGAAACATCATAGCGATAAACGAGCTGCAGTGCGGCACGGCAACATACATGGGGTAGCGTCGCGTAGCCGTTGGAATTACCGATTCGGACGATCTTCTAGAAAAGTTACGACGATCTCGGCGACACTAAGACATACCTTTGATATTCATGAGTCATGATATTAGATGCTCACCGTCTGGGAAATGGGATCTAGTTCTAGGTCCGAAGCTTGGCGCGTCGTGTGGGTTCGTTAGGCTCGAGATACATTGTAGCGGTGATGCGCCTGTCAAATTGAGCTGTGACTCTGAATATTAGCCCAGAAATGCTTATATCTCCGCATTCTGGAGAATATTGATCACAAGAGGCTCTTGTGGGGGAGGCTGCATGAAAGAGGTAAGCGGTAGGAGTTCCCCAGTAAAGACGAATCGATGTTTGAGCGTGGTGGAGATGTTCCATGGCGTGCCATGCTCTCTAAGCTCGTCGGCTCGAGTGGAGACGTTGGACTAGACCGTTGACAGGCTGGGCGGTTCATCAGACGAATGGATAGATCTTAAGAAATCGACGGTCGTGTCGAAACCCTCATTTTAGAGATTGTAGTTTGGACAACCGCCCTTAAGGAGGTTATTGTGATACGGAGTGCATGCGTTTCGGCTATCTTTGAAATTCGCCATAAACTCTAGTGTCAAAATGTGGAAAATATCGAAGAGAACCTGCGAAGGTTACCGAAGCACAGACTGTCTGGGTGTAGATTAACCATGGCTATCCAAGCCTCGTGGCATTTCAGATCGGAAGAATCCGGGTCGCCTGCAAGGATCAGCAGAAGACCTATGGAACGCGAGAAAATTCGGGACTCGTCAGCCCTGTCAGCCCCATCATCGGTGTAAGTGATACCTTGTAACATCGTGATCAATTCGGGCTGGTGCAAGATTGGGCCTCCAAAATCCAACTTTTTCTCAAGGATAGGGGGTTGCTTGGGCAATTGGGTATGATTTTGTTAGTCAAGACTCGTAACTCTTTAGTCATGGCTTTCCACCATTTCTATTCTACGTACATAAGTACTTCGTACGTCTCTTCTTTACCCCAGATATGTACTCCGTCTCGAGAAACCCCGACTGTTGACGGGGTACGGCATGGATGGGATTCTGCGAAGGGGGTTATCTAGACCCCAACCTTTGAGAGGTGAATGAAAAAGGAATGGCTCCTCCAGAAAGGGCTGTGATTACAATGTACGTTATCATATCAAATCGGAAACATTGGACGGTCCCAAGTCAAGAATCTAGCTTATGCAGGCACACGCAAACCCAGCCCCATTGGTGCATGCCGGACAGGTTTAAAAAAAAGTCGGGACTGCGGGATCGACGGACATGCAACCTGGAACGACAAGGATTAAGGGTGAATCCGATCCCCCAAACCGCCCGGAGTCCGTGTTGCAAGATATCATGAAAATTTTCGTGAATGTTGCTGTCGCTGTAGTGAAGATGTTTCGAGATCTGGGATCAATCTATGTAAAGCATTATATCACAGTCACCTAGGTTACGGAATTTGAGGTTAGATATATTCTTCATATTTGGTCAAATGATAGTAGTTACTCCGCGTGCGCTTTATGGTTTATCAAGAGCAATAAGATCGTGACTTAAACTTGGACATGTGAAGGAAGCAAATGGCATTAAAGAGTTTGAAGAGAAAAAAATCCACCTATGGTCCCAGGATAGTTTCCCCGGACCAATTACGAACCACGATACTTTCCTAATTCGGTTTATTATTCTTTCTCCTTGGACGCCGGTCCTGTAGGGTCCCGTACCTAATGTGTCCAATGTGTCTAATGTATCTATTCCCGTTATCGACCTAGTCATAGCCTTCGTCGCTATGGGGAAAACTACCTAATACTTGCTTGTACACTACTTACAACGGATATTCTTACATACAGACCGGGTCCCAACAAAATTTTCATCAGTCATCCATGAAATAAGGAGAAAAATCGGAAATTTGATGAGTCTTAATTCGAGTTGGAAATCCTTCATCCATCGTGTCTCTCATTCTGTCGCCATTAATAGTGTCTCTCTCATTTCTCCATCGTAACAGGCTCAAAGCCAGTTACCATTTTTGGACGATACTACGATACTACGATACTTTTTTTTTTTTTTTTTTTACATGTCCATGTCCATGTCCATGTCTATTATGTCTATGCTGATCTAGACTCGCTTGGATTGGACGACGGAATACTTTGCAAATCTTGGTTAGAAGACCGTGCCCTTTTTTTGGTGCATTTTTACCTTTCGTCTTCCTATTATTCGTTCCGTAACTTGCCGATCAGCCATCCCCCCCTTAATAACCCCCCCTTAGGTTATTAACGAAATATTACAGCGATTTGGATCTAGTGTTTGATACCCTATGAAACCCCAACGAAACCAGGGCTCGCGCTTGTCACAACTCGCACGACTCCGTGTCAGTAGCCCAATGAAAAGCGATGGAGGTCTGAGTACGAGGATATCGAGGATATCAAGGGTATCAAGGATATCAGGAATATCTCGTACAAGGGTCCTCGGTCCGCCTCACACTAGTGCTGGGCTGTCATTAATAAGAACCCCGTCTGCGCCTGCGCATGTCATCATCAACGACCTTGTAGTAGCCGGACGACGGACTTTGAATAATTCAAAAGATTACACGAATACTCTTCGGGACAGTAATCAGCAGACACACCACCACGATCATCCAGATCACCCACATCATCCACCCGAACCTAGTTCCTTGCATTCCGGACTTTTCTCTTGCAGCACTACTGGTAGTGGTATCCGAAAGAGGGAACCATCTTCTACGCCTCTTCCTCCGTACACGTTACCCTTCACGTTACTTGCACCTGGTTCTGATAGCGCTAGTCCTATCGGACAGTCCTTCATTCGTCCAGCTGCTCCGTCTTACCCCATCAGCTCAACATCCAACCGTTGCTTTCGTTGCTTTTTAATACTGCCGCACCGCCCATCACCGAGACGTCCAATGGCGTTTAACGCATACAGCACCGCCAGCTCAGATATATCAACGCCTCGCTCTGCTTCTCCTTCCGCATCGATCGTCTCTGCGCGTTCTTCTCATTCCTCCGTCTCCAGTAAACGTCTCTCACTATCCCTACAACGGAGACAGTCTGCATTGAACCCAATGTCCTCAGTCGATATCACCGCAATTGAAGAACAAATGAAAATGGCTGCCTTAGACGGTCTACGAGGCTACGCACAGAACCACTATGGCGAGGTTCAGCAATACAGGTCTACGGACTACGTCCCGCAATCTTCCGCCGGCGGTTACCAAGTACTGCGAGAACCTCTGTGGAACAAAGGTAATTTACTTACCTAGCTTATTCCCATAGCTCTCTATTCCCACCTTGGCCGTCTACTGACGCCTAAGCTATCTAGGTCTCTCTTTCTCCCCGGATGACCGTGTCTCCAAGAACCTGACCGGTTTAATACCACACGCCATGGAGAGCGCGGAAACTCAGGTCGCGAGATGCATGAAGGTGATCAACTCTAGACAGACCAACATCGACAAGTACATGTACTTGTCGTCGCTGAAGGACCAGAACGTGGACTTATTCTACCGAGTTCTTATCGATAATGTCCGCGATCTCATGCCGTTGGTATATACCCCTACCATCGGCGACGTCTGCTTGCAGTACTCAACCCTCTACACCCGCCCGGAGGCGTTGTATATTTCGATCAAGCAGCGCCGGTCGATCAAGACGATCCTGCGTAACTGGCCTTACCCGAATCCCGAAATCTGTGTGGTAACGGACGGATCCCGTATTCTGGGGCTGGGCGATCTCGGCGTAAATGGTGTGGGGATTTCCGTAAGTTCTTTTTTCCCCTTCCTTTCGATCTTGGCCTACATTAGTGCCCCGTGCAATGCGTGGCTGACACCTACCTAGATTGGCAAGCTGGCTCTCTACACCGGTGCTGCCGGTATCCACCCGGCAAGGACCCTCCCTATCGTGTTGGACACTGGTACCAACAATGAGAGCAACTTGAAGGACCCGCTATACCTAGGTCTTCGAGCAAGGCGTCCTTCCCCGGCTGTCGCCCAGGAGTTCATGGACGAGTTCATGGAGGCTGTAACCGAAGTTTTCCCCAACATGGTTATCCAGTTTGAAGACTTCGACACTGAGAAGGCGTTTGCCTACTTGTCCCGTTACCGCAACAAGTACAGGTGCTTCAACGATGACATCCAGGGAACTGGTGCCGTTGTCTTGGCAGGGTATGAACTCCGAATTTCCTCATCCAATCAAAACTTACTCACATTACTATAGTTACATTGGTGCCGTGAACCTGTCCGGGGTTCCTCTAGAGGAGCAGCGCCTGGTATTCATGGGTGCTGGTTCAGCTGGTGTTGGTGTCGCGAAGCAGATGGTCGAGTACTACACTCGCCGCGGTCTCTCGGAACAGGCTGCCAAGGAGAAGTTTTGGCTTGTGGACACTAAGGGTCTTGTTACTACCGACCGAGGTGACAAGTTAGCAGAGCACAAGAAGTACTTCGCCCGCAGCGATAACGCCGGACACCAATTCCGCACTCTCGAGGAGGTCATCGAGTATGTCAGGCCATCTGCCCTCGTTGGCTTGACCGCCACTTTCGGTGTCTTTACCGAATCCGTTGTCCGTGCCCTCAAGGCCTCAGTTGACTCTGGCGGCTCTGGACGACGACCTATCCTATTCCCTCTTAGCAACCCTCTTACCAAGGCCGAATGCACTTTCGAGCAGGCTGTCCAGTGGACGGAAGGCACTGTCATCTTCGCGTCTGGCTCTCCCTTCTCGCCATTTGCTGTCAAGGCCGGCGACCATGCCGTGACCTACTGGCCAAACCAGGGCAACAACGTCTACGTGTTCCCCGGTCTCGGCCTCGGTGCCATCCTCTGCAAGGCGTCCAAGATCACCGATGAGATGGTGTACGTCGCAGCCTCCTCACTATCCGAGTCATTGAATGCCGAGGAGATTCACAAGGGCTTGATCTACCCCCGCATCGAGCGTGTCAGAGACGCTAGCGTCATTGTCGCTCGGGAGGTAATGAAGGCAGCTCGCCGGGAAGGTGTAACCACCCTACCCGAAGAGCAATGGGTTGAGTGGGAAGAATGGGGCGACGTGGCCCTAACGAAATTCATCAAGCAGAGTATTTATGACCCTCTTAAGTAACGCTCTACACGATAGGTGGGAAAATGCATAAAGATCATGGTCGGCGTTATTGGGAGGTTTGCTACTTTTTTCTCTAAAGAAACGTTGGCATAATGGCCAACATTCGCTTCATTTCGAAGGAAATATTTAAAAGATATCCCAAGGGTTTTATTTACAGGCATCAAACTAGAAGGACGTCGATGGAACGTGGTCTCGCAAGCTAGATAGTGCAAGGAATAGATTGGCACTTCAGCTGGAATAGGGGTCTATAGACGGTTAATAGACTAAAAGGACACTTTCGTTCTGATTGCAATAACTTTCATGCTTGTTCCCACTTGACATATTGTTGTGCTATAACTCGGATAGGTGCCCGTTATATTAAATGGGTATACCATCGAATGCAACACAGGGGTACATGCCGGAGAACCTCCCATTCAAGTCCCCATAGTCCCTAGTCCGAGCTATCCTTCTTCACTTCTAACTTCTTTCAATACTGTATTGTCCACTTATCAACCCATATATGGATCATTTACAATCATGTGGTTTAGATGTAGACTTACTTGGTACCTAATAAGGTAGATAGGCAAGGCTAGCTGGTTCAGGAGCTATCGAACAAATGGGTTAGGATTCGCTATCACCAGAAGAATTCAAGGCCTGAAGTTGCAGCCAATATTATACGTATTCGCAAAATAGAAGAAGCAGATTTGATTATTGAAGGGTATCAAAAGGAAAGTACCTAAGAGCCTGCCTTCCAAAATGTAGTCTTCCTTCCAAAATGTAGCCTGCCTTCCAAAGTGTAGCCTGCCTTCCAAAATTTAGCCTCCTTGGCCTATGTTCCCCGTCCCTAAACAAGCAAAATATCTAGTCTAGCTTAGACTATAACAACCACCCCGAACTCGCACTCTGATTCCCCCGGCCGCACACTCGAAGAGGTGTCTGTCACCTAGCGTCCTTGTCCGTCATCATCACCGTCGGGGTAATTGGCGTCGTACGTATTCCAAGCCCAAGGATCGTCGGCGTATTCTTCACGGTCATTGTACTGATGTTGGCGCTCATGAGATGGAGTCGAATTGGGCAGTGGTTGGCTATATTGACTAGAGCCAATATGATCATATCCATCTAAGGACTGGTAAGGGTTTCCGTTGTCAGGGGCTTGTACGCCGGAGTTCGATGGTTGATAATTCGGAATCATAGGCAGGGCTGGAGGCGTGGGACGTCTGATGTATCCCTGGTAGGAAGTGCCTCCTGATTGTCCACCCCAAGCGTTGTTGAATACGTCGTTAGGGTCCGCTGCAAAAACACTAGATGGAGTTCCGCTAGCCTGGTACGGAGAGGTGTGCAAGCCAGGTGGTACAGTAGAGCTGTATGCATTTGATCCATTGTCTCTGTTGGTTGATGAGCCGCTGCTTGGATAAGGATTTTGCGCCGATACAGTTGTTCCTGTTCGAGAGTTTCCGTCAACCGAGCCGCCATTGTCGTTGCTGGGCCGGTTTTTATTATCTTGTGCTTTCTTAGCATAGATCTTGCTTTGGCTCTCTCTTCTGCGTTCAGCATGTTCTCTACAGAACTGCGTACTGCCTTCGTGCAGGGGCTTGCTACACAGCGCTCTACGGCATAATCCCTTGTCTATTCTTTTCCGAGCAAGATCCTCCCTTTCGCAATACTTGCATGGATCGGTTTTGCATACATGAGTTCTATTTAAAGAAAACATGATGGGCTCCGTGTTGTATGTTTTGAAAGGTTGGCCCTCGATAATGTTGAGAAGGAATAGTGCGTAGAAATTTTGACCTTTGATGATAGAATTAGGATATCTAGGTACCTACATAGAATGTGTAAATATTAAAATTACCTTAGGTATATACCTGCCTACCTACCATCCGAGAACTTGACGTGTATTACTCCGCAAGTTACGGTGGATGAAAGCAATATTCGGAGTTGTGTGGCAATCAGTGTATGACTAGGTGGTTTGGGTTGTGTGATAAAACTAAACACCATCGTCTCGTAGTCATATAATATGAATTGTTGATATTGTCAGGAGTAAGTGACCCTCCATGATTTTAGGTCTGAAAATTTGCTAACAAAACCTCATTACCAGTTTTCAGGTCGGGATGTATTCTATTAATCGACATTACTTTCTGATTATATCACTGAGACATGACAACATAACCTCATATTATATCAGTGAGTAGAGAAAAGCTACAGTGCTTATTGTGTTTACACGTTGATCTTGCTCAATATGTCTTAAATCTTAGAAGGAACCTTTGATATTGAGCTTTATCTCCATTATTATGTTGTCATAAAATGTTCCAATTTGTTATAACAGATAGTAACTATAAATTTTATATTGTTAAGTTATGGCTGGCGGGCATTAACATTCTCTTTGGGGAAAAGCTTCATCAATCACATTTTGTTGTCTATTAACTGTACCTAGACAAGTAGATAATGATTAGACCTGTTGTGTCTTCGTCGTTGTTATATTTTCGTAGCTTAAATAACCATGTTCAATACCTACATACCTATGCCTATGACGACATGTCAGTTGTTTTAAATCGAAGCCTCTATTCCGAGATATTGGTGATAGTCGGTCCCCTCAATATCCAATAGGAATTTAGCGTTACAATCTACGACTTTCCTGAATAGTCTACTAGAACTCACTCGCGTCCAATGGCGAGCATTCTTCTGCTTGGCGAATGGTTTTTAGGAAGATGATGGATTCTGTACTTTGCAGCCATATACTCACTTGTATTAGTAGATGAAATGTCAAGTCCCCGATTTCCCCAAACTTGTCCATATATTTAATTTGCCGCTTTATGAACCTCTCCCCTTTTGTCGTGATTAGGTTGAATAGGTAGCAGATAGGTAGTCTAGACCCCAGGTTTTTAATATCCGCTTAATCAACATCTTCCTTTTCTTCCATCCTCAGTCTGAATTAGCCGAGTCCCTCGAATTAGTTTAACATCCATGTGTATTCTTTATAGTCTACGCATCTTGATTCGAGCGCGTCTCTATCCAGGACGCGCAATGCCACGTTTTTTCCTAATATAGTATCAATGGTATTATACACCGAGGTATCTCGTCGTTCACACTGCAATATCCCACTGCCCCTCTCCCCTTTTCACCGCCTGTCACTACTCGACCGAGGTAGTCTAGACCTCGCGAAAGCCAAGACGGCAATATGGGTTACTTGATTCTGGGGTCCTGGAAAAGCTTGATACTGAGGGGTGGTGTTATATGACTATTGCCCAGACAGACGAGGTACTAAGAGAGGAGGCTCTCCGCTTTCGCATAGAATGCGGTCATTCTTATTTCTATTTCCCGGTATCACGTCTTCTAGGACCCGGATTCCTAAATTAAAAAAGAACATCGATTACACAATTCCTTTCTAGGCATCGAGAAGATCAGCACTACACAGGAAAAATACCCAAAGCGTGGGAAGAAATAAAAAAGATGAAGTCAACGCTCCTTCTACCCGCCTTTCTGGCACTCGCTGGCAGCGCTTCGGCGGCTCTCAACGTCACGGGCTCGACGTGTACTGTGACGCCATTGACGGACGGTGTCAACGGGCAGGAACCGGATGATACACCGCAAATCCTAGATGCCTTCAAGCAGTGTGGGCAGAACGGCAAGGTCATCCTAACCGAAGGGATGTTCCATATCGGGCAGGTCATGGACCTTAAAGATCTCCAAAACGTGGATGTAGAGATCCACGGAACGCTACGATGGTCCTCGGATATCCAGTACTGGCTGCGCAGCAGCATCGGCGTCGAGTACGCTGCGCGGTCGACTGCTTGGCGTATCGGTGGCCAGGGCATAAGTATCCGCGGCTTCGGCAAAGCGCTCTTCGACGGTCAGGGCCAGCTGTGGTACGACGAGAATAGAAGCGGGAGCAATCAGAATGGGCGACCGATTAGCTTGACCCTCTGGCACGCGAAGGATGTTTTCATCGATGGAATTACATGGAGACAGAGTCAATTCTGGCGTAAGTGAACCTGTTTCGTTATTTCCCAATTTTATTCCGATTAGGTGTGATGGAGATTCGGAATAAACCCGATATTGGCTCTGTCTGAAAGAAAACCATCAAACTACTCCCATATTACATGAACTCTTGGATTAGACATAGACATGAATCGAAGCTAATGAGAAAATCTAAAATTTAGACACCTTCATCGCTTACAGCGAGAACATCACCATGACGAACCTTGACATGAACTCAACCAGCAACAGCCAATGGAGTACCGTGAACACGGACGGCACCGACACCTGGAACTCGAAGGACATAACTATCAAGAACTGGACGGTGACATGCGGCGATGTAAGCTTCTTCTATGCCCATATCCTCTTTCTCCACCCCCACCCCCCTTAACCACCCGCGTCACCAACACCACAACAATCATCTCGCAAACCCCACCCCTAACCAACCGCATACGTAGGACTGCATCGCCGTCAAGGGCAACAGCACCAACATCCACGTCTCGGACGTGCACTGCTACGAGTCGGGCTGCGCGACGATCGGGTCTCTCGGGAACCCGAGCAACGTGGCGGACTACGTGGACAACGTGGTCTTCGACAACATCACCTGCACGCACAGCTCGAACGCGGCGTGGATCAAGACGTACAGCGGGACGGGCCACGTGAAGAACGTGACCTTCTCCAACATCCGGGCCGAGAACGTGAACCAGCCCATCTACGTGACCTCGTGCATCTACTCCAACAACGGCTGCGACACCAGCCGCCTGCCCATCTCCGACATCCGCTGGATCAACGTCACCGGCACCTCGCGCTACAACATCGCCTCCGCCATCCACTGCCCCTCCTCGAGCCCGTGCTCCGGCTTCAGCTTCGAGAACGTCAACATCACACCCCTGGATGGCACCAGCGCGCCCAAGTACCTCTGCAGCAACATCCAGGGCCAGGACGGCACCGGTATCCCCTGCACGGGGACCTGTCCCGCGGGCTGGCCGCAGCAGCTGAGCGGGAACCGTTGAGCTTCGCGTGGTGACAAGAAACCTGACGACGAAAGGACTTTAGCAAGTGTGGAGGGTGCAGATGAAAAATCTTATACTGAATTTGTCTTGCTCAGAACGAGAGTTGAAAAAACTTAAGTCGTAGCGTATCCAAGCGCGACCGTGACCATGTCCGTATCTCATTACTCGTCACCGTGCTTTTTAGTTTCGTTCATTACCCGTACATAAACACACGTAGTCTCGTACCCAGCCGTATCCGTATATCATACCCCCCGGCCTTTATAATCTAATGCATGCAAATCGTGACCATTCTTTAACCCCCCCATCCTGTATCGCCTTTATTCCCACCTCTGCCATTCTCGTCTAGACCGGTCGACCTCGGCCTCTACCCAAGCCGCGCCCAAGATGTTCCTATCGAGCCCCACGATCCTCGCGTGATACTCTTGTTCCTTAACCCTGCGCTCCCTAACCTTACTCTCGAGAAACTTCGTATCGCCGTGTCGCACAGCCGCCTTGAAGATGCTGCGCATGCGTTCGGAGTACAGCTGGCAAGCGGCCAGCGGGAGTTTCTGCGGGTTCTTGTGGAAGGTGGCCGCGAGCGAGCTATTGTCAGTTTGGATCATCGGCCAGACCACCTCTCCGAAGCATTCCTCGCACACCGTGAAGTTCGGGATCGACCGCATTATATACCACTTGCCGTTCCGAACCGGGCTTTCGCGCGCGCACTCGGGAACCTCCGTTAGATCGCGGATCCGATCGGCCAGTGCCTGGACGTCTGGCGTGCTCTTGCCGATAAGAGCCTTGTCGGACGCCGCCTCCAGGAGGTCGAAGTAGAACAAGAACCTCCGCTCGTTCTCTTGGTGCATGGCGCAGACACCCCTCGTGGGCTCGGCGGGCGAATCCATGGGGAAGAAAAGGCCGGTTAGGTTGGGAAGCAGCATTTCAACAGTCTTCGCGCAAGTATAACAGACGTTGAAGCTTTCGATGGGATACGCCGAACGAGGGTCTTTGACAGAGTACCAAATGCGGGCAACTTCTCTGGGCCCCGTACATGGCTGATTCTTCGCAGCGACGTTGGCGATGTTGCGAAACAAAGCCAAATCTGCCTTTCCATATTTTCCAGTTAGGAAATAGGCCATGTGATAATACCGAGAAGTGCCAAAGTCGCAGGCGAGCGGCCGGTCGGACGCGCGGAATGGTGCTGGAACGAAGTGGTGGGCGAATTCCGTGTTGGAAAAGGTGGCTTCGTAGCATGACGGGCAGATGTTAAAGTTATCGCAGCGAGGGAGCGTTAACCAATCAACGTATCCTACAACCGCGTTCCTACGAGGGCAACGATTCATATCTGGGAGTTCGCCAGCCTGGACGTCATCGAGATATCGCCTGTACGGCGTAGTGGGTTGGGTTGTGTTAGTGATGTCCCTTAGTGGGCTTATGTCTATTGGTTGTCGAGCCTGCCTGTGGGGGCTGGACGATAATGATGATGTCGATGAACGTGGGCCTAATGGAACAGGCCCTGTTCTGGGTGGCGTTCTGGGTGGCGGTGGTGGGAGTGTCGTCGACTTGCGAAGGTCGGTAGGAGTAGCACCCGAGTTAATAGACGCCGCAGTGGCCGCTGCAACTACGGCAGGAATTGCTACCGAAGTAGATGAATTTAACAAAGACTTAGCTGTAGAGGTACGAGATAACGGTGGCTGTGTACGTTGCTGCTCGCTTCGTGAAAATCGGATATCTTTTGGAAATGTGGAACTTCGCGGGCTGGAAGAAGGCGAATCCCTCTCATAGACTTGAGAAACCCTCGGGGACGGAATTGGGGAGGGATTACGAGATCTTCGCTTATCACTTGATCTCAATTCTGGTGCCGGCTGAAGAAAAGGTTTCGTATCAGATACTACTGATTCTTGTCGACGGTGGGAATGAACCTCATGCGGCACCTCATCGTCACTTGAGTAGTAGTATTTCTCATCCCCATAGACCGGAGACTTTCGCCTCTCCGTAGAATTGGATATGATCTCTGATCGCGCATAACTGTTTCGATCTGCTCTGGGAGATCGGGGCTCGGCGTATTGACGCGGCTTCTCGTAATCTACCTTCGACGATGCTCTCATCTGTTGAGGGGAATCTGCAGTTGAGCGTCGTTTATGATGGGTAGGACTTGTAGACTTAGTAGATTTGATGGGTTTGTCCTTAGATCTCCTTTCTTCGCGAGGGCTCTGCTTCTCATACTGGATATTGGAATGAGAAGAGCGATTGCGGTTGTGGGTATATGGACTTGATCCACCCTGATAATATGCTCGATCTCGTCCCCGGCTAGCATGCTCTATGACATCCGGCGATAACATCTTCCCATCCTGAAGCCGAGAGCTGAGGCGAGGTGAGAAGTAATCATCGCCACCTTTGTCAGACCTTGCTGCAGATTTTGGCCTCTTTGCATCAGGCGACCGAGGCTCGGGTCTAACGTCGGTGACTATGGTGGGCAGATGCTCGAGCTTACTGCGACGTTTCTCATGATTTTGTTGTGCATCCCGCTTTTTCTCAGATTCTTCATGATGTACACGCGACTCATACTTGCGGCCAGTATTCGCCTCATAAGAAGTAAGTTCTGGCTCGAGCTCGGGCTCTGGTTCCCTAGACCTAGGTCGCCTCGGCAACTTCTTGGCATTACGCGAATGATCGTCCGTAGAATCAGATGCGGCAGATACTATGACGAACCGCCTCTCCGGGTTGTACTCGTGTACAGGAAGTAAGATGGGGTACTGGTCAGGATCCCCGGGATGGATGGGTTCCTCGCCGGGTGTTGCAGAAAGCGCGGACCCGTGTTCTTTGGCGAGTGAATCGGTCTCATCCTCGACACACGGAGGTGGAGGATAATTGCGCGGGCGGCCGACGTTACTAAGTAACTGTCTCGGCGTCACATTCACATAGGATGATTGACTCGATGTGGTGCTCGAGGCTAAACTGCATTATTCGTCACGTCTCAGCAAGCGTGCTCAACTCCAGCCTTATACGGATTGATGTGACGAGGCTTAGTTCTAAACAAGTTAAGCTCAATCAACTTACACCCTTGAATCCGGGCTTCTAGCCCTAGAATTTGGCCAATAGCCTTGTCGTAGAAACGTATCGACGTCGACATCTACCATGTTGGCGAAATTCGACTGACTTTATTGGAAGCCTACTTCTGGAACATGGCAAGTAGCGTCTGCTGGCGGGCAGGAGGAGTAAGGTGCCTAGTTATGCAATCAAGATAGCCTGCTTCTTCAGCCTGCTTCGCCAGCCCCGATGAGATTTCGCCGATCCGGGCTTAGCTCTTTTTTTGAAAGTTACAGGATGACAAGCAAGCAAGAAACAAGAAACAAGGTACGGGAAATTAACTGCTAGAAACAATAGCTCGCGGGCTTTAGGAAACTTCTGTAAATTCCCGAATGCAGGAGCTGGCGGTAGACTATTCGTGATTAATTCGACGGGAGGAAGAATAAGTAGGTAGGTAGGTTGGTAAAGATAACGATTCCAGAATCTTGAAAGTAGGAATCCTGGAGTGTTGGCTTTAGAGCGGTTTAAAGACGTCAAGTGACTTAGTGAGGCAGTGTGTCTTAAAAAGGATGACCCCCAAAAGCGCCTCAAAGGTCAGTGGCTTCGGACCTTGCCGTTCCCACGCTTCTCTCCTTTAATATTTCCTTTTTCTTCTCCTTCTTTCCCCTTCCTTCTTAGCTGTTGTGACACTAACCAAGACGGTCTAGCTAATGTACGAAAATAATATAGACTCATATCCAAGTGCCGCGGGCTATATTCGCCTCGTTCTCTCGATAGCCTTGCTACTGCACCTCGTATGCAGTCTCGCGAATGGAATAAGGGAGTGGGGTGCAAACCAGGGGTTCTTTTCCAACTTGTCGTCGAGAGGTTGCAGCAGCCATCCATGTATCTGGTTCAGCTTAGATGAACTGGTTGGAACTGGTAGGCTTTGCCCCTCACTAGTCCTAACCAGGTAGCGTCCATAAGCTGGGAACACATACTCCGCAGCAATGGAGTAGATCCATATTGGCTTGGCTTTGGCCTTGAGGGCTCCATTCCCATGTATGTCGTACTGCATACATGCATAACACTCTATTATGCATATACACCTTCAGAATAATAAGACCGGGTACACACCTTGATCTGTTTGCAAGGTGTGCTTTGCATCTCCACCGACTCTTAATCCGGGCGTCTACCGTGTACGCATACATACGAACTCATCGACAAGAGGCGAGAGTTCGTCCATATGCTATCGCCCGCGAGAATTGATATTTTTCACTTGTTACCTCGTCGCCTGTTTGTACGCCTCAGACAGGCAGAACATGATCGAGGTTGACCAGCATTGCCAGTTTTCTGCCATAGCTTGTGCTCTCCAGAGAAGTATCGAGTTGCCTCGTCATCTTAATATGTGACGCTGTACTTCTCGCCTTTAGTAAGGGGTATCACCTTGATAAAATGAGTGGTCAGCAAGATACAGGACGACAGTGGATTTCAAGCCTCGGTTACGAGTTTTGTTGTTTGAATAATGACTTGATGACTTGACTTTACCTGATCATGGAACCTCGCATGAGAGAAAAGGAATTCCCCACATTCACCATACAAGTGACCGCACCCTCCGTGTACGCAAAGCGGCGGTGACAAACTAAAAAAACAAGTTGGATGAGCATCATTACCGAGTAAGGCGACTTGCAGACTGTCCGCGAAATCAAGTTTAAATGTGGTGAGAATGGAAATGGAACATGACTTACTCGATCATTTCCCAATACCTGTCACGCATATTGTCGAAGGAAACTTTTGGGTTGAAAGTTGTGAACGTGTCGCTAGCTTTTCGCATTTCTTAGATGTCTCCCACACTGCTACCACGTAGTAGAGGGTCCCTGCGGGTTACCATGCAGCCCAAAACTCCGACGTCACACCTTATGCGACGACTTCTTGCTGCAGAAGCGCGAGGCAGCGCCCTCTTATTTCTGTGTCGCTACCCAAAGTTTCACCGCAGCCCATTTTCAGAACTAGAGAGCCTCGGATGTAGCTCTCACAATCGTCAGGGTGTCATGGGAAAAATAGCGAGGACACGTTATTCGCCGCGACGCACATCCCGACGCATGCAGCTAAATATCGCGATATCGAGATTCCGCTGCGCTGGGACCTCTCATATGCTTCAAATAAAGCGTTAGTTCGCGCAATAAGAACCATAGTTGCCACACCTTTCATTCTTCGGCCCTTAAAAGGGCAATCAAGTGAGTAGATCAAAAGCTTCGGCCGTGGAATGCCTCAGCGGAATGGCGCCACCCTCGCCATCGTACGTGTGAGGCTGTAGATCTAGTCATACAGCTTCGATCACCTTAAGACCGCGTCAACCGGCCCGGCTATAGAAGATGACCAATCTTAGATGGCCAGCAAAGAGGATCACCGGCCCATGGAGCTGAACTGTCATCGTTCCCCTGAGGATCAATATGAAGATCACCAGAACGTTAGATGATACAAGTATGACTGCACTCCCAATCGACGTCTCGTGTCTCGGTGTAGATTCGATACAAGCTTCATTTGCCGCCGTTTCGAAGACTCGAAATAACCGACACGGGCATCTGGAAAGCTGCTATTGGGCGACCCTTCGTTTGTTGTTAGTCTCACAAGAGAACGCTACGAGGAGGCAACAATAAGCGTAGTTTGCTGATAAATGTTGTGAGCCTGTTGAAGTCTCGATGGCCATGTGGAACAACGCAAGAGGTCCCATTCATCAACGTAATGGCCCTATCTACACATGAGTCGAACTCAAAGCAGTGGTGGATCAGGAGATTTCTGATAGAAGACATTGCGGTACGACGCCGCGTAGAATTGGTACATCACGCGTCAACCTTGTAGAGACGACAGTGAGAATATCAAGGTGCCATTCATCGAAGAATAGGCTCTCTCGTCTAGTGCTGTATTACACTGTCAAATTGCTAGTGTTGCAGGGAAGCAGGCACGCGAGGAAATCACCGAGTAAAGTCTTGTGGTGGCAAACATGCCCGCTTTAAGCGCGTCCGTTACTGATATGAACACTGCAGTAGAGAAACATGAGTTTCATTCCTAATCCAACTATACGCTGGAGGACATACCTATTGGGCCCGGTTACTTTTCCGTAGTCTTTCTTGGCTGGATAGGACAGTTCAGCACCACTACTGCTGTGCTCTCTTATAATCTGTCAGATAAGAAAATAATAGTATAAATCATCTTCATCAGAAATAACCCGACTACCACGACGGCCGTACTTTCGTCCATGGTAATAAATGATAGGAGGTTAGAGTGTCCCCCACACAAAGAACAGCCATACATTTTTAGGTTCCATGTTGCAGAGGAGCTTTCGCTAATGCTCGATAGAATGTGCGGAGTCACGGCCGTATACCGAGTTGGACCGATGTTGATACGCTCCAAGAGAGTCGCCTATCATTCATAACAAGGAAGTCATCACTACCTATAACTTAGAATAATGGAATACGAGCTCGATCACGACTAGCTCCCGAGAAAAGTAGATCTCGGCGGTAGAGAAGTGACGGCTGTCCTCGCCTAGAAGTAGCACCGACCTAGTTGTTGAAAACGATTAAGGGTACACAGACAGCAACAACGGGGTTTAAGTGTCGATGGTGATGTAGTCCGATAAGCTGTAGAAACTTGAAGAAACCGTCAGCAAAGATCGCGGGGAAGACAACATCCACCGCAGATCGGCAACAACAAACCGGATCCGTGTAATGACATCCTCCCAACAGGTGTTCGTATAGATCGAATCCCCATAGGGATTATATGCGTAAGCCCGACCCGATAATAGCGCCTGCATCTGTCCGGCCGAGCACCATCATGATGATGAAGATGATCTGTACAGGCAGACCATCCACCGCCCGAGGGGTGAATCGAAGCGAGGAGTCAATCGAGACGAGGAGAACTTGTTACCAAGCCGGACCTAAATATCCACCCCGGATTTCTACGCCATTTATCTAAATGAAGGATGTGTACCCAGGAAACGGATCTCGTCAGCCCAGTTACCGTCGACCGAGTACCGGACGCGTGGCAGAACATTGTAGGACGACATTCAACCCCGAGCTTGCTGTGACAAACGGCACGGTCCGTTACAGATAGGTTTCAATACACATGCGGGACCGATGCCCTATATGTATGGCAACGCCCGACACGGGGTAGATGCATGAGAATGTATCGATATTCAGCCCTGTCATACGATAGGACAGGCGTATTCTAGAGTTGTTAAGATGAAAGTGCGAGATAAGACCTGAAAGTTTGAATGAGTCTCAAGGAGACAAGGTTTTATACTTCGGTATTACATATTCCGCTTAGATATTTTATTTAAGCAGGTTATTGAGGCCCCTAGAAACCTTGTATTTTCATAGAAAGCTTCATTTAATATCTTAATAAATTCATATACCTAGTTTATTTAACTCTTACCATAAAAAAGGACAACAGGTGTACGAGAACTTGATTATACTACAAGAGCGATAGCGGTATTCATTCAAGGGGAGTGTAAGTAAACACCCATAGGTAGTATTGATAGCCCGCCTGACACTTTGATCGGTTCATCATCCGTTCGTGACGTGTCGTCTATTATCTGGGGCTGTTTAACGCGATCGAAGCACCATCTACTCGAATACGAAGGGGAGAATCGGGGAGCTACTATGACTGATAGACCACCTAGGTACTGGATAAGGTTAGCATACTCACCTAAACATCTAGGCGTGCTACTTCCAAATCTCCCGTTAATTCTCTGGTCCCAACCCCAGGATCCCAAGCACTCAAGATTATTTTACCTTGGGGAGAACTGAGGAGGCTCCTGGGAGTTATTAATCATACAGATCACCAAACAAATCAAGACCACGTAGTGTTTAAATGCTTTGTCGTATTGAGTTTAAAGTAGGTAGTAAGGGCATCCTAGCTCTCATCTGAGAGCTGGAGCCGAGTTTCTGTAAAAAAAAAAAGCGGGTATTGATGGTAGAGTAAGTGATGCTCAAAACGACAAGAAAAAGAAAGTAGGTAGGTATGTGTGAATGTATGTGTGCGTGTGTGTGTGCCAAAGGATGAGACCTAAGAAGCAGGGACCGCCTGCTATCGTAAAAGCCATTGAACACCGGGCCTGGTATGCTACCAATCCGAACCCCCACCCCTTTTCCGGGTCTCTCACGGGATATTCCTCTTTCCCCTTTTCCACCGACGGTTCGCAAATCAACCCGTGGACTCCCAGACGCAGCCCCGTTCGAGATCAGAACTCCGTCGTTACGGGCCGTAAAGATACCCCTAGTTCTTCTTGAACAGCCGTTTCGTACCTCCGACTTTGCCCATCTCGCCGAACTTCGTGTCAAGTCGTTGCTCTGGAGGAGGTATCCGCTCGCCACTAGCTATACGGACTTTCTCCTTGACGCTTTCGACCCAAGCCCGGCTCTCGTCGCTCATGTCCACCTTCTTTCCCTTGGGACCAGCCAGCCCGAGAGAGCTGTCTTCCTCATCCCAATCCATATGCGACGAGGACCGCGACCTACCCGACGTTTGCGAAGACGGAGTATCTGCTTCTTGCTCGGTAGTGAACGGTGTCTTCGGAAACCTTGGAGTTCCTTCTTCGCCCAGACTCTTTCTAGTTTTCCGGACTATAAGAGGAGTAGTAGGGGATTCCATAGCTGAACTGGGCCGGCTAGACGGGCTTGATCCTACGCCGCTTGGCACAGTCGGCAGATCTCTGATATCTACCTTACCTTCGCCTTTAGAACGCGAGCTATGATGTGCCGCGTATTCTCTCAGGTATTCACCCAAATCAGCCCATCCGCCGCCGATTCGAACCATTACTCTCTCGCCCTTTTCTCCAACGCAGCGAATAAGTAGTTTGAGAGGAGGCTCGCTAGTAGAGCGTGACAAGTGATAGACCCTAATTCCTTGGCTACTCTTTGTTCTCGCGCGTGCATCTCTCGCCGGTGCTAACATGAAGGAGGGGGTTCCGCTGCGAGAGAACGGGGTACCGGAACGGGCGGACAAACTAGAGTTGCTGCGGCGCGCATAGTCCGAGGCCCTGGATTTAGGTCGTGGGGGGAGCTGAAGGTCTGGTGGATTTAGGTTAATAGCAGGTGTCCTCTTAATCCGGATCTTAGCCGGGATAGACTCGAGAATATCACTAATCTGCCGATGAAGGTGCTCGTCCTCGCTAATAGAGCTAAGCGTGCTCACACGACCCGGGCTACCGACCTGTCCCCCGTACTCAAAAGAAGTATCAGCATCGAATACTTCAGGAGGCTCAAGGGGGCTCCGGGGTGGGGTACTATCTAATTCTGGCTCTTGTTCTGGCAACGAAGCTATATCGGGAACATCTTTGAATGTGACCGATGTAGATCGAGTCTTGTATCGCAAAGGTGGAGAGCTGGGTGGACTGATAGCATCGCTTGAGAATGGTTCGTCGGGATCTGGTAATCGTGGCAGCTCTGGTTCCATAGAACCTTCTCTAAAGTACATGCTATCGGAATTGCGAAGAAAGCTGTTAGGGGTACCATGTATGACGGTAGAAGCAATAGATTGGTTGCTGGACTTATGATTGACGAAACGGGCAGGGGGCAAGTCAGGCTCTTCTTCTTCGTCTACCGGCTCTAGTACAGAAGGCTCTAGCACTGAAGATTCAAACTCATCAGCAAAAATAGGCTCTCTCTCAACAGTCGCTTCGGGTTTCTTAAGATCCGGGGGAGGGCTGCGAATAATATTCCGGTCAACCTCGCCCAAAACAGGGCTAGTCTGAGGGCTTTCGAATGCCTGCCTATTCTCTGATTTATCGTGCGCCTGGCTACGAGGCTGCTTAAAAGGTCGAGATAAACGCGGAAAATCGGAGAATGCAGTAATCGATTTCGGAGTTGCCTTTTTGGCAGCCGAAGGTCGTTTCTCGCTGGCACCATCATGGTTGATGCCTGAGTCCTTAACCGTGGCCCCTGAGTCGATATCACGCCGACGCGCTACGATCGGGCTTGAATCGATCGTTTGTGGTTCTGGTCCCGGGATGTCCCTACTCGGTTCATTAACCAGGAACTTCACTGCAGCAGTGCGTTTGGAAGATGCGGCAGGTCTTCCTTTCGGGAGCTCCGGGCTAGTGTCCAGATCTCCGGCAGGCTTCGGGTCTGGAGAATAGTTAGACGGTGTTGGAGGTGACGCGAATTGATCAACGTCAGATAGCTCTGGCATATCCCTAGTTGGACTCGGGCCATGGATATGAATCTTCGGTCGGGGGGTTTCCGGCTCTGTTCGTATAGATACACCCTTAGGAGATACCTCGGGCAGGCCGTCCCTCTCTCCCGCCAGAACCTTTCGTTCTGCGGTTGTTTCCCATATCGCGTAACCTCGCTCAATTTCTTCCATCTGATCTAACCACTGGTCCGGTAAAGTATCCATCGATCCCTCTAGCGAGTCCAGCATGTAGTCTAAAGCGCGGCCGGGTTTCGTCACTTTCTGCTGTATAACGCGCTTCATGACATTGAATTCGTTTTTAGAAAGACCAGACGAGTTATTCTGCCCGGCCGCCCGTGTAGGGCTGGATTCTGGGGACTCGATGGCATTCCAGCCAGAGCGTAAAGCGACTTCTGCATCCGCGATCATTACTAGAAGAGACGGGACCTTTCGTAGGACCAGTAATCGCATAGTCCACGTATTTAGGAATCTCGTCAGTCTAGACAAGTTAGGTAAGGCCTGTACGGTAATAGCAGTGACAACCGCAGTCAGATCTTCCATCTTAGCAAACAGGGAGGTAGATATGACAGAGCGACCACTGTCAGAGAAAGCCGGGCTGCTAGGTCGCGAAAGCGGAAGGATATGGTTGTGTAGAACTTGGCTCTTAATCTCCTCAAGATCTAGATCATCCAGCTCCTTTTGTATCTGCTCGACGCGTTTTTCGTAACGGTCCACGTCGGCAACGCGCAAGCTGCCAAAATAGTCGGTATCATAGGGAAGGTTAGGTTCGGGCAGCTTGCCGATTCCATCGCCCCCTGACAGCGCGGGTTCAAAAAGCTTCCTTCGCTTAGCAGGGGGCATTTCGAATCCGGTAGAGCCGTCATTTTTGTGCCAAGCCCAGCTGGCGAGCTCTTCGAGCCAATCGCGTATCTTCTTAGAAGCAATCGCGGTTCTCATCGCAAAGGCTTGCTCGGAGGCCGAGGCCTTGTCCATACATGTTTTCAAAGCTCCGGTAGGAGATCGGAGAGCATCGACCGCGACATTGGGTGAAAGTTGGGAAAGTAGGTCATCGCCTAGACGTTGCTGATGACGCGACGGCGATTGCGAACTCGTGCGTAGATGGGAACGTCGAACGGCGCTCCGGGAGCCGGTAGGCGTCGCGACGCGTTGTTGGTCGGCCATGGCTAATTGCTGTATTGGTTAGTATCCGGTAATGTGTGTCTGGTGCAGCTTTCCGAACAAGCATTTCTAGCTCAGATGTGACCTGTCGACACGGATAGATATCGTATTGATGGGAATTTTTTAAATTCGGTCCTCCATAACGGGAGGCGACGATTCGGTTTGTCGATTTGAAACTTTCATCTCCTCTCGCTTTCTCTCTCCTCCTAATTGACACCTTAACACCTGCGCTACCTTCCTACGAGCTCGTCCTCCCAAAGTAAGACAAAGCAGGGGCGATGTCCGGGTGGCCGTCGCGATTCTAGAGAAGAGCTGGAGGTTCAAAGAAGGGTCTCAGTTTCTCCGGTTACTTGCAGCAGTCGGGAACCTGGGAACCTTGGAAAATAATGGAGGTGGATATAGGTGGATGGAGATCAATCTAGTGTTTGGCTGATCACTCTTGGTGACGTGTGTGACAGTGTGGATAATGATATGCGACGTGTATTGCGCTGAGTGTTCCCTTTTTCCCATTTATTTTTATCAAAGAGCGACAAGTTACCAAGTAACGTACATTGGCTTTTACATAACAATGAAATAAAATAAAGTATCAATAAGTGCAGGCAACTAATTCAAGGAACTCAATAGATGAGCGCGGCCGCAGCCGAATAAGAAAGGGACAAAAAAGAGAAGAGAATGAAAGACACTTCTATCTAAGTTGGTTGTCGTGGGAAGTTAGAAGATGAATACGAAAATAGAAGTAACGAGCCGTGGAAGACAACAACAGTTTCATGAGAAACCACTATCCGGTACTAGGTAATCTTGGCTGTTTGCCCGCAGCACGAGGATCCTGCTCGCCACTAGCACATCAATAACCTTAATTAGGTGTTAGCGAACCGCCATGGCAACCAGTGACAACCGGCGCTTAGTACTTCCCAATTAAACTCATTAAGGGTCGCAGCAGCGATCCAACCCAATTCATTATTTGCTTGTTATACTGGACCCCTGTCCACTTTTAACCTCAGCCTTGAGATGAGCTTCTAATGAATATGTAATTAATGAACGAAACAATGCATTTACATACATCTAATATACTTTATGCCTCTACGTACGTATCAAAGACTCAACATTGAAGCTGCCGTAAGTATTTCGTCGCATTATGTCCACTATACCTAGGTAGGTACCTAATGAAAATGATATACAAAAGAAAAATCCAATATAGCCATGTGTAACCCGACTTCCCGGCCGATCCAATCTAATTAAGAGCCTCTTCCGCCACGAGGCTCTATTCAAGACAAGCCATGCCAGCTGGCCAGCCATGCTTTTCTGCTTTTCCCACGCACGGACGCCGGGTCTATCAATTGGGGTAATCTCATAATACATCCGGTTTTCCAGACCAACTACGAACATCACATTACTAAACCGGTCCCGAGTCACCGAGTCAAAAGGCAAGACAAGCATAATCGTAGCAACGCGTCGATATATTCAACTAGGTAGTAGCCAATAAGTATATCTCGTCACATCCCAAATCCCTACCATCCGACGTCTATATCAAATCAAGCCAATCCAATTCAATCCAATCCAATCCAATCCAATCCAACTCGTCCCCTATTCCATACTCATAACGGGGTATAGAGAAAGCAGAAAAGAACGAAGCCAAACATACTTATCCACCCCATGAATTAACTAGATAAAATGAAGACTTTTTAACCACGCACCCAACACCTCAATCCACGAATAATAATAATAAAATCCCGGAAACGCCTATATCTATGAGTCCAAGACGATGAAACCGCCAACTCCATTGAACCTTATCCAGAAAACCGTATCGTCAGCGAAGGTAAAGTCTCATAACACCATTTCGTTCGTAAGCGTAAGCGTAAGTCATGCCTCACTCAGAACACAACACCCCCCGCCCGACCCCGTCTAGCATCCCGATATTAAAATTCGCCGACCCGTCGATATCGCTCATCGTTACCATGCCGGTGCCCACTCCCGCTCCGATATTCGGCCCGGCGCCCTTGCCCTCTCCGGGGAATTGTAGCCACTGATCGAAGTCGATATTTGTACCCGTGAGCGCATTCCAATCGAACTCGTCATGGTTGTCCAAGCTATCAAAGTCCATATCTAGATCCATTTGGCCACCATGTCCGTCCGAGGATCCGCTCGCGCTGGGGGTTAGCACGTCCTTCTCGGTGTGCGGCGGGGAGTGGACGGCGGCTGTGATGAGCTCGGTAGGTGGCGCGTACTGCTGCACTGACTTTGAGAACAGGCTCGCCTCCTGTGTTGTCGCGTACGGCGCGTTCTCCGGGGGCGGCGTCGTCATGTTCTCCACCGCAGACATGGACGCGGGGAATTGCGGCAGGGAAGTCTTAACGTTGTTTAGGACGCCGTTGTGGTTGAAGGCCTGGTTCTGCTGCGCCGCCTGCAGGTCGATGGCGGCCTTTCGTAGCGCCGCGTCCAGGAACGCGACCGCGTAGTCGGCGGCGGAGTAGATGTCGCGCAGCTTCTCCATCACTTTCATGCATTGCTTGAAGCTACGCATGGCGATCTCACGGGGTTGCGGTAGCGGGTTCTTCATCTCCAGCAGATGAATGATCATGGCGGGAAGGATCACAGTGACGCCGGTTGTCGGGAGGTACTTCTCTAGTCGCAAGGCATGTAGCTCGGCGACCATGCGTGTGATCTGCGACGCCGCCTCGCGCACTCTCGTCCGGGACATTTCCTGAGCCTGAACTGACGTCTGAGGCGCATGTGTCGGCGATGATGGGAGGAACTGGGGTCGGTGAAGCGCAGATATCGTCGTATAATACACCATATGCAGGAGATTTCGTTGCACGGCTATCGTCGCGCGGCCACTCTTGAGGTCCATTGCCGACAACGGCCGGTATTGACAGCAGGCCGGTAGCGATTGTGACCACGACAGAAGTTCCATGTCACACGAACTAACACTTTCCACGTTATCGAGCTGCTTGTTAGGGAACAGCATCATCGTGCTGTTAGTGGTATTCTCCGCCCTTGACTTATCCCTAATCAGGACCGAATACTGCGCTTTCAACATGCGGCTGATACAAAGACAAAGCTTTGCTTTCGCAACGCACATCAAGGCGAGCTCCTGCTGCATCAAAACGTCGCGCGCCAATGTGCATTCGGGGCCAATGACTTGGATTTCGTCGGCGAGCGGCTCGATCTCGAAGTCGTGTTCGTCCAGCATCGGTACGTCGAAATCCTCATCCTTTATTCGCGTTGGTCGTCGCATGCCGAGGGCGATTAAGCGATCCCGCATGAAACACGACCACCATATCCTCTTCCACAACTTCTGTTTCCGCGGCGTCATGTTAGTGTTGGCCGGATTCCGGTGTAAACCAATCGTGTGCGCCAGCGAAATGGCGACTCCCATCCAATGCCACGTGTCTTTCTGATCATCTGGCGTCTCATACCAATACGTCATGAGTAAAAGTCCCTGTACGAGGATGAGGCGGTCGCTCTCGTAATCGAAATCGTACAGAAGCTATATCTGTTAATACTTATACATCAAACCTTGAGTAGTAAACAACTTACCCTGGCCTTAGCGAAGAACTCCCTCCGGGCAGCTTTCCTACTAACATAGCCTGCCTCCTTGAGGTACTTCACATCGACGAAGGCAGTGGCCGCGAACATAATGGACTGGTACAGGAACAGGCTAGCCTGTCCGTACAGCCCGTCCCGGGCATTGATAATACCTAGGAAATCATGCAGCTCGATGAGAGGCATGTAAGGGTGAACGTATTCGACGTAGGCGGTAAGTAAGGCGTTCTGAAGACTGGGGCCGGGCAACGACAGTGCGCCCTTGGTATGAAGGTACGTCACATCTTCAGGGGCAATCTTCGACGGTAATGGTCGGATGAAGGCAGGCAACTGTGAGGAGGCATCGGGCTCCTCGAGTGAGTTGAGGAATTGAGTAGTCCGACAAGCACCCGCAGCAGTAGCCGAGTTTGAGTTTTGACATGTGTTCGGGTTTGGCCAGATACTGGGATACCTCGATCCATTGTTGCTAGCCTGGAGAGTGGACAGCAATACCGGATCAGGACGTAAGCCTGATCGTTGATCTAAAGCACATGTAAGCCCTCGTGATCACCCCGGATATGTCTATTCATGTCCCACAAGGGTTGACACCACGCTGACGGGTTGACACATTTGCATGTGAAATTCGTGGGGTCCACCACCACCATGACTTACATAGCAAATGAGGAACGTGACTTTCTAAGCCGCCGTCCAAGATCGCCGCCCCTGAACTAGTTACATCATTGCTAGCAGCTGAAGATTGAGTTGCCTCGCTAGCGCGGCGTAGCGACTGTGAAGCAGAGGCAATAGCAATAGGATTTGCGGGTTTCGCTCTCAATTGTGCCTCGGCAGTTTGCGGGGCAGTACTGTTTTGAGAAGCAGATGAATTCGAATTAAATAGATTCTTTCTAAAAATGACAGGGGGTGTTAGTTAGCCGCAATTAAAAAAAGAGAATAAGCAAAAAAAGACTAAAATTGTGGTTGGAGATTCGGAGCTTTGGAGAGCTGAATCAGGAAAGACTCCCAAGATGCCCAATGAAACGTGACGCAATTGTATTCGCATCCATCATGAGACAACAACAGAAAGAGAATCAATTACAGTGCATGAAGTTTAGAAGAAGAAGAAAAGATCGAGAGAGGTTGGAGAATCCGGAACTTACCTCCTACGACGACTTTCCTGCACAATGCATTCAACGTTGTCCCATCTGCAATTCCCACAAGGTGCACCCTCGACAACATCACACCTTACTTTTCGGCTCCTGCAGCTTATGCAGGCTCTCGCCGCCCTCCGCTTCGTGACTTTCGACGAGCCATTGGGTTCTGAGGTAGAGGCAGACCGCTTCTTAGATTGGTTATTCGAATCCGACGGAGTTGTTCTGTCCTCTGTTTTCGGAGAGGGAGGATCCATCGTAGTTACCGAACCGTCAGTGTGTCCCTCGGGCGAACGGACCGCAAGAATTTCCTCTGTGGCCATCTTGTATAGCTATTCCCAAATCCCTAACTTCTGCCGGGTGTAAAGAGAAAAGAATAAAGAATTAGAAGAAGTATGTTTCGAAAGATAGAAGCTATCCAGAATATCCGAAATATCTTAAGGGAGTTTCGGTGTAGATTGAGGTACGAAGGCGTCTCTTGGAATGTGTAAGTATAAGTCACGAGAGGACGCTAACTGTAAGTTATGTCTTGCCGTCGATGCTTGCGGCGACGAGACTAAGCGGGAGAATGGTATCTCCCGCTTCTGACTTCCACACCGAACAACAACTAGTAGTCGTGATCTTGAAATTCGTGACAGCATGAGAAGGATTGGAAAAAGATGAATTACAATGAAAGAAGACGGAAGGGGTGGATAGGACGGGATTTGTGTGTGGAGGTGGATATGGTGGGGGGAGGCAATGGTATTATGTATAATTCCATTGTTACCACCAGACTACTAAGCGGCCATAAATTGAATACCATAGTACCTCTCTAGGAAAAGCTGCCGGTCCACCAGATTCCCGATGGGGCTCACAACCGTAATTCGGGGTGCTAATAACCTGCATAGAATCCTTGTGAAAACCTAGCTTTCTGTAGTCTCCATAATAAGTGTTCGCGTGCGTCTTATGCCATTGGCCTCGACAAGGAACAGATTTCGTGAGACTAACGTTAGAACGACTAAAACGGAGTTCTCACATGCCCACACTTGAAGCAATAGGTTAAGGCCTGTAGCCTCGTCATCCTTGTGACTTGATAATCCTCTTAAGTTCTTAAACAGCAAGAGAACTGGTTCGAACGGAGGAATGTGATACGTCGACTAAGAAAACGAATAATATGTAATAATACCTACCTCATACCTTCTCCTCATACCTTCTCCTCATACCTTCTCCTCATACTCCTCATACTCCTCACACTCCTCATACTACATACGTATGTACATAACCCGATGTGCCCACAGCAATACAGCAAAACCTAAGCCAACTATGGCAATGTTGCCGCTGCCGTTTTAAAACCTGGGGAGTCGAAGTTCGTTTCCGATTCTTTTCCGTCTAACCCCAGCCTTGGCTTTCTAGGATTCCTAGGATCACGATCGTAGAAGTCCCCACGTCCAAGTTCACATTGGCGTCTAACGTTCGCTTGGAATCTGTGGAGTAGCCAATCACTAAGACATACTATAAGACATACTACTGTAGTCCCAACTCGCCGGTCTTCTTCAGTTTTGATTGCATCACGTTGCCGGCTTTCCTATACCCTAGGAGGTTTAGCCGGTCACGATCTTGAGTCATCTAGGTGGAAAGTAATAGGTGGTATAGGTAGAGGGGATAGAACCGATAGATATACTCTCTCTATGTACCGTTGTCCATCAAGGTTGAATATGTAAGTACCGTATTTGTTAGCCTAGAGCAGTAGCAAGAGACTTAGAATATCTGATAATGCCATTGGCTGGCTTCTGAAGGCGTCCTGGATTCTCTAGCGCTTGTAAGAGAATTATATGAATGCGTATGATATTTGGGGTATATCTTTCTTCACAAAAGAGGCGACGTTGGCTTCAATTGGGGTCTGGAAGAGGCGTTCCTGACATCAAATGGACGCTCGGACATGTATGACATAGAAGGAAACAGATATGCTTGGTGGCCGTTCGTCCGACCCACCGAAAAGATATGGGACAGAAATATCAGAATTAGAAATATCCGATATAAGACCGCTCATCGTGGAAGACATGGATTGTTATGTTGTTCAGTGTCCACATGCAGTTCATAGTTTGCAGGATGCAGATTACAGAAATGCAAGCCGCAAACGGATGGGTGTCATTTCGAATATTGAGCGATAGAACACATGCAGCGATTCGCGGTAATAACCGGGATAACGAATCAGTCTTACCTTACCTGGAAAGTCAGGGGTATCGTCGGTGCTCGTCTCGTCACCGTCGAATCGAAGGTGTAGGTACAGGAGTACAGGAATCTTTGGTTGTCTGGATTCCTTAGCCCTTTAGCTTGGCCATCAGCGATGCCGCACGCGCACCAATCCTAAACCAAGTGGACCCTCGTATCCTATGAGATTTTAGTCATTAGAAAAAGCTGGCGTCTGCTATCAACAATGAATGGATCTTGTATTTTGGGCTTCGACTAGCGGGATAAACCGGTCGAAATACCAGAAATGTCCAAATAACCGTAGGACCGTGTTCGGAGACCAGGTTTGAAATCTGAATAACGGCATTGGAGGTCGAGATTATGCAAATTCTCTTTAGATTAGGACGTCGTCGTAAGTCCAATTACTCTGCAATATGGGCAGGTAGGTGTAGTAAATGGTAGATGGTAAGTAGTAGGAATGTGACGTAGCCCGTTATCAGTAATTGAAATTTTTAAGGTCACGATCTATCTCAGGATTTGTGGCGCGCAGGCGTGGTGACACAGCAGTCCCGGAAGGTCCAGTACCTTATTTGTAGGTAACTTCGTACCTTGAATGGAACATTTGAGCTTGACTCTTTCCGTCGCGTTTAAGACTTTAGACAAAAAAGGTCGGCAAAAAATGAAGTCGCGAAGCGGGTCAAAGTATCTCCCCAATAAACTAAAGTCTGATGACCCACAGCAATTCGCAATGCAACGATACATCTGTACATACAGACCCATACTTGGTCCACCATTAGCCTCACATTACGTAACCCTGTAGCTTCCCTAATTATTCTGACTTCAATTGCCCGTTCCCACATGTCGAAGTACCTATGTACAATCTAGGACTAGGTCCTCCGGAGGTCTCCACCCATCCAGCCCCTCTTACTCAGCCCCACGTCGGCTCCGCTTCTATGTTTTCGTTTATTATTAACGGACTAAAACTGCCAGAGGTGCTTAGACGCTACTCTTCATCGTCTTAGCTCCCCAGACACGTCGCCGTTCTGGTTCGGGATATGTTACTGACGGCATGATCTTATGATATCCTTCGCTGTATGTACATAGTCTGTTCCGACATATGCGATCGATGTATGCGAAGAAGTATAACTACGCAATGGATCGCGATCTAATTCCGGGCGTCCGATACCAAGCTCGAAGACTCGGGACTGGACCGTAGGATTTCGACGACAACAGCCACACCCACATGGCAACTTCACCGGCCTAGTTACACGGACGAAGCCGGTCTTTTATAGGACAGAACTAGTATAGGCGGTCCGGACGCGGCCTCCTATTTTATATTTGAGGCCAAACCCAACCTGTCCTCGGATTATAACAATTACTAATATCGTCAGTCGGGTACCAAGATTGACGTTATTGTTTCGGATCCTGTTGAGCCGATCCTTGTTACGTATTTTCAAATGTGGAGAGAATCTTGAGTACAAGGCCCATTATACTACCATGAAGTATAGGTATAGATAACAACAAAACTAGACAACTTGCTTGGCTAGTTTGTTTTCGTGGCAGCGCGGTAAGGTTGATCTTCACACTAATCGTGCTTCACTCAAGTATCAATAGGCTCTCATCATCACCAACTACCTATCATACTCTTCTTATCGTTCCCTTTAATCCAGAATTTAAGCTCCTTATTTCCGGAATATCTAGGAATCTCAGACGATTATTCTCTTGCTCTAGTATCCTCTTTTGAGATGCAGAATCCATGAGATGATCCAGAGTAACCAGCTAAGGTTAGTTTACTCCGCAACGCATGACGACGTTTTTTTTGCAACTAGACCCAAGAATGACCTAGTCAAGCTCACGTCTTCATTTCCAACCCCAGGATCTCGGAATCCTGGCCTAGGCTTCTGGGGACCCCGCAACATTTCATGTGAAATCCTCCCTCTTGCCCGATCCAACCATATACATGTGTTCAGGGGCTTAGTCGAAAGTGGCGTTTGAGAGGTGGAATATCACACATAATTTTCCAAACGTACCTACCTAACTATATAAATCTACAGTAAAAGAATTTCAAAACGGATGTCCTAAATCGGCAACCCGCATAATATCTTTCAGCTATATGCATAAGTGTGTTTACGAAATCACGCCACCCGCTTGTTGGCTTCATACATATGAAGCGTCTAGACCTCAGATATCCGCCTTACAGGACAAAGGGAAATCCTTCTTCAGAGGCGAATCGCATCGCTGGTTTACTCGTATATGTGGCGTTGGAAGTTTCTATTGCGACGCCAAATTTTCTCGGGGACCAAGCGATTCAGATATAGAGCAGTATAAACTCTAACCTAATGAAGATTTCACACCACCATGCTTCCTGTCGCTTACCTCCGGACGAACATGTCACACGAGACCCTTAATCCGGGGAGGCGGGGTCTGCGGAGTCAATTCATATGACGTATAAGAATGGAACCTGGTTGCTTAGTGTAGTCGCTTGCGGCGCGAGCATTGGTGATGAATTTTATGAGAGCTGTATAGTACTGTAGATACGAGTACTTAGTAGGCTTGCCACTGTGGCCTGCGTTGGCTCTAGTCTTCAATTGAAGAAAATATCTTTGTGTTACTATTCCTTTGATAGATGTGCCTAGATGTAAGACGCCGGGCATCTCGGGGACGCTAGAGGAGATCCGGTCACCGGTCATACGACAGCCAATTCGGCGGCCCCCCCCCACCGGCAAGAGTCTGCGGGACCCTCAACGGGCCCCTCGGAACCGTCGGGGAAAGGTGGAATACCGAATCATCCCCGGAGCTGCAGATCGGGAAGACAATAAATTAGGATGAGGTAACACATACATAATTCTTAGAAATTCTTAGAAATTCCTTTGTCGTATGGAATATTCAACAAATCTCTAGCACATCGAAAAATGGACCTATACCTATATACCGAAACAACCTAAAACTTCAAAGGCTCTCGCGGCTAAGTGTTCGTTGCGTCTATATCTTTATCGAGATTCTGGCTTTATGGGCGGTATGTCTGGATCTACCGACGTTTCTATTAAAAACCTTCGTCGTAGGAGGATACACAGTACCGCGTAGGCGATTTCTTAAGGTCCGACGACGTAGTACCTGAATAACTACCTTATCCCTAGCTGGAGAACGGCAGCCCCTTACTTTCGGTGAGATGTCGGAGGAAAGGAGCAGAGAGCCGCTATTCCCTGGTGGACAAGATGTGGATTATGAGTTGTTGTATATCTCTCATATTCGAACTGTGGAATTCCCCATAGTTTCGAACATCCTCAATACCTACCACCTTATCTTTCGGTTAGTAGAAGCATCGTTGGAGGCTGACTACCGATCGTACCGAGTTAATTTCCTATGATCGCCTTGCATAAAAGCTTAACATCCGTCATAGACGGCTAAAAGGCTTTCCGGTACGTTCCATTCTGGAGTGGATATCTGTGGCTATTTGAGACTTGGAGTTAAGCAAAGATCCACTCTACGAGGTGTTACCGTAGCAGCCCGTTTGGATAAACGTGCTGTAGAATTATGATATGTGGGATAGATCTCTTCTAGAAGCTAGAATTACTTCGCCTGAGCAGTCTTCATAGTGCAGTGCTTGTTTTAGCCCTATAATGCTTGGTATCATTTTAAAGTACCCCTGATCTAACGCCGCCTAGAATGCAAATTCCGCGAGCATATTATTTGCCGCCCCAGGTCATTTTCCAGCCGAATAAAGTACATGATGCTATTCAGCATCAGAAACAACTTTCATGGTAGAAAAGGAGTAATTCTAGGTTCATCATGGTGGCCCACTAATGAAGAAGGCCCGTTGTTTCTTGCTCAGCCTCCTTGCGTATCTCTTTCCATTCTTCCTCAGTGACATGTAAATATTGTGACAACACAGTGGTGAGAGCCCAAACCTCGCCAGAGAAAAGTAGCTTAACCACGTCCAACTGGATGATATTGAGGACTCCTCGCCATGTCAAGCCCCCTAGGAAGCTACCGTCACACATATCGTCGTAAGGGAGACCCCTTCTGCGTGCAAGGGCTCTGGCTACAATTGGAAACGCATGAGAGTCCAGAGGTATAAAAAAGATATTTGTTACGAAGTTGGCCAGTATATCCGATGCGAACGAGCTGGGTAAACTGGTTAGCGGATTTACCGCGTATATGGGAGCCTCTTTGGGCAGCTGTCGAGAGTCACCCGGAAAACTCGGGCGCAGCTCAGCTGACCAGACCCCAGTTTGCGGCTCGGTGGATTCGCTCGTGTCCACGTCAAAGCTTATGAGCGTCGGATTAACCATTTCTGCATCTTCTTCGTCGGTGCCGTAGTCATCCCCGGCTCGACTCGAGAACGTGCTCTGTCTCCTAATCGACCCAACTGGAATCGTTTCGCCACTAGGTTGATCTAGGGCTAGTGATGTTGGAACATCAGACTCCAGATTTTGATGTCTGATTTCCTGATCGGCTGCTCCTAAAGTTGGCGATTCCGGGATAGGTTGCCTCTGTGTGGTACTGGTGGATATTAACGGGTATTTCAAACTGAACACCGGTCGGGGTAGGCGTTTTCGTATACGAGACCTCAACATAGCGCATGCTGACTGCCAAATGCAGCCACATATATAAAATGTGGCGTAGGGAGCCATGTTCGCAATCAGTTTGCCGACCCAGCTTAATACACTAGAGGCATCCAGAGATTCGGGTAAGGGTGGCGCGGAAAACGGCGATGAGCTAGAGAAGGGTATGAAAAAGGTAGGGCCGGGAAGCCACTGAGATGCAGGTATCAAATCTAGGCGCTGCATCGTGAGGAACAAATGTAAATGAAACCGAACATATTCTATGCCGCCGAGGAGCCTAGAAAACATCAATATTTATCGCCGAAAAGCTTAGCAGCTTGCTTACCACGGATACCCCCTTTTCGAATATGACCTCAGATACCTAGAGGTCAATCGCAACCCATGCATAGCCATATGGCATGGATAACCTGCAAAGAATAGCTGTAGAAAGGAGTGATCTCTCCACTCAGTTTGTATTAGCTTGAAGAACGAAACGTCGGCACGTCTCTTATACACCTGCTAGAGTCAGCATGTCTGAAAAGTTTGAACCGATATGGATATGTTGGAGCTCACCAAAATACGTCGTCGTACGTTGAGGACACCCCAGGTGTTCAGTATGCCGAGAGAAGTGCCGAGTTGATATAAAGTCCTTCCTGTATCGCTTTCATACTCCTGGTGCTGTTTTTTCAATTCCAGGTCGGCCATGTTGACACCACTATTTTCAGGCTCGGCAACTCCAATAACGAGCATAACCTCATTGTGAGCGCGGATAACATCCTTGATGATTTGCTTAGTCTGGGGGTTAACAATACGCCCCAATCCATCGTACTGCTTCTCAGGCTCATGAATATCCTCCGAACCTTCTCCTTGCACAGCGTCATCATAAGGGGACCGTCCCTGTTTTCATTATGAGCTTGGGAGGTTCAATATGAGAGTGGGAGGTTCAATATCAGGTTGGAGTACTTACCAGTGCTAAGGACGTTAAGGGTTCGAGTCTCCCCATCGTGAAATGAGGTGCGTCTGCTGCATTAAAGTGGAAAGTAATGAGGTAGGTAGTTTCGCATTACAGATCATAATTTGATCAAATCTAAAGCTTCAGATATAATTAATGACCTTAGGTTTCTATCATCTTTAGACTTTAAGTTCCTAAAATCATCAATTGAATTATGGTACGTACGCAATGCCAACGCCGTTTCCTTTGCGGACCGTGAATTAGCGCTATTCTTAAAGCTCTGACCATGTGGATACTCGATACCTAGCACCCACTATTATTATTGGCTAGGAGAAGATAGATACATATGATTTGCATAAATAATTCATTATCGATAACCAACTGACCCTCAAAAAATTCTTGAGAATCCCGCCAGCAAGGACGAAAGTAAGAAACTACAACGTAGTTGTATGACATTGGGACTTCAAAATGGCCAATAAAGCGCCTTTTAAGACGACTTTCGAGGCGACCGAAGTTATCCGGCCAATTTTTACAGGTGGTGCTGTCGCATTGGAGAATGGCGCACGGATCCTCGCGACAACTCTGGGAGAGGATGCGGTCTTGACTGACATAAAGACCGGGAAACACATCACCACTGTCGAAGGGGTTTGTACATTGTCAATATGAGTGACGAACTTGGCGCTAACCCGTCTCTTACAGGATGGTGAACTAATATCTACTTTAACTTGTAAGCTTACCTAGGTATATTCTCACTAAACTATCCGTGTCGGAACTCATCGATTTACAGTGACCCCGTCGGGATCTCACCTTATCATATGCTCTCGTTCGCTGTCTATGCGGATATACTCTCTAAAGAAGTCAAGCGATACGATAGAACCCCAATTGGTACGAACGCTGAAACCCCCCACCACCCCCGTCGTTGTCCTGGCCGTCGATAGGACTAGTACGCTTCTTGCGACTGGAGGAACCGATGGATCTATCAAAGTCTGGGATATCAATGGTGGTTATGTTACGCATACCTTCCGAGGCCCGAGTGTACTTGTATCCGCCCTCCACTTTTTCGAACTTACCGCAGGCTCAACACATACCCCGGAAACCGACGACTCCAAAGAGAAGAGGAAGAGGAGGAAATCTAAAGGCGCGGCCGAGGATGATGGAGACGAAACGCCCTCTACAACAAGGTTCCGTTTGGCCTCGGGAAGTCAAGACGGGAAAGTTCGTATATGGGATTTACATAAGAGGAACGTCGTAGCGAACCTTGACTCGCATGTGTCGGACGTCCAAGGCCTGGATTACTCCGCTACCCAAAATACGCTGGTGACTGCCGGCAGAGATAAAACAATTAGATGGTGGGATACGAAATCTTGGAAAGTGCGCAAGGTCGTCCCCTGTTTCGAACTCATCGAGGCAGTTGGTTTCATTGGTGATGGTCAACTCACCTATACTGCTGGATCGAACGGGTGCCTACGTCTATGGGCCACTGACACCGGGCGTGAATTCACGAAAGAACAAACACCAAAACCTGAGACCGAAGCTTTTGTTGGAGCTATCTACCAGCAGGGGCTCTCATTTGTCATATGCGTTCAGGTTGATCACACTCTATCTCTTTATCAAATTCCTTCCGAGGCCCACGACCTATCTCAAATACCAACCCCTGAACCATTTCGCCGAATCTCGGGTACTCATGATGATATCATAGACTTACGTTATCTACTACCTGACTATTCTGCGATGGCTTTGGCGACGAATTCCGAAGACATCCGAATAGTCTCGGTGACCGAACCAAAGTCCGGATTGAATACTTTAGTTTCTTCCGAATATTTTGGGCAGGACATCGCCCTTCTAAAGGGCCATGAAGATATAATCATATCGCTTGATGTCGATTGGTCCGGGCATTGGGTCGCTACAGGTGCTAAAGATAATACTGCGAAAATATGGAGAATAGATCCGGCCAATAACTCTTATACCTGTTGGGCAACATTTCCGGGACATGCTGAATCTGTCGGAGCGGTAGCATTGCCTCGCAGTCGGCCGGTAGATGGCTCCAAAGCATTTGCTGACCCGCTGAGCTACCCTCCTCCATTCCTAATCACGGGATCCTCTGATCAGACTATTAAAAAATGGGAAATACCCCGGGAACCGCAAAAAGGTGCGAAGGCGGCTGTCAGAGCTGGTTACACGCGAAAGGCCCATGACAAAGACATCAATGCTATTGATATCAACCACGCATCACGTTTATTTGCCTCGGCTTCCCAAGACAAAACCGTCAAGATCTGGTCGATAGAGGAGGGTGAAGTCCAGGGAATCCTCCGGGGCCATCGCCGAGGTGTGTGGTCTGTTAGTTTCGCTCCTCTCAATACCCCAGTGCTTCAGGGCGAACAAGGTTCTGTGGCCGGGAAGGGCGTTGTACTCACAGGAAGTGGAGATAAGACGGTCAAGTTATGGAACCTCGCAGATTATACGTGCTTCAGGACTTTTGAAGGCCATTCAAATACTGTCCTTAAAGTGGTATGGCTTAACATCCCGCCAAATGAAGAGCGGGGCAAGAGACCTATACTTTGCGCCAGTGCTGGTGGAGATGGTCTGGTGAAAGTATGGGATGTCAATTCCGGCGAAAACGAGTGTACACTCGATAACCATGAGGACCGAGTCTGGGCTCTTGCGGTGCATCCTGATACAAATATGGTTGTATCTGGTAGCGGTGACTCTACTGTCTCGTTCTGGAAGGACACCTCAAGCGAGACGCAAACCGCGACTAACGAGGCAGCGCTCAAACGTATTGAGCAAGAACAGGAGCTCGAGAACTACGAATACGTTGGAGCTTACCGTGAAGCAATCACGATGGCGCTTCAGCTTAACCACCCCCGTAAACTCCAGAGCCTCTTCGAGCGGGTAGTCAACTCGAGGACGCCGGATAGCGGTAGCCTTTCGGGTCTAAAAGCCGTCGACGAAGTATTAGCCTCTCTTTCCGACGAGCAGCTATTTCTACTTCTCTTGAGGCTGAGAGACTGGAACACCAATGCCCGAACGGCACCCATGGCCCAGCGCATCCTATGGACGCTCATCAAGAGCTATCCGGCATCGCGCCTCTCTAACTTGTCCGTCAAGGGAGCCCGAGGCCAGAAGAGCTTGAAGGAGGTCCTAAATGCGCTCAAGGTCTATACCGAGAGACACTACAAGCGTATGGAAGAGCTAGTCGAGGAGAGCTATCTAGTGGAATATACCCTTCAGGAAATGGATAGCCTCGTACCTAACTTAGGTGGCATGAAGTTAGTAGAAAATGGCGACGTAGACATCGTTATGACATGAATTGTCTACTTAGTTAGATAGTCTATCAATTCCTCATATAAAGACTACCTAATCCTATTATACTGGAGCATTTGTTTTTCAATTGGATGGCGGTGGATTTTGTTTGGTCAATGTTGTACAATCATCGAAGCATATAGGAGTCGTTCTAAAAATACAGTCAGACTCTAGTCTCATATAGCCTCTTGTCATTTATAATAAATCTAGTTATTCGTCATATATGCCATCATTCATTCATGCTGCCACATAACCTCAGGAACGAGTACCTGAGGCGAATGTATGTTCTATTTACAAGTAAGTCAGGTGTTGGGAAGCTCTTAACAGGGTTATAGTCGTGAATGGACATCATTTGTGTTTCTTCTTAGCTTTCAGTGCCGTCATCTTGTCGTCCCACTTCTCCCAGCCAGCTTGACACAGATCTTCCTCCACGACAAGATCCCTCACTCTGAAGAACTTCGCTATCGGCGTCTCCAGCCCCCAAGCCAGCAAGCCCGATCGTCGCACCACAGTCGTGATAACGAACCAGCCGAGGGCGCTCACTACCCCTGCGGCGCATCCCACCATCACCTGCTTCTCGGTGTGGTAATTGAGGTATATCCGGCTCCAGGCGACGGCGGCCGCCATGCCCGCGACGACCACGCTCCACGCGGACCTCTCGAGCAGGCTCATCGGCGTGTGGTTGCGCCTCCGGACCCGCGGGTTCGGGGGCTGGTGTCGGAGGAGCAGGAACAGGGTCACGGAGACGGCGAAGTAGGCGACGAACTGGGCGTGGCTGCTGGGCATGCCGTAGCCCTTCCCGTTCATCCGCCGCGGCCGCTCCTCCTTGATCAGCCGCTTGAGCGCGAAGTTGATGGCCTCGCAGGCCAGCTGCCCCGCGAACAGCAGCGCGACCTCGATCTCGCGCGTCGACCAGATCAGCGTCGCGTACATGACGCAGAGCCCCTGCGGCACCAGCGCCAGGAAGGCGCAGAGGTAGGATATGGGATCGGATGGGTCCTATACAGAGGTGAGAAATTCTGGTTAGTATCCATTGGAATTGCTCGGCGGAGGATGTGCGAAGGATGATTCGGAGCTTACATAGTGGACGTGGGTGAGCGACAGAGACGCTAGCACAGGCTCGTCGGACATTTCGAGGGAGTGGGAGGTGTATATAGAACTTGGTGTAGATCTGTCTTTTTGAGATATTTTTACCGATGCATTGCTCGTGGACACTTTAATATACTAGGCGTAAGAGAGAATAGTGACGTGTGATTATACCACAAAGGAGTAGCTTGTCTGTTGAACAGGCGTTCATGAATCGCGTCACGAAAGTTGAGTTGGCCTGTTCAACGCTACCCTAGGTACTGTAACTCACGATGGTCGATGGTCAATGGTCGGAAAGAGGAGACACGACTTGAAATTTGTCTTGGACTCAATTCAGTTTCGTCATTGGGAATAGTACGTAAAAAGTAGCGGCCAGCTGCCGGTCAGTTGATCAAGATTAGTGCCTAAAATGATATGCACATTTGTAATTATGCATACATGTAAGAGTTGAGTATGCTACCAGGCTACATGGATTACCCCTGCTAGAGAAAATGGGTCTAGAGCTGTAAGCTAATAATAATCGTCATACTTCGTAGTCAAGTGTGAAAGTCAAGGTTGCCCCTCATCCTCGGTATCGATAGCAAGTACCTAATTCTGTATGTTTCTGTATGTAGAGAACACCAGCTTGAGATCCTTCAACTTTCACGACCCACCGTGCTTTTCGCCGTCAGACTCATTCACCTATCTCCACCGTCTCACGGCACATGGTATTCTTGATCTAAAATAGTTATCTGGATAGTTCAATACCGAAATCTGTGACTTGTCTCGACCCTCACTGCTCTCGTCACCTTCTTCCTTATATGTGCTTTTGTTCCCACAAATCTTCCTATGCACGCACTCCTAAACCCACAGCAGCAATCTATCGGCGCCACCTAATTTTAGAGCTCATCCTTTTGACGGCACCAAATTTACGTATGCATAAGCTTGTCTAGCTCAGCAGGGGCATCGCACGAACTTGGTATCTTTCTTAGTTCAGTCAGTCACGGAAAAAGAAGATGCGATAGCGACAAACATATAGGCTATTAGGTCAACAACCTGCCGTATTAAGCATCCAGGCAAAGACGGAGATGTTCATGAGCAACCGATATAAACAGACACGCTTTCATGGGAACCGATAACCCCAAAACAACATGGAAGAGGAAGATGTTCGCCAGGAAGAGTTGTCGACTATAGCTGCTATCTATCCCGAGTTACAGGTCGACGAGAATGACCCGAATACAGTCTCTCTTGAGCTACTTGTGAGCTTGGCTAATCCATTGACTGTACTTTTCCCATCTGCTACTGAAGTCGTGCCTCCGGTCGAACCAGCACAGGAGCAAATACCAGCTACAGCAGCCGTGGAATCCCATGCTTTGTCATATCTGCCTTCATTACAAGTTCGCATAAAATTGCCAGACGGATACCCTCAAGAAAAACCACCTAAAATCACCATCTCTACTACTCCACCGTGGCTCTCGGAAGAAATACTATGTAAACTCGAGAACGATGTTTTATCCCTATGGGAAGATTTTGGACACGACCAAGTCATCTTTACTTACATCGACAACCTACAGCAGTCAACCGAGGATGTTTTTGGCTTGGTCGATAATAAAGCTCGCTTGGAAGTTGCACCAGAACACAAGATTGCAATCCTGGACTACGATATTAAGGCTAAACGGAGAGCTTTCGAGAAAGAGACCTTTGATTGTGGCATTTGCTTAGGTAAGTACCTAGAAGTAGGTGGCCATTCGTTCTGTGTATATAACTAACAATAGACAACAGAGCCAAAGAAAGGCGTCGCATGCCATAGGATGCTGGGGTGTAGACATGTCTTTTGTGTCCAATGTCTGCAAGACTTTTATAATAATGCTATTACGGAAGGTGATATAGCTTCTGTCCAATGTCTCGAGCCGAACTGTGCCAAGAAACGCGAGGATGCTATCAAAGGTTCTATCAAGAAGAAAAAAGCAAAAACTTTCATCAGCCCTAGCGAACTTTTGCAGATCCCCCTAGAGCGAGATATAGTTATGCGCTATGTCATGCTGAAGCATAAGACTGAGCTCGAGTCGGATAAAAACACCGTGTATTGTCCTCGTTCGTGGTGCCAAGGTGCCGCTCGATCGAAGAAACACAAAAAGCCCGAGGGACTTGAATTTGTCGAGGCATCCGACGATGAGACCGATGTCGAAGAGACCGGAGCCGATAAGGTGGGAAAGAAGTACGACGCGACGGGGGAGTTGCTCGCTATCTGTGAAGACTGCGGCTTCGCTTTCTGCACACGTTGTGAGCAGTCATGGCACGGCGAGTTCAAGCAATGTTTAGCCAAGGAAAGGAAATTCGAGATCACGGAAGAAGAGAAGGCATCCATCGAATACCTAAAACTTCACACGACGCCATGCCCGACCTGTGGCGCTCCATGCCAGAAGACTCATGGTTGCAACCATATGCGTTGCTTCAAATGCCAGTCGCATTTCTGTTACCTCTGTTCTGCGTGGCTAGACCCCTCGAATCCAGTAAGTATAGTTTGGGTACTTTTTTATTATTATTTCACTCGGTTCCCGTTTCGGAGAGAGCCCAACCCCTTTAGGGTCTTTTCGATGGCAATGGGCTTTGTAAAGCCGATACCAAGATCCTTGGGGTCACCCATACAGGTTAATAAAAACATCACTAACTTGAGACAATATAGTACCAACACTTCAACGTTCAGCCCTCAGGGGAAGTCAACGGCTGCTACATGAGATTATGGGAACTAGAGGGAGGTGACGGCGACGACGTTGGTCAGCACTTCGAAGGTAACGCTGAAGGAAACCCAGATGGCCCAGCTGCCCTACCCGAACGGCTTCTAGTTGTCCTCCCTCAACGGCGTGCGGCACACCAAGAACCTGCAGATGATCTGGGTGATAGACCTGATGAGGCTGATGGAGAGGAAGCACCGCATCAACAGCCGCGGCCAAGACCCGGTCTACCTCAACTGCCAAGAGATCAGCCTAATGGGAGGGTCGCCGTCGCCCGCGAAGGGCCGCTCGTACTCCGTATCGAGGGTGATGCGCCGCCGGCTCCTCAGTTCCAGGTGGTACGACGTCTTCATCCCGGCATTCCAAATCTCCATAGAGAGAATCAAGACCTCAACAACAACGCAGGCCAACGAAGGGGCCGTGGTGATAGGAGAGGCAGATTCCGGCAAAACAACCGGAATCGACCTCAGGGGCAGAACCAGCAAATTGACAATAACGGTCGCGATGTCCAGAATAGGATGGAGTTGCTCCGAGGAGACGGAGACGGCCAACTGGATGCGAGACAGGCAGCATGGATTCGCCAATTCGTGCAGCTCGCACTGAACGATCAGGAAGATCAAATCGAGTGGGATAGCAGTGATGACGACTAGGCAGGGGGAACATCTTGATAGGCGCAAATCGGCCTGGGCAGTAGGCATGCGAAGCACAAAGATTCCCAAGACGGCAACAACGACGCAGCAAGAGACCATGCTCATAGCCAGTTTGGCCAGCACAATAACTCAAGTTTATTGAACTCCCGAAAGGAGCTGACCAGAAGCCGCCATTCGCTGGTAGCGAATGGGGCGCGATGTTGCATGCTCTAGCGGCTTCCGGCAGCTGTCACGGGGCAGAGTGTCTGGCGTACATGACGAATCGCCGTTCGTTCGTGCCAAAGTTACAGCGGATAGCTGAGATAGGCAGATCTCGCCGGCTCGCCAATGTCACGCCGAAGTCACATTCTTGGGTTTTTCGTCGATTTGTTTAAACAGACCCCCTTAATAGAGGTTGACGACGACGCCTGTTTTTTTCTCTCTCTCTAACGGCACAGCACCGAGTAGGCTGAGTACCTACATACCTAGTGTGTTTCGACAGGCAGAATCTGTCTGCTAGCTGCTACTATCACCACTACTACCTGGTATAGGAGATCGCTAATAATAAACATCGTCACAATGCCCGTGTGTTGTTATGTGTTTGATGTCCGTTACCGTAAGCACTCAAAATAACGTATGTAACAGCAGCATCGCAGGATTACGCTGCATTGAATAATTTTTCTTCACCTTTTTTTTTGTTGTGTGAGACGCGATGGTCATATTTCTGTGACGAGATTTTAGATGCGATCGCCAGCAGCGTCGATATCGCAATTCGCTGCTCGTTATCCACCGTGGCTATAGGTACCTGCAGGTTGTCTTAGACGATTTGACCTTGGGGAATAGAACACGCCACATAGGATTCCCATTGGTTTTCGGGAGCTTCTTTGCTATTTCGAACTGATGTTTTGAACATTATGCTCTTTGACTCCAATAGCGTCTCCGTATCTCTCTTTAGGTATGCAGGTAACGCCCTCGCCCTTGTCGAGGTTCGAAATCCAACATACCAGCCCCCCTTGTCGGGAGATCTCTCTTATTTTTTCTTTCATTCATGACTCATGTTGGATGTACACAGGTACCCGCGACGATCTACATATATGTATCGAATTTTTGCAAGCTTATCATACCATTACACTATTATCTAGGTACCCTTACGGACATGACCTCTGGAACCCCAGACGAGGATTGTTGTTTGTGGGGGTTCAAGGGGAGAGGGAAGGGTGAGAAGAGGAAAGGCGTGAGATTGGCAACGGATCCCGGGTTTCTCATTGGTGATAATTGGTCGATTTATTACAGCGGGCGGGCGAATTCTGATTCGTCTTCCCTCCCCCTTGAATTATTATTATCATTTTCTGCCAATTTTCTTTTTTCTTTTTCTTTTTTAATTCGCGCCATCTTTTTATGCGGTAAGGCACCGTGGGGCAGACAGATTATTGATAGACCGGACAAGGCTGGTTCAATTACGGTATGTACATACGCTGTTATCGTCAGAGGGGCTGGACACGAGGTCGCCTCGTTGGTTCGTTCCGCTCGCTCGTCGTCAATGCGGCGTGTTGAAGAATTTACATTACAGATTACTGCTATTGCCATTGTATCTATATGATATAGACCGAGTTTGATGAGGCACTATAAGAGCATCTTTAAATATCCTCAATGCGGTTCGCATCGAAATTGCACTTTGATGAGTTATCAGCGACATCCTAGGCTGCCACATGCTCAGCCTGCACGATCGCTTCGATTATGGATATTAGAAGATGTCGTGAACGGGCGGTTTATCACCGCGTAGCTTCAACCGCCGAACATACACACATACACGCGCTAGGAAATAGGATATAGGACATAAGCCACGGGATAGGATAGCCTTGGAAAAATACCGGGGAAAAAAAGACAGTTACTTTAATAACAGATAAAAATAAAGAAAGGCTTAGTTAGCGGACTAGTGAGAAAAAGGAAGTTTGGCGGCCGCGTGGAATCGTCGATTAGGGTCTAAGCTACACGTGGGAAGATATACAACGTAGTATACATATAAATGAATTGATGTCCGGCGACAGATAAAGGCTAGAATAGGCATTCGATTGGGGGCCATCTGTCTGCTTTCTGCAGGACAGTGCCAAGGTGGTTGCATCGAGGCCAACAAGGGAAAGAGATTCGAGCTAAGTCATGATTGAAAAAGGGCTGGCGGCAATAAGGAAAAAAGTTGGAGCTGGATTGGTGTGGGTAGGTATGTATGTAGGTATGTAAGTGTGTAGGTAAATATGTATGCAGTATGTAAGTCGTAATGAGAATTGACGGGCAAGGGGTTAAGGCCACAGGGCCAGCCGCAATTTGGAACCTTGGAACTTTCTTTTTTCTTTTTGGGTACAGATATTGCAGATATTGCAGATACTACAGATATTACAGATAGACTATTACAGATGTACATATGTATTTGTTGGATAGCCCTGAAGAAGTTGGAGGGTCCGGAGCCGGTGACGGGGATTGGACGGGTTAAACTCGGAGGGGTCCTCTCTAGGCTAAAGTAGGTAATGCATAACGGGCGTATCTATAGCCTCGTCAAATCTCGGCAGCCTGGTCTATTATTGCTGTCGTTGTCGTTATTATCTTTGTTATGATTGGTTATCGAATTATAGAAATATGGCTAGGTATGGTAGGATATGGAAAAGAGTTCGTGATGTGTTTCGCTTATTTCAAGTCTCGATGCATGCTTATGCTTTCATCTCTATCTCTATGCGGTTTCGTGGTTTTTTGGTTTCATATATGGAAATATCCCATGGGATATTAGGTACGGATGTATATGTACATGTCATGTACTTACATGTAGACATTAGATTTTTTATAGATTTTAAAGATTAGAAACTGCCCACGAACTGAGGTCGGATCCTGCGGGCTGCTGCTTTTGCGGGGTAATGCGATTATAGTCGGGAGTTGTCAGTTTTAAACTCCTAACGGGGCGGCGGACTGCGTTTGTCTTCATAACTTATTTCCTCTTTTGGCAAGTATTGGAGTGGAGACTAGCGTCTAAGCGGGAATCTCTACTGTCTGTACTACTTGGAGGTACAGAATCTTGGGTATACAATGTACCATCATATAAAAAGAGACATGCAGGACAACCAGAAATAGAACTCGTCAAGAGTCCAGACAACTCAGCTCAGGGTTCTGCGAATATTACATTGGCCACTTGGTAGATTACGCTGAATATACATAGTATTCTAATTTAATAAGCACTCCTGCTAGGTTGCCTGCGCGAGCTTGTTTAGATAAAGATCCAAAACGATGGGAACCTGGGGGCCGCGGGAGGAATTACAACCAAGCAAGCAGGCACTAGATACATAGCCTTCTTCTCTGTAGGGCTGCGTCAGTTATACTACCGCCGGAAGATCTAAGTTGACAATCTAATCCAACCCAAACCCAAGCTTCCTCTACTTGGAACTTGGAACCTGGAGCCAACCTTTGTCAAGCTCAGGTAATCAGCCAGTCCTTCGAGGTAAGCAACGCCTGTAAGGCCCATATATGATTGGTCCGAGTCCCTGCTGCTGAGAGTCTCGAATATAGTACGCGGCAAGGCGGCATGGCATAGGAATGAAGGAGGAGATAATTTTCACCTGATGGGTGTATGATGGTGTACTGACATACTGGGTATGAGTTGTAGATAATAGTTGGTAGCATATGTGGCCTTTTAGAGTTGGGGTTGGGGTTCGTGTTCGGGATGCGAGCACGGGAGTAACCTTCATTTGAGTTGCCCTCACTAAAAGACGTGATGGAGGGTCAGATTCACCAATCAGAATTAAGTAAAATGTTGATGCCTTCTAAACTAGGAGCTCGCACCGAGATATTCGACAAGGCTGTACTGGCAGTGCAGTATGCTATGCGAGACATGCGAGACATACCATAATCCTTTCAGCTTTTTGTTTTTGATGTATGCATTCTAACCGAATAAACGAAGTCGTCATCTTCATATCCATCCTTACATAGTACATACCTAGCATAGTCTTGCAGTGTTGTTAGTTAGTTCCTATTTCAATGTTATTATTAATACATGTATGTCTTATACAGATTTAGCTAAGCACATGCATACATGTCAAGGCTGACTATTACTAGTGTCATGTACTACGTATGTATGATGGATGATTAAGGATTCATTCGAATTCCCATTTGTATATTATTAGTAATAGACTAATAACCTTGAAAAGTATTGGGATGTTAGTTCAGTGTTAGTTCGATGAAGGTTGATTGTTAGCTGTATACATAAATACATGTATGCAATATGTACATAATAGTATAAATTGACCATATTACTAGGTACTGACAGACATGCATGAGTGCATATCAGCCCCGCATCGATAGTTGTACCCACTTCTTTCCTACGGGCTATCACAATGATCTATGGCCTGATCCCAAGCGCGCTAAGCTTTTCCCCTTTTATAATTCTTTTAGTATTATTGATTACTCCGTACCGCAATGCCTATCCTATTCCATCCTATCCCATCCTATCCTATTCTATCCTGCCTATCGTATTCGAGGTCACCAGTCACCAGTCACCAGTCACGTACGTTCTCCTCACGAGGCAGATTCGATTTTGTCTCGACTGAGACATCACCAGGCTTCTTCACAAAACAGGTGTATCATGTATCATATGTCCAGCCAGTAACAATCACTGTTACCTATACCTATGTATTCGAAATCTCTTCACCCATCCATTAAACATCATCCTTGCTGCTTGGAATGCCGCCTCCTTCCGGGGTTATCGCCGGCTTGTCATCGTTTAAAAAGTGAAAAGTATAAAAAAAATAAAAAAAAATAAGAATACCTAACACCAAATATCCCCCCTCCCCCCTTGTATGTAAGTTGAATCGTTCAAGCCATTGACGAAACCCTGAAGCCGTTGAACGGATACGTACCTACATCACCTACATCAGCGGCTTACTGGGTGAGACCCCCGCGGCGAGGCAGCGATCAGTTCGTTCGCGGGTACCTGCTTGCATGTGCAAATGGACCTGGTATACTGTAACTTTACCTACATGAATTTAACCCTCCAGGTCTCCAGCGCTCGATTAGCTTGCGCAAGCTTCTCTGAAGTGATCCATGATTCTATCCGTACAGACGTACATAGCAGCCATATGTACCTAAGATTCAAAAAGGCTATATAGCCAAGGGGTCGCTCTTAGGATTTAAGACTATCTACCCTGTTACCCGCGAACGGGCAAGCTAAGGCCTTATCAAGACTAAGCCTGCTGTTAGGATCGCAAGTGGAGGATCGCGTCGGTAGACCGAGTCTTGGTATTTAATAATTATCCTGCACCCCAAACCTCGCAGGTAAGGAGAAGCAGTGCATACTTACATACATACATTCATAGTAGTCCCTAGAAAGGCCTATCTTAGGTATCCTATCATACATATGCGTACCTGAGATTTGCCTGTTGCGTCATGCCAGCGAGATGTGGCACAACCCTTTTCGCACGGGTAGGAGATCGTCGACCGCCCTGAGGCGGCACAGGACGGTGTCGTACAGAAAATGGCGCGTCGGCTTGTCTTATGATTCGACAAGTCTACTTTTCATCGAGACCCCTAGCAACTTTTTACCTTGCCAGGGCCAGGGCCAGTCTCCACTAGAAAGAGCATATCGAATCCTTCGTCGAGGATCAAAAAGGTCGTAATGCCTGGGCAGCTGCCAAGCTAGCAAGGCTGTCTGTATGGTGTATGTATGTGTGTGCGTGTGTGCGTACATATGTGCTTAGATGTATGTATGTATGTACATACATACAAGCAAGTGCTGCTAGATCGTGTTGCAACCGACTAGGTTAGCGGGAGCCGGCGATCGTCGTTCGAAACGGAGCGTACTGGCCGGCCGTACTGCCTCAAAGGAGGCTAGCTCTCTGACTGACAGCATTAGACGCGCACGCCAGCTCTCTCGTCTTACTATGTAATTCCAACTGTGCCTTGCCTTATTTGCTGCTTTAGCTATCTTAGGTTCGATTCTACGACAGCCGGGAGAGCGGCAAGTTTCTTCCAGACGCGGGCTGTCCGAGATCTCGGCAGCAAGCTTCGGAATACAAAGTAGGAAGTGATAGGAGTAGAGACATCCCACAAATTCGAATCTAACAACATCTGGTCCGTTCGAGTTAATACCTACATATCTCGAACCATACATCATCGATATCCTCGACTAGGCTGGATCTGCGCGTTTCACAGATACAATAACCCCCGAACTAGATACATACCTATCTACCTACATTACATACATACCTAGGCAGATATACTGTACCGTAACACTCCAATCCTTGCGTCGCAAGTCGGTCTCTTTTGAGGCTTTCCATTTTTCTTCATCTGCCGCGATCTCCCCACTTCTCGTCATAAGGTAGATCCTTGATGATGCTTGACCTTGACGTCTATGACATGCGCGACCGTGATCCCTTGGAGGTTGAATCCGAATCCTCTCTCTTCCTAATACGTACATCAAGACAGCGAGCGTTTCTCATCGGGACATGGGTGACACGCTACGCCTCGAAACTGTTGAAACGCGGCGCGGTAACCATCTATGTGTGAACCCCCACCAACCCTTTGATCTTGGTTCGTGAGAGTACCATCCCGTAGAGCGACGATAATCTTGGGGAAGGGAGGCACAGCTTCTATTATCACGCGCAGCGCGCAACACACCGAGTGACACCGAGGTTAGTCTGAGCTCGAACGGTCGTTACCAGTCAATAAGCTTGCTCGTTTACACGCGATTGTGGCTCTTTTTACATTATTAGCTGCATCTCGGATAGCCAAAGCTTTTTTTTCCCACCGCGCAAGGATTGCGTATTTCGGTTCACTAGGTTCAGCATACAGTAGTATATTAACCACCACATATAACCATTATAACCCGACCCCTTTTAAGATCATGGTTTGAGCTTGGGGTAATCTCGGGTCGAGGCAACCCTCGTCCTCGTGAAAAGGCCCCCAACTAAAATGATTTATCACACTACATCCCATGCCCTAGGAAAAAGGCTCCGAGCTGTCAGTCGACAATCCACCTTTTGAACGTCAGTGCTGAATTAAGCTAGGAGGACCAAGCAGCCAAGCTACCTAGGTAGAGATCAGATATCGCGCTACTGTACCAAGGTACGGATGAGAACCTAATAACAAATCCCCTTAGCCACGAGCTTAGGCGGCTTGACCGCTTTGTTTCCTAAGAGAGAATCGCACGCTTCTCGAACCAAACTTTGGTTCCTCACCAGTCCAAAACCGGACGGAATTGGATAAGGCCATGTCCAGTTTAGTCATCGACACTAGGGTTTCGAAAAATACGTATTTTATAATAAAATACGCGTATGATACACAACCCTTGTAAAATACGTATAATATGTATCATACATTTGGATCGGATTATTCATTTCCGGTGTATCATTGCATTTTAATTGGCTATTTATATAATTTTATTACACTTTAATTAATTACTTATATAATTATATCGTTAATATTAAGTATTAATAAATAATTTTTATACGATAATAATCGTAATGAATTAATTATTAAAAATTATATAAATTAATTACCGTATAACAAAAAGAATAAGTTATAAAACCTAAGATAAGTAATATTCGAGAAAGCAGCAATTAAAAGATTAGGTAAATATACATGTGGTTTTTTTTACCTTATAATGGAAAATATTTTAAATCATACGGTGGGAAAAATGGGACCTGGGAAATATCTTATAAAAATGGGGATTGCACCTAATTTTAGCTGTGTGGGGCATTTAATTTAAGTACCTAAAAGTATCTCCGGTTTCGAAGATATTATATTTTATATAAAATACGATACAATACATATATAATACTATATGATACGAAAATGTATCATACAAAACGAAACCCTAATCGACACTGACATCAAGGGCTCCACAGCCGTTCAACGGTTGTGGAGACACTCGTGTTGAGAGGAGAATGCATGTCCAAGTTGATGTGATTTGGCCGTGATTTGACCAAGGATAGTACATACATGGCGTGTATCGTGTAGTGAAGAGGCCCTTGAAACTTTTCGAAGGGGCTCGTGGTTGCGGAATTGGGAGAGTCTACACTTGCCGTTGAAGAGAAAATGCAGCCATACCTGTAGCTAGAGAACCTCGAAGCAACCAAACCATGTGGTTTAGTAGTCGTTGTACATACATCACGTACGTACGTGTCCAAGCTTTCCCCCTACGTTGCGGCGAAAATACTACAATGCTACGATGCTACTGTATCTACGGCGCTTGTTGGAAAGAAGAAAGGGAAAATGTCCGGTAACATTTCCCCTGACTGACTGTTACTAACCTGGTCCCTGTCAGCTCTCGGCGCCTCTCCCAGGCCCCAGCCCTAGTCCCCTTGTCTAATAAGGCTAGCTCGACTTATTTTACTATGGATATTGCACCTAAGATGTTAAATAATCCTGCAAGAATCGACTCAGTATTATCTGGCGCGATCTGCCGGCTTCATTTTCGCTAGCTTCATCGTTCTTGGTCTCCTGTTAAGCTCTACCATGTTGATACAGATATGATATGTATGTACAATATCATAATGATACCCATTATCATCAGATTAGGGAAACGAAGGAAAACAAAACAAACAAAACTGTGGCGACGACAAAGAAAGCTGTGGAGAGCTTCGCGCAGATTCTGACCTCAATTTTATCTTCTGCTCTGTAATATATAACTAACATTATCTAGATACATACGATACGCACAGATGTACATAATATTAACAGATATCTTGCCGATTCGGTACCCTTCATCGTCGTAGTAGGCAATAAGAAGCTTAAAGGAGGGCGAGGGGCGGCTGCTAGCTTCGCAGGCTCGTCACATTGGGGGGTGCGGGCTCGATATCACCTGCATCGCTTCGCGTGAAAAGCAGCAGCAGTAAAGCGGGCGTTCTATTTTCAGACGATACAGGCGGCGCGCGCACCACACCCCGTCCCACGAACGAATAAGGCTCCCCCCCAAGAATCGCGCGACCGTTGGTTACATGACTTGAGTAAGCACGACAGAATACATAATACAGATAGAGGTACGCTACGGCATAGGGACAAGACGGGCAGATAGGCAGATAGTCAAATTTGGCGATGAATATCCTGCAGGAGCCTTTATTAGTACCGGCATAAGTGGCCGTTTCTTTTACAGGATATCACTTCCTCTGATCAACCGAGGTTCGTCCAATCAAGAGATTCCGTTCTCTGCTCCAGAGGATGCTCCATAGCGAAAAAGGATGCGGCTGTTGCGCCGAGTACCGTCGTGGGATGCTTGCTCATATGAATAGCTGTATCTGTATGGGGGCAACTTTCGTCGATGTACAATACGACACTCCCCTAGCCCCTGCCCCTGTACTCCAGTCCTATCGAAATGCTGTGGTACCCTGAGCAAGCCTGGGTACCCTCCAAAAGCTTACATGGCCTCCGAAGTGGCGTGCCGGGTTCGTCCAGCAGTGGATCTCTTGCTAGGCACGCTGATCCAAATCGGGAATGTGCTGGATACGGCGTGATCTGTACTGGTATGGTGTCGTTGCTATCCTCCGCATTTTCTTCAGGAGCCTAGCTATTTACCTATTCGTCCTCTGCTTGTAAGGGACAAAACTGATCGTAGATTCTTGCTGCAGAGCAGGTATCCGCTGGTTTTCGCCCACTCGTCGATGCCGCGAATGACCTCTCTTTCCTTCTTCCCCATGATCAATCATCGTTCGACTTATAAGACTAAGTTTCGAACGGCAAGATGCTATGGCATTTCTGATCTTCTGTTATCTGCGACTCGGCCCACACACATTTTCTCTTTCTTCCATGACAATTCGACAATTCGACATGGCTTCATCTCGGGTCTTTCTGGTTGAGATAATCAAGCATGCAAGCGAAATTCCTTGATATTGGCATCGTCTCCTCTCTGCTATTGCTTCTCCATCTCCAGTTCTGGTTCGAGAGCCGAGGAGCTATCATATAGGTCCCCCCTATATCGACGCGTCTGCTATTAACAAGGCGGCGAACCTTTTTTCCCTCTCATTAGCAGCCTCCTTTTGCGAACAATAACATTGGCATAGGCAAGATGAGCAACCTAACGCTACGAGATAGGTACGGGATACATTAAGACGTGCAAGGGTCTAATAAACTTATGTGCGCTTTTTGCGAAGCGAGCTTACTGGATCCCCGCCGCGCCCCCTGGTCGACTAGCCAGAGACGCAATCTCGTGAACCGATATTTTCTTTTACTGTACCGTAATGTTCTGCACCACCACCTACACCACCCCCCATGCTCTCTCCTCACCCATGCTCCTCGCGCCTTTCCCTTCTGGCTCTTCGTCGGCGGATATGTCCAACGGCCTCTCTTCAAAACAGCGGGTCCTCCTCTACGTACCTAGCAAAAGCCGTCGGAGGATTTCCTAACTAATCAAGCACCTCCCTGTTGGGGGCCAGGGCCAGCATTGGATAGACGGAGCTGCGTGGAGGGGCTTTTATTTTACAAGGGGCATCTTGAATGGCTTTAGCTAGCCTCTTGTCGATAGGCCCCCGTGCCTCCATATGATCCATGCTTTCATACATCTCTACCTGCCTACTCCGTACCCCCTCCATCCACACACACTCAACACGCCTCCATACAAGGCTTTGCCGTCATTTTCATCCACAATGGTCAGGCCGTTTGCCGGTAGGTCTTGGAGGAGGGTACGGGATAGGAGGTACCTCAGGCCCTTGTTCAAGAAATCGGCAGACAGATGAAGCTTTTTATGGGGCAGTCTTGCCGTTGAATAATGTATTTCCCAGTACAGTACGATAGCTAGTCTCGCGCTGACATATATTTCGTCGTCTTCTCAGCCTTCTAGTAAAGTTCTGACCGTGCCTCTGCAGCCGTGGGCGCCAGTCAGCTTGTATCGTGGCTTTCAGGGAGCGGAAGTGAAGCTTCAATTCGTCTTATATCTTCTTCCGGTTTTTTTGATAACTTTGTTGGCGCTTGTAAGGTCTGAAGAATCAAGCTTGTTGTCGATATTGTCTAGGGCCTATCAACAAGTCCCGGGCAGAACTAAAAGCCCTGTATCTTCCCCCAGCCAGATCGCCATTAGCTCCGTTCTCCTTCCCAGTCGGGCTGCATGCACTGTACTCTAAAACCCATGTCAGTTGTAGGTACTAAAGATTTCTGTACCAGACCCCCAAGTCGTTTCTTGTTCTCTCATTGACTCTCTTTGGACCTGGACCTGGACCACCTCCGCTTGGCTAGGACCCGTCAACCGTTAAACGTGCCCCCCAGGGTAGTGGATAATGCCGTCTCCTGCACAAAACAGTCCCCTCAAGAGGCAACATCTATCCTACCGTATCCCGTCCCATCCCATACAAGTACACTTCGGCCTGCAACCTTACCTCCTTTCGACGTTCACTTTATTCTGACTTCACCTACCTTTACAAGGAAAGTCTCTAACATCCCCATCAAGGTGTTGCCCTTTCGACAGGAACTTGGACCTGGCGAGACTACTAGTCTGTGATCGTCAGTTAGAGGTTACTGCCGCGACTTTGATGTTCTGAGTAAAACGTCTTCCTGTCTGGAGAGGAGGAATAAAAAAGCGAGAAAAAAATAAGAGTTTAGGTTGATCGCTGGTAGCGCGCGAGGAAAGGTCTTGGGAGCACGGCTGGGACACAGGTTCCCATGTCAGCCACAACGACTTTGACGGCGACCATGGCAGAGTTGAAGCCGGAGCCAGCGCATAGTAGTAGTCTTTGGTCGAACTATGGCGGTGGTCCGGTGTCCTTATCAACTCGATTCCCTAACACCATGGAGTCGAATCTCTCGCACCCTTCGACAACATCATCGCAACATCCGGGAAGGCCCAGAAGTAGCCACCCCACTATCGACCATCCTTACCCGTACCCTCGATACCCGCAGGAGGAATCAGATGGATTTGACAGATACCCGCAGCCTTCTTTAACGCAACATCACAGCTTCCCTAACCTAAAGAGACCGCATCAACCTGGCGAGCACCCGCCGTATCAGGAAATCGTCCAGGACCTTAGAGATGACGGGTCCAAACTTACCGTTAATCATGACCACAAGTTGCTCTCTTTCAGGAGAGTTCAGGACAAGCACACCATTGTTGACCAGCATGGACGAATGCAGCAGCTCGAGTTATCCGCGCAGCTTCACGGAATGTTCTTCCTATCGGAGATGCCGTCGAGTACGAGCGACGGCGCAATTCTACAGCCAGAGTTGACGTGCTACCGAAGAAATTTATTCCAAATTAGTGGCTCGCTCATCACACCGCGAGGCCAGTTATCAGTAATTCTCCCGGAGACAGGCGAAACCGTTCCCGTGAACAACACCGAAGTTACCATCTCTGCTATCGAGTCAGTTGACGGCCACCCCGTGAGGCTCATAGTGATCCCCTGGAAGACGCCCCCGCCGAATTCTCCGGAACTACCGCAGACCGCAGATCAGGAGCCGCCTTCGTTACCATTGATCCCATTCCCAGATGACGGACAAGAGGCGGACGGCGAGTACGCCGTATACCCTATCGGGTGGCGGCGGTTGCAGTTTAGAATGTAGGTTTTTTTATCAAAACTTTTGCCTTTCCTTGTTGTAAGGCTCTAGCCTTGGTGCAATAAAGCCCGCATACTAACGCACACTTTGCAGAGCAACGGCGAATAATGGGAGACGTAAAGAACTTCAGCAGCATTTTGTACTTCACTTGAAAGTAGTGGGGACACTGGCGAACGGATCAAAAGTCGTTCTAACAGAATCTACGACGGCACCCATCGTGGTCCGAGGGCGAAGCCCGCGAAATTTCCAGGCACGAAAAGAAATTCCTCTGTTGGGATCTAGCGCCGGCTCACGCGGGCAGGCGCTGGTTGAAACGGGACTAGGCATCGTCGCCGGTCCCCTAACGGTGAAGCCCCAGGACCCAAAACTTAGGGGGTTGAATCTCGAACTCCCAAGGACGGCGTTTACTTTTAACGCGTCGAAACTTCCTGGAAGCCCGATGACGATGAGATCCAAGTAGGTTGTTTTTTATATTTTGTCTCAGGAGGGTTATAGAGCCCTAGAGTCTTTTTCCAGCTGGCCTTCGATAATTAGGGAGTGCATGGGTGTTTTTATTTGTTGATTTTCGTTGAAGGTCGACGCTGACAGCAGACTCAAGTTCATATCCCAGTTGGAATCCTCCTAGCCAGTTGCCCCTGTCCGGAATGCCAGCGTCAGCTACAGCCAGTTACCCACCATCGAGCATACCAGCCGATTCATACCAGAAAATGCCACTCTCGGGGACGTCAAGCTATAGTCAAGAGCCACAGGAGATGCCTATGCAGACGTCCATGCCATCGATGCAACTGTCCTTAGCCGCACAAGAGCAGCAACCGCCTGCGATCCGGACGCAGTACGCGTACGTGCAAGGAACCTCAGCTCCGCCACAGCTCTCGGTAACAACGACCTCGATGGGCAGCAGTTCAGACCACGGCAACTTAAGTGTGCCGCGGTATGTAGACTCAAACCCACGGCCGACTAAGAGCCCACGACATACGAGCCACCAGTCCGTTCCCAGCACTAGCTCTATGAGCAATAGTAATGACACTTCTGAATATAGATACGGGCCTTCGGGCTACGTGCCCGTCAACAGCAATTCCAACGAGCTAAACTCGGCATCCACATATAGCACTGATAGTGCCAGTGGTGGTCCTGGCCCTGGCGCTTCTAATGCTGGCGGCGCTCCTTCGTCGGCAGGTGGCCATTCCCAGCAATCACAGCATCCGCAATCGCAACAACCGCCACCCCGCGATTATTATCCTCCTACGACGTCGTGGACGACCACGGCGGGCGAGCCCAGTAGCGCCACCGTCCATTCATACCATGGCAGCGGCGGCGCAGGCAGCGAAAGTAGCAGGCCATATGCATACCCCGGTAAGAGCGAGCATCCGCCCCCTCCAGGAAGTTATGCCTCGACTCTAAACCATTATTCGTGGAGCCCGACATAAAAGCCGGTGCTAAGAGATGATAACATAAAAACGTTCGAAGGATTCGACGAACACGTTTCTCATTCCTCACTGTCGTGAGCCGACCAGACGGCTCATCGATACACGCCAAGAAGACGTAGGCGTGTAAGTGAGAGATAATGAATAGGACGACGGCAGCTCTCGCTGCCATAAAAAAAGCGTGACTTCTACCCCATGTCGCCTGTATAGTATTTTTAATGAAAGCTCATTTTCCGTTTCTTATTTGAGACCTGTGATGGAAGAAAAAGGGCAAAAGCTATTTTCGGAGTTCAGCATCCCTTTACGGAGGAATTGTAAAGGGTTATGGAGAGGGAGAGGCGGGGAGCGGGAGAGGGAGTAAAGAGGAGAAAGACGATGGGTTTGGATGGATGGATGGTCCCCGTGTACTCGTGTTGGGAAGAGGCTACCATTGCCGTTTTTGGTTGTGTATCTGGTGGTTTTCTCATATCGATACCTACTCATTCGTGTCTATCGCTTATAGCGAGCGCGACCCTCTCCACCATTTTGTTTGGACGTACAGCATACACCCAAACAGTCGCAGAGACGGGTCGGCATTGGAATCTCCGGAGTTGGTTTCCTCTTTCTCCTACTGTTGTCGTCGTTTTGAGGTGGAAATCATCTTTTGCTATTTCGATATCCCCCCCCTCGTTCGTATCCTACGTACATACCATACAGTACCATCGTCGTTACCTGCCTACACAATCTGGAGCAAGCGAGCAAGGCGGCCGCGTTGTTGTTTTTCTAGCGATCGAGCTTATGTGATATCAATTGTAAGCGGTATTGCTGGAGTGGTAATTTGTTGTCGTTGCTACTGCCGTGAACAAAGCAATGGATGATGATGACCCGGCCCCTCTAAATATCGATATTTATTCCGATTTTCGTAATAATCTTGGTTCTCTCTCTGTTCGGAACGGCAGCATACTTGGCTAAGAGAAAACTGATTCGGTTAAAACTCCCGAAAGGCTCATTCCTTTCGATGACGATTACTTTCTTGGCCTCAGCACACCTCGAGAAGCAAAGAAGGAGATTTTGGGCAAAGGATGGATGCTGAGTTGTTGTGGGATGACCGAGTTGGTCAGATGAGAGTTTTCGTAACTTAGGCATCGGTCGTCTCACATGATCTTCCTGGGGCAGTTGGGGCAGCCTCAACTTGTACTTTAATCAGCTGTATCGTTAGATGTGAGACGTATGGCCCTTATATATATGTGTATATAGGATCAAGAAGGGTCCGGCCCTAGTTTTCAGCTTGCAGCTTGTAGCCGCTAAGGCCTGTGTTGTACCGCACTAAAGTGTCCATCTGTCCAAGCTGAAGGCTTTCATTTTCCATTTCTGACGACTACCAGCTCCTAATGTGGGTAATGTCCTGGTACTAGTCGGTGTCTAGTGGATAACTTTTGGGTCCATGGACAGTAAGCATGGTAGAAATGAGTTATGGCGGTGATTTAATAAAGTGACTTGTCAGCGATCAATGTAACTATTCAAGTTATCGATGAGGTTAGGTCGATGATTGAAAATATTCTTAGTGTAAATTTTGTAACATTTCTCTAGAATTCGTATGACAAGCTGTTTGTAAGCTCTAACATCAGTGGGTGAAGGGATAGTGATGGATGAGCAAGTATAAAATAGAGGAGAAAATAAATAGGTTACGAGGGATGACTTTTATATTCTAGCCTGCTTGGTTGCACCTGACACCTATAAGCTGCCGTTTCTTTTTCGATCATCGCCCTGCACATGTACTTTTCATCTTATGCAAATTGTTAGACAAACAATGTAGTATTACTAGTAAAGGTAATATAAGGTGATACAAAACTCTAAACTACGGCCGTTACTACGAAGCTGAGTGTGGTACCTCTGTAGGTAGGGTTCAGCTAAAATATTAGCGGTGTTCCAAGGTATTGGGACTTGGAACCTTGGAAGAATTGACCATTCAGATAAAACGAGCCTAAAATGAGTGCTAATCCATTAATGGACGGCGGCTGAAAAACAGCCCCCCACTGTTGCATGGGGATTTCTACAGTGGCCAAAGCTTAATTGGCAAAGCCATTTTCTTTCTCATCGTTATACAAGCCACAAACTCGAGCCGTGTCTCCCGTTTACCTCCGTACTCATTTTAAGACTCTATACTTGAGATTAGGTGCTTACCTATTGCGAACGTCATGTTCGAAGTTCCTAATGCCAAACGGTACGAAATGCTTCTATATACGCTTCTTCATTTCTCAAACTAATAGAAGATACCAAAAGAGTTCGACGAGAAGACTTGTATGAGTCTGGCTCGGATGGGGAGTCAACACAGAATGACCAATTGGATTCAACCTTACGTGGACAACTGAATGCGCAGCTTTCTAGCTTGTTAGACCTTAGCTTTATAGCAAATGGAGATGCTGAAGCACAGAATCCTTCGGAATCTCAGATAGAGGCAAACGAGGACCCCGTTGATGATGGCGATGATATTAAAAAGTCTGGAGAAGAGGCATATACTTTTCGACTATTCCGAAATGAGGAGCCGTCCCGTAAGGTAGTACTCGAGTCTCAGGATGTCGGCACCGAGAAAGACGGCGATGGCGCTTTGGTGGCTAAACGACCCATCTCGTACTACCTGGCCAGCGAACCACCACCTGAAGTTGCAAATAAATTTAGGGTGGCTGCTGTAAGCGCGGATTATCTCCTGCAGGACGCAAATAAGAGACGATGGGGGCTCGAAAAGCCGTGGAAAGTGACAACTATCACTATCACCACTAATAAGAAAGCAACCGCTTCAAGTGGTCCTGCTAGTTATAATGCAACAATTGGCATAGGGAAGCAAAAGAAGAGACCGGGAAAAAAGCGAAGGATAATTCTTAGGGTTCGAGAAAAGGCAAAAAAGGAACAGGAGGAAACTGCAAAGAAACAACTCGTCGACAAGGAACAGCACCTAAAAGAAAAGAAACAGAGACTAAATAAGCAGAAGAAACTCAAGCGGCGAGCTAAGGCAAGAGAGATGAAACAGGGCACGAAAGGCGATGCAACTTCTAAGCAGAGTAGTAGGGACAGTAGTCCAAACCAAGATTAGGACTAAGTTAATAGACAGTATTATGGCTATGACTTTTAAAGAGTATACTTCCTTCAGTTAACTAGGTAGTTATACTATATACTTCGTAAATCTCGAGTTGTAATAATACTTTCTATAAGCATAGGTGAGATGTATGTAACTAAGTGGATTTAATGGTGTTTTGAGCTCGCGCCACAACCTTATTTTTATCTGTGCCCCATCTAATTTTCACACTGCTCACCGGTACTTAGGTACTTTTCAACCCACCAACCCACTTCACCAGTTTGCGCGTCGTCAACCAGCTTCGAGTACTCTTTACTGCGACACTGGGTTAGGTTAAATATTACTTCTCTTTGCATGTGCTTGTCGGTTTCTTGCTTCATACTCCCGGGGAGATGCGTATGGCCGCCTGCAGTTTAATACTCGTAATGTACCCTTAAGTGACAGCGCGTTAATCGCAACCCCCGCAACGCGTCTAGACATCATGAACTCCTTGTGGTCAAGAGCTGCTGATGATGGCGCCGATGCACCGAAAGCTCCAGAGGATGTGGCCGACACAGGAGTTACTGATGTTGGTCCTGGAATTGCAAACACGGCGCCCATCCGGCAACCTATACCCATTCGACCTTCGATACAGCGAAATCAGATTCAGCCTAATCCGCCTGCACAACTACAACCTTCTCTGTCGACGAGCAATCAACCCCCTGATTCGCTCTCATTAGCCCAACTAAGGCGCATAGTGTCCGAGTTTCCCCGTTCTGAAGCTATTGCGTACGATTTCGAATATTCTGACACGGGACCACATGAAGAGGAGATCGACGAGTTTTTCGTCTACCAATTTTGGCAGTGGATAAGACTGAATTCTGCCCAGAGGGCCTTCGAGTGGCAGTGGGAACACGATATCGCGGCAAAACAGGATGAAATAACTTGGGACGAAGCAGATGACGAGATCAGAACAAATTTCATCCAGCAGGCCCTGGATGGTGTCAAAGCTAGTGATGCTGGTACCCGTGCCGCTGCGATAGGGAGACTTACTTATCTCGTCCTGGGTCGATGGGCTGACACTGCTGGGTCCCCTCATAGCGATAAGACAAAAGTCCGAAGCGTTGCAGCGCCTGCTCAACTTGCTGCGATGAAAGCCGCTGTTGAGCTAATCGCAGAGTGGAATGGTATTCCTGTTGTATGGGCGGCTTTACTTAATTCTTACGAGGCGTTGTGGTATTTTGCTTTCCCCTGTTTCCTACTCCTGTCATATGATACTGATCCTTGTTCAGGGTGGACGAATCTTTAAGACCTCAAGGCAACGCCCTAGCGGAGGCGCAAGATGAACTTACGAACCTGATGACTATTATATACATGTGTATACAAGAGACGCTAATTGACCTAGACGGCATGAATCTGGTGCGGCGCATACTTCGTGAGTATTTGGTAACCAAGATTCTACTCGAATGCGGAGCTAATCATAGTAGTGGAATTGGAGCCTCGTTTGACGACGTTCATGCTCTCAGCCTCGGCTAAGCTCCGATGGCAAGATGTGAACATTATACCTGCTCCTCAGGTATGAACCTTTTTGATGCATTTCCGGTGCCCTGCTGACAAAGTAGACGCTTTTGCTCTTATGGAAATCAATCCTTCTTGAGTTCGGTGGGACTAAAGAGATTGACGAAACTAAAAAGGCCCTAAGAGAGACGGTCGTGGATGACAAGGAGAAAGACCTAATTACAGCTACACCCCTGGACTATCACGTCTTTCGACAAGAGATCACTTCGAAATACCCAGCCTATGTACCCCCTCAACCAATAATACCCCTTGAAGCAGAGAATACTTCCCTCTTACCTCCTCTGCCTAATCATCCCACTAGAAATAATGGATCTAATGGTATACTTCCCGCTGCCCCGGGTACGCAGAGCGGAGGGGCGTCTATCCTGCACCAGCCTGTCCACATCGCCACCCCGGCCCCGTCGCCTCCGCCGTCGCCGGCAGTTGGCGGGAAAGGAGGCAAGAAGCAGAACTACCAAACGAACCAGAATTTCCCGTTCATGTACCCCCCCTTAGATGCTACCAGCAACAGTGCCGGAGGCAAGGGTGGGGCTGGTCTACAGGATATTCTCGTCGGTCGCAAATGGGAAGGCAGTGACGTGCCCGCATCTATCCTCGAGGCTGGCGAATTGTTCTCTAGGAGAGTGCGAATGACTCGGGCTACGAGACAGCTATGGGAAGAGCGGGAAAAGTTTCAGAGATTCGAGAGAGGATGGGACCCGTCAGACGATGATATTGAAGACCTAGACCTAGACGCCCTAGAAATGGGTGACGACGTTGATGAGGACAAGATTCTCGAAGCTATCCAAGAAAGGGAGAGGAAGGCCCGGGGAGCCGAGATCGATTACGGTCCGAATCCGAACCTCGACCCAGAAGTCAAGCGGCGACTGGAAGCTATTGAAGCATTTTACGTGAGTATCTCTACCGTCTACATCGACCGTACCGTCACTAATTAATGATAGGCCGATGCATTACCGCAACTGCAGTCTTTGGTGATAGTCCTTATGAAGGGCGTATTATACAATGTTACTGCATGTATTGCCTTGCCCACTAACAGCCAGCAGCAATCGGGAATGCAAGTGAACTCCCAGCCCCGCGTCAACGGTGGCCCTGCAACAAATCGATCGCAAGATAGTTCCATGGGTGCTAGCAGCTTGGCAAACCAGGATGGTACCGAGCCTTCTTTGGATGATTTAGATTCTACAAGATACAGAGAAATCGAATCGAAAGCTGCCACGGGTATTATTCTACTCCTTATGAAATGGCTCAAGATATCGCGTACGTTACTTGCATATTGATGTTACCTCGCCCTGCTAACTTCTCCCTAGATGTTATGAAGTTTGAATACTTGTCGCAACTACTGCTGGATTCTAATTATCTCCCTTTGGTGCTAAAGCTGTTCGCGCATCAAGACATTCAGCAGGTGGTCGATAGCAAGACCGACCGCCTCGAACATAGGTAAGATCTTCTTAGCGATGCTGTGACCTTACTTGTCTTATATGTCTTAGTTTCTTCCAGTTCTGTAATGATCGTGCCCATCCCACGGATAAAGTGCCGCAGGAGCCGACTGAGATTGATGGACCCGAGGAAGAAGAAAGCGAGGACGATGCGGCACCACCACCTATCAAACGACGACGATCACCTCCCGAACAAGTGGCTGCAGCCGCTGAAATCGGCGATTCTGCAAACAACACAGAGGGACAGGTATCCACCCGCCCTGAAGTGGACGAATTGGGCTACCCAGTGAACCCTCTGCCGAAGGAACCTATTACCGATTTCTCGCGCCGCAATTTCTTTGCCCTCATCAACTACCTGCGAATCATGCAGAAGATCTGCAAGAACAAGGCGCATCGCAATTTATTACTCGTCCAGTACAAGTCGTCTAATATTATACGCAAGTCACTCAAGGTACCACAGAACGAGCTGCGGCTCTATACACTCAAGTTGTTCAAGAACCAGGTACCTTATTGTGGCCGCAAGTGGCGGCAGAGCAATATGCGCGTTATCACCGCCATTTACTTGCATTGCCGACCAGAGCTCCGAGACGAGTGGCTAGCGGGTAGCGACGTGGACGCCGAGGTCGAGGAGGCGTTACCACTCGAGCAAGCGCTCCGAAGCTTGACCCACTGGTTCAACGTCCGGAGGTACCCAGACCAGATGGCAGCGGATATCAGGGAGGCGCTGCGGAACGAACAAGATTTCTTCAAGCGAGAGCTCGAGAAGCTCGATGTCTGGGCCGATGTCGGCCAGGTAGAAGCTATGAATGCCGAATGGGATCAACTCGGACACGGCCCCGCATACGGCTGATCGCTGGTTATCGGGCTACTCGGCATGTTTCCTCTCAGGGAGCACACTTTGCTTTGGCTGGCGAGGACCTGTCTGCCTGATTTCTAGAAGGAGACCCAGGAGATCCTATTCGGACGTGTTTGGAGTTGACATGGTTGGGGTTGCGTTATGAATAAGCATTGGCCTAGCCGGATACCATGGCGATCCTAGTGCTCTCAATAAGAGTATGGGGAGGTGGGCATGGTGTACTTCATGGAATAGATTGTGGTGATAAACACCTCGATCCTATTGTGCATAGAAGTGGTAGTTCAATTTCCCGGCGGAATTGCCAGCTTTGAATGTACATGTAGGTACTGAAGATACAAGGCCTATAACGATGACATGATACACAATACAGCTCGTGGAATAGGCCTCAAAGCCTTCTCCCCGTCCAACCTAGTCTTAATACTTGTGCATAGGTGACTGGTTCACTGATCTAATTAATAGGACGGTGTGGGCTTAAGGGGGGAGGGTATACGTAAGATCAGCCATGTCTTCTCTTCCAACATACCTTTAGGTATATAATATTGTATTGTGCATGAGTAGGTACCTATCACGATGATTATTGTTGGCGCTGTGTAGCATCATACCAACCAACGAGCTTCAAGCGCCGTTACCCGCCCCCCACGGAGATGGTCAACCCAATTAATCCTTACATATAATATGTAAGGACCTACCAAGACTACAATGCATAAGCCGAGTGGGGGGTTCATAACTACCTAATAACCCGCTATGAAACTATTATCGGACCTAACTGCATATGGGGGTTTCCCACAGGCTTCCTGAACGTCATCCTAATCGCACATATCCTCCTGTTTCAAGAACCGGATCACATTGCCTCGACTCGCTTCGCCTCATCCTCATAATCAATCACAAATCACAGGGGGCCCAGCAAAGCCTACTCTCACATGCCGCTCACGTAGGTGTCGAGGAACTCGAGAAAGGAAAAGAGGGACTTCATGGTGGCGGGCGCGGACGGCAAGACGTCCCCGCTGATCTCGCTGGCGGCCGGCGGGATCGCGGGGGGTGTCGAGTCGGCTTGCACGTATCCCTTCGAGTTCGCGAAGACGCGCGTGCAGCTCTACGGCCACGAGGGCGTCAGGAACCCGTTCATGGTCGTAGCGAAGGTTGCCAGGGAGGAGGGGCTACGCGCGCTGTATAAGGGGTGCTCGACTATGATAGTGGTATGTGTTGTGTTGTATATCGTCTATCTATCTCTACTTGCCTGCTCTCGAGGATTTCTCCCCGCTCCTCTTTTCTTCCTTCCTTCGCTTCGCTTTGCTCCCATCAACCGGCTCGTGCTCCTTTGGCGTTCGCGGGGAAGACGTTATGCGCATCGGGATAATTGCCAATTCCCCGAGGAGGAGCATCTCGCGCAGCTAAGATACGGGAAGCGAATTTCCCGCCAAAGGAGCCCGAGATGCAGTATCAAAAAAAAAGCATTGCGCGGACGACTTCGTATCATTTACTCAATCGAGCAGCTGGGACGAGAGGGAGGCAGGGAGCAGGGGTCCAGCTCTCTCTCTCTCTCTCTCTCTCTGTCTGCAGGTCTACGAGCTGGCCTCCCGTTTCTGCGAGTTGCAGCATGCATGTCTCTCCTTTTCATCCTAGCCTTATGCTTTCGAGGGAGCACCCGGGGCCACGATCTACGTGATTCGGCGGCCGCGGAGCGCAACCCTGCGCCCCTCTGTGCCTTGCATTGCATGCCGCCATCCCGTGCGTCTTCGTTCAGCCCGCTTCCTCCCGCTGTCCCCCGGGTCGCACAGTCTAGTCTCTTGCGTAACCCTCGTAAACTCCTTCGATCCTAGACGTATATGGATTCTTGTGTTATACGTACTAGGTATGTGGATATAGTAATACACACACACATACACACATACACATACACATCTATACACCTATCTTGCGTAGACGCATTTCAGCTGACCCGCCGCTCCTACCCGCGCGGCTGCAGGGATCCATCGGCAAAGACGCGGTGCGCTTCGTCGTCTTCGACAGCATCCGGTCGCTCTTCGAGGACCCCGAGACCCACCGGTCGTCCACCGCGCAGTCCATCGCCGCTGGCAGTACGCACCACCGCGAGCCCTCTCCCCCTTCCTCCCCTCTGACGATTCCTGGGAGCACACGTCCCCCAGAAAACCCATCCCTCACTAACCCCCCTAGTGCTCACCGGCATCATCGCCTCGACCGCCATCGTCACCCCATCCGAGCGCATCAAAACCGCGCTCATCGACGACGCCCGCACCACGCGCATCTTCCGCTCGCCGCTGCACTGCATCCTCACGCTAACGCGCGCCCACGGCCCTCTCGCGCTGTACTCAGGCTACATCCCGACGACGCTCAAACAGATCGGCACGACAGGCTTCCGGCTAGGCTCGTACGCAGCCCTGAAAGACTGGGAGCGGGCGCGCGGGCTGCGGGTCGATACCGCGGTGGTGAGTTTTGGTAATGGCGCGCTGGCCGGCACGCTGACGACGCTGGCGACGCAGCCGTTCGACACGGTCAAGACGAAGGCGCAGCAGGCGCGGGCGGTGGGCCTGGCGCAGTGCGTGCGCGAGATTTACCGTGAGGATGGGATTAGGGGCTTTTGGAGGGGCACGGTGATGAGGCTCGGCCGCACGGTGATGGCGGGCGGGATTCTGTTCGCGGCGAATGAGCAGGCTGTGAGGGGGTTGAAGGCTGTGTTTGGGTAGGTGGGTGGGTAGGTAGGTGTAGAGAGATATCATATATCTACGTATGTAGATTCATAGAACCGGAGAAGGGGGATCCTAGAAGAGGCTTTATGTTTGGAATAGGTCGACTGTCTGGCTGCTTAAGTTCTTTCGATGGACGTTCAATACTTATAAGTATCAAACCCTTATGTTAGGTTTATCTAACCTATTTAATAGCAGGTGAGCCTACCGCTCTTAGCGAGCTTCTCTACCTAGGTGCTTAAAAACTACGCGAATGACAGGTAGGTACCTACCTTGGCTTCAATGGTATGCCCTTCCCGGAAGCGCGAGCTAGACTCACATCCATATGTACCAGACAGAACGAGAGCAGTTCATAACTTGATTTGGGCATGCCATTGTGAGTTTGACCACTGAGCAAGTCCGCTGTCTAGTCCTTTAGCACTCCTAAGTCCACGTTTCGGAAATAGGCTGAACTGCTAGTGCAGGGAGAACTATGGAAGCTATAGAATAGAAAAGGGGGTATCAAGACCAGTATCCACCATCAACCCGGATCGTTAACTTGATCTTCTAGCCATGCAACATTGCGCATCCCCATACGTAAATCAAGGTACAATAGCTCGACAAAGCAAGCCGTATCAACATCAGACCAACGCCGTATATCTCTCGTAACTCCGTCCCCTAACTCAAGACATTTAAAACATACCTAGGTATCTATACCATAGGATATCATTCCGTAGAATCATCTCTAGACCCAAGGTCCACTTCTTATTGAAGCTTAATAGCGGCTCATACCATTGTTTTGGCCTGTCCCTGTGTAGCCATTCGCCTCGCTTGTTTGAGGCCTCAGCTGGAAACCCTCCTTTATCACGAACGGCGTCTCCCTCATGTACGCGCTGATGTTGGTCCGGCGCGAGCACTCGTTGACGTAGTCGTGGACCTGCGGGAGGATATATCCCTCCTCGCCAAAGTCGCCCTTGAACTCGGGGAGGTGCACGATGTTGTAAGGCTCGCTGCGACCCTTCTCGCGCGAGTCGTCGATGAGCAATGTGTTGGTCTGGTCCCATCGCTTGTCCGAGGAGGCCTCCGGGTGGGAGAGCTGGACCGACGTGTTGTCCCATAGCTTGGTCAGCCGCTTGTAGCACATGACCCGGCGCTTGGCGTCGGCCGGCGAGAGGTTGAACTTCTCGCGGCCCCAGACGGCGACGAGCTGCTTGCGCTGCTCGGCGCTGACTATCTTATCCAACATGTAGTCGATGTTCCTTATCTTGGCGGAGGACCAGATGACGACCCTAAAGGTTCGGATGCAGTAGGACAGGAACTCGCGCGCGTACGGGCGCATCACGAATTCCGTGGGCTGGTTTCGCCATGGCCGGTAGAGGAGCGTGCCGTTTAGGTCGATGACTACGAGGATGACGCGCGGGACGGGTAGGACGAAGGGGGGGTGTGATGCGAGAGCTCGATACGCTGGCGAGGGCTCGGGAACACCGCCTGACTCGGCGGATGGTGGGACGACTTCTTCTTTCTTCTTCTTCTTCACCTCGTTCTGCAGGTTATTTTCCAACATGGCTTTCGTATGGGTTATCTTAAGGCCCGGATAATTTGGGTCGTGATAGAGGCTTGACGAAGGTACTGGGGAACTAGGGTCTGGATGTTGTTGCAATTGGATGTATCCGCCAATTTTGCGAACCATCCCAGATTTTCCAGATTTTCCAGATTTCCCAGGTTTCCTTTTGTTATAAGATCTTATCGCGATTCGTGGAAGGATAGGTAAGAGGTGAGATCGGGGTTTAGAATTTATATGGTTTATACGAGGCCTCTCGAGCCTTATAGATGACCTTGCGCTGGAATTCAGCACATCTATAAGAAAAAGGCGCAGCATATGGAGAGATGCGATGGATTTTGAAGAATATGCCCCTACGGATACTGAAGTTATCGTGAATTGAATTGAATTAACATTGAAATATTAATGTGGGACCAAGATTTATTTTTAAGACTGTTATCGATAAAGCCTTTATCTTATCACTGCCACTTTTTCTATGTACATTGTACATACTACATCCATACTAAAAGTACCAGGAACCTAAAACCTAGAATTTAGAATTTTAAAAAATTACACTTCCAAAATGGAACGAAGAACAACAAACCCTAAGAGAAAAGCGCCTCTTTCCAATCTTAACCGGCGTGTACGGGCGAGAAGAGATGAGCCGGAAGAGATATCTAGCAATGAGTCTCAGGGCGAAGGAGGCAGTGAAGATGAGAGTTCCGAGGAACAAAGTGGAGAGGATGTAGAACAAGACGACGAGGAGGCATGCGACAAGCCAATATCCTAAGATTGATCAACCCGATACTAACATCTCTTACAGCCCGACTCTGCCTCCGAAGATGATGACGACGACGAGGCAGATGATCCATCGACAGCCGCCTCTCAAATCTCCTTCGGCGCCCTCGCCAAAGCGCAAGCATCTCTGCCGAACCCACGACGGGGCAAGGGGCGAAAAGGCCAAGACTCCTCCTCGGACTCCGAAAACAGCGACCAACCTGAGCAACAAACGAAAGACAGATCGCGGCCGCGGCCCCCGCAGCGAACAAGCAAGCACGCGCCAGCGGAGCAGACAAGTAAGCGGCAGGTGAGCCGGAAGCGGGAAGTAATCGCAGTGCACAAGCCGCTGGCGCGGGACCCGCGGTTCTCGTCAGCGGTATCGGGGCGACCTCTAGACGAGGAGAAGTCGCGGCGGGCGTACGACTTCCTGGACAAGTACCGCGACGACGAGATGGCGCAGCTGCGCTCCGCGATCCGCAAGGCGCGCGGCGACGAGGACGCCCAGGAGGAGCTGCGGCGCGCGCTCAAGTCCATGCAGGGCCGCAAGCAGGCCCAGGACCAGCGCGAGAAGGAGCGCGCGATGCTGGGCGAGCACCGCCGCCACGAGAAGGAGCTCGTGAGGCAGGGCAAGCAGCCCTTCTACCTCAAGAAGAGCGAGCAGAAGAAGCGGCTGCTCGTGGACCGCTTCGCCGGCCTGAAGAAGAGGGAGGTTGATAAGGTTATCGAGCGCAGGAGGAAGAAGCTGGCGGCGAGGGAGAGGCGGGATATGCCTATGCCCATGCCGAGACGGGAGACGGCAGAATGATCACGGTGAAAAATGCTGGTGGTGAAGGGAGTTCTCTCTATTGGATCGGGCACAAACTCTGTGCCCTATGGTCTATCTATTATATCTCTAGACAACAATGATACCATTTTCCCGCTGTGCCATCCATGCTCCTTACTAATGCTCCATCCCCCCCTTTTATGAAATGATACCTAGGTAGGTTGCAGGTTGATTTTACAGAGGAGGATCATCATAATACATATATATCATAGCTTATCATACAGCACCCATCTTCCCCAACGCCTGCCTGAACAGCTCTCGACACCTTACTTGACTACCTAACCTCGCGCAGAGCAGGAACGCGCCGCTGAGTTTGCGGTGCAGACTATACGTCTCCTCGGGCGGCGGGCTAAGCCGCTCTCTAATCATGACGGGGATTAGCGCCTTGACGCGATCCGTGATGGTCTGGTCCTGGAAATCGTACACCTCGGGCGCGGCCTCGGAAAACGGTTCAGCGAGGGTTAGGATCGAGGCGATATGCGCGTCGAGCATGGTCCTACTCTCGTGGCCCGTCAAATACCCCAGTTTCTCAGACAGCTCCTTGATGGTCCTACGGTCGGCACGCGAGGCCGCGGCCAGCAAGTTGACGTACTGCGCGACGAAGTGTTCGGGGAACTCGCGCGAGGCGCCGAAGTCGAGAAGCTCGAGCTTGTTGGTGGCCGCGTTGTACAGGAAATTGGTCCAGTTGGGGTCCGTCTGCATGAAGCGGAACTCGGTGATCTCGCGCAGGCAGAGCCGCAGGATCTGCGTGCCGATCCAGTCCTTCTGCTCTTGCGTGAAGGACTTCTCCCGTGTGACGCCTATCCCTTCCATGAACTCCATCGTCAAAACGCGTTTCCCCGAAGCCGCGGCGTGGATCTTGGGCACGACAAATACGTGCGGCTCGTCAGCTAAGAGGTCTCGGTAGCGTCTTCCGCAGTTGGCTTCCCGCTCGTAGTCGCACTCCCATCCGAGTTCTATTCGCGCGTTGTCGATCGTTTTGTTGAGGTATAACCCCTTCGGCAGCAGCTTGGAGGCGGTTAACAGCATGGATAGGTTATCCAAGTCAGAGTTAATCGAGTCGGCGACGCCGGGGAATTGGATCTTGACTGCGACTTTCTCGCCCGTGGACTTGAGCGTGGCCCGATGAACCTGTCCGATCGACGCCGCCGCTATTGGTTTCTCTTCGAACTCGCTGAATAAGTCTCGCCATTCGGGTCCGAGGCTCGTCGAGAGCATGCTGTCGCGCTGCCACGCAGGCATGTAGTCTGCCCGATCCTGTACTCGCTGGAGAACCTCCCGGATGGGTGCGGGAAGCATCTTGGAGTCCTGAAAACTCATCACCTGACCTATCTTGAGAGCCGCACCTCTCATTCGCGAGAGCTTAGCGACTAACCGCTCCATATTTCCGGGGCTAAATAACACTGAGCCCTCACCACCACCCCCGAGTCCTCTGCTGAACCCTTCGCTAATGGCTCCGCCGAGCATTCCAGCAGCTAGCCCCCCGTAGTTCCATAGTCGGCCAAGGCGAGTAGCCGGTACTTTGGACTCTCGGAGGGCATAGGTTGATTTAGATGGTTCGCTGCTAAACATTGTTTCTGTTTCGGTAGCTACGCCCGGTGGTGTGATTTTCTCTGTTTCTACTTGAGATAGGATTTCATCGACCTTCTGTGTGTGTATCTCCTGCTCAGCTTTCTGGCTGGGAGACTCTTCTTTAGTATGTAATCCATACTTATCTATGGTAGCATGTGTCACGTTCTCATTCGCGGTTGGAGTTCCCTGCGTCGCCGCGCTCTCAGCAATAGGAGGCGACGCCTTGGTTTCCTCAAGGTGGGGTTTTTCTTTTCCATGGCCAAAGTCCTTGAACCACCCAGGAGATGGAGACGGGACGTTAAGTTGATTCGCTCGTATGGCATCCTTTTCTCCTTCTAGCATCTGCGAGCCCCGACTTGTGCGAAATACGTTGATGTCCACGTTTGGAGGAATGTCTGCTTGAGCAGTGGCATTTGAGGATGCACTCAGTTTTGACGAATCAAGTTGAGAAGACGCAGTTGATTCGGCATCGTGGCGTTCCTTAGCGTCATTGGTGCTTTTCCTCAGTTGCGCTAGAATGGCGCTTTGATCTGGCTGTAGCACTGAGGTATGCTGTGTAATCCCCAAATCCTTCCGCGAGCTACGCTGGAAAAGATTCCTGTAGACATCCGGCTGGTCTCCAAGTGAGGTTTTAGCACTCTTTTGCGGACTGCTCGAAGAGTTGTTCGCATCAGATTCTATGCTTTCGAATGTTGGCGTCACTACTTCAGGTTGAGAGGTCACCTCATGCGGTTCCTCTTCACCATCGGTTGAAGGATTAGTATCGACTGCTTCCGGACGGGTCGGATAGGCATTTGACTGCTTCTCCCTTAACGACCGCACAATACTCGAGGTTTGGCCATAGCGGTCGATTTGTCGAGCTCGAAGCTCTATATGCCTCGATGCGACGGACCGAGATGCTTTGACGACAGCGGCCAAATCGATAACAATATCCGCGAACCTCATAGAGACGGCGTATGTGCAGAACAGGTAGAAGGCATCTACCTCATGCTCTCATTTTAACACCGTCATTCAATTTCCTGCCCCGGAAATTTACCTGGTGCCAGGATTATGAGGTTGAGATATTCAGATTCCGAACGGATCTAAGCTTCGAAAAATTAAGGTAGGTACCTGTATTACCTAATCATGGACACTTTTAAGCTCACGCCACATTGTGGCTATTTCCATGCATTATCCCCTGTTATCTAAAAGGGGATATTTAAGCGCACAGTGCGATATAGTAACATTAGAACATGCTCGCACATGCTTCATTTATTTTGACTCCATTCCCGCCCCCAGTTAGGAGTAACTCCTCGACGACACGGTCAAATTTACTATGTAATAGCTATTGTATAACCCTCATAACATTTAAAACAAATCAATTAAACGACTTGGTTCCTAAATAGATTTACCTATTGTCATTTCTTTTTTACTAGAATTGCCGAAGGTTGCCGGTATTATCAATTTGGGCATTGGACAGGGTAGCGGAACCGTATGATACTAAGGCTTCGAAATATCACAATTCATGATGCCAAGGAAGAATATCTACTGAAACCTCAAGCGCGTCTATTCCCCTATACTGGGTCATTGGGGATAGGTACATGTGTGGCATCATGAATGGCGAAGCGATGGAAAACATAAATCTGGTTGATATTCCGATGGTGAATTTATTTTAGATGAGGCTTGTTGTAGGTAGAAATGTTGGCGGTGGAGGCTGTATCCGTTTCCCAGTTTCCTTCAAGTTAAACCGTGTTTCTATTCTCTCATGAAATAACTCTTCATAACCCCTCTCGCGCTCCATGAAAAGAAGCTAACTCGTCTTATGATTGTCAAGCACTCAGCCTGGTAGATACACATGATGGCGTGGACAAGAGTCCGTCTGTTTTTATATGGTGTGAATCTTGTTCTATGAGTAGGAGCCGATTATAAAACTACATGAAATCGATTCGTTTCTACACCTAATCACGGTCGTATTTTGGTGTTGGGTCTTCATGATAATATTTGTCGGCTGGTACTAGATCCTGTTTCACAAACAAATCTGGGTGTACGGTAGGTTTTCATGTTTCGGTTTGAGAGTCGATCCCTTCGTTTCGGCCCCGTTTCTCGAACGGCATGAGAAGAACAAAAAAGGTCATAGGGCCGATCAGCGGAACATACGGCAGCAAATCACACCACAAAGGCCTCAAAGATTTTACGATAATCATCATTTCCTAGCTAGATCATCTGCGGCAGTATTACTGTCCATACCACTAAGGTCTCTCATGTCCACTCTTCCTTTGCAACCCCGCTATCGCTCGTAGCCTTGTATTATCATCAAGTCATCGGGAAATCCACCATGCCTCCTTCAACGTACAGCATCCCAGCGAGTTCACACGGGATGATGGCTGCAAGCCAATGGCCCTCCCATTGTGAAACAGCCCGGAAATGGAAAAAAGATGGAAGGTGACTCCCGTCTCTCTTATGGACGCCTGTATATGCATGATGCTATATCCCTCCCAGCCTCATTGCGGTGTGTAGAAATAGAACCAAAAAAAAGTCTTAGTCCAGCGTCTGTCTTGGTATCGTATCAACCGCACGAACGCCGCCTAGTATAAGAATCGAATAAAAAGGAGAAGAAGAAAAAATACAAGAGAACGACGAAGTTCACCGCGCTTTTGTAAAGCAAAAATGACAACTGTCGAAGGAAAGCTAATGAAGGGATTCAGTCTCGGCGAAGAGACGGGCTCTAGTGGTACACATTGATGCATCCTTTTTGTCTATAACCTCAAAAGCAGATAATGTAATATTCACGAGTCTGGTGGACGTCAGATCCAGTCAGACCTGCTATCTGCGACACCACTCGAGTTTCCACGGCTTCGGGTTGGTGGTGGTGTTGATGTACCCTGCACCGGTGTGGTATTGGCTCTTCGGGGAACGTTGAACCCAACTCCCTTTGGACTCGGGGTCTTTGCCTTTGTAGGGCTGTTCGGATCGTAAACTGTTGGGCTCAGGGTATGATTGCTCTCCTCTCCCTCAGAATTGGTAGATACTGCTGGAATGAGTTTTATACTCGCATCCCTCGGTTTGATAGGACTTTGTAGTACTGGAGAGCTTGGAGCATTGAATGTTGCGAGAGGACTTGGTCGGTAAGTAGTAGCCGGTAGTTCGCTCTGAGCGTAGTATGGAGTGTATGTTCTCTCAGCTTCCATGGACGTTTTGCTAGGCAGTGGTCCTATGTCCGCAACGTTCGAAATACGTAGACCGATTTGAACTGTTGCAGACGATGCCATTGAGGAGTCCCGTCTATGACGGCCCCAAGATCGAATGGATGGGGGCGGCCTTAGTGTTTCATTTAAGTCGTCCAACGGAAAGCTGTTCGGAGATACGTCGGACTGAGTGTCAGGATTGTAGGCAGTGGATGGTAATAGTGCAACAGATAATGTATTGTTTTGGCTTTTGCTAGGAAAGAGTGTGTAAGAGGCTGATGCTTTTCGGCTGAATATGTTAGCCGTAGGAGTTGGAGGTATCGGAATGGGCTCGGGGACTGGTGAGATATTTGCAGTCTCGAACACCGCATTGGATCTTAAGGGATTTGGACCGCCTGTGCCGAACTGCTGGGAATCCCCTGGATATGAGCTTTCTCCACGTTCTGCATCATCGCCTTTCTCGCCCACGAGGCTTTCTTGACTGGCTGTTTTCGAGAATCGGGGCCCCGATACAGGTTGGAGCATGTGGTCATTGAAGTCCATGGTACCGTTCGTTCCTCTCAACCGAATTTGGTGTTTCAATTTTTGTCGTTCATATTCGGCCAGCTTGTTTGTTGGTCCGATTGTAGAGATAGTTCTAGACCGGAGAAAGAGGTGAAGGCCTCCAGTCGTAAGCCCCGTAACATTAGCTACGACGGTTGAGATCATGGATAATGTTAGTCCAGCGGTATCATTCACGGGATGCGTAAATGATAAGTATATGAAGAACGGTACGATCAACGCCTGAATAATGTTAACATGGTTGTGCTTTGCGAATACAGCATGATAAACTTACATTGGTCACAACTGCCAGTGCAAGGTAGTATACCATTCTAGAGGCACCAACCCGCTCGGACTCCTCAATCATTGCGTATCGAGTTAATTTCAAGAAGATGACGACGCTGCAAGTCGTCAAAATGACAGCGATTAAGAGCAATAGCACAGCGCCCCCCTCCGCCCATTTTGCCACGAACCAGAAAAGTGAAGCAAAGCAGAAACTTGGAGGTCGAACGAAAACACCGACTAAGCCAGTAGTCAATAGAAGACATTTGACTAATGCGAGACATATTGGGACATTCCACTTGTTTCTTGCTGGAAACGGTGTGCTTCTGAATGCTCGAAGGGTGACTTCAAGTCCGAAGACTAGTTGTATGTAAGGTACGATGAAAATCGCTGCGACATATATTAGTATAGTGTTTTTGGACACTTTTTCATGAGGTGTTACATACCTGGCCACATGACTTGTGATATCTGGGAGCAACCGGGTATGAATAGACCCTCCAAGCCATACGATTGACTGACAGCGAAAATGATGCCCTGGATTGTGATTCCAAGAGACAAGATAAACGGGTATGTCTCGGGTCCTCGAATACATCGAAAAACATTGGCGCTTGAGACTATCGTAAGTATCACTTCTGTAGATTGTCTATTGGTGTCTCGAAACTCACCTTCCCTTGCCTTCTGGGTTCAACCGTTTTGTTGCTACATAGCAGTCGTAGTAAATACCAGCCGCCGTTGCAAAAGCTGATATCGTATTGAAAGCGGCGAGGATAATCGTTGAAGTTCGTATCGATTTTGCGGCAAGGAACTTGAACTCATTGATCACACCAAAGGTTGAGTTGTCGCTAAAAGCAGCCTGATAGATCCCATTCGAATAACCAAGCGAACTCGAATTCGTCTGCCAGCTATTGTTCAAATTACTCAGACCATGGAGTTTATCCATACTGTCTGACATTGCGAGACCCGTGTTCGATTAGCATAGGCGAGGGCTTCGGGCCAAAGAGTCGCCTGTCGTCGTGGTCAAGTCATCTAACTAAGAGACTTGATGAAGTGACGTTCGTTTACGAGTGAGAGAATAAGACGACGAGATGGAAACAGAAACATAGACACGCGCCATATACAAGAGCCAGCTCACAAATTAGGATAAACAAATTCCTGAACCAGCAGATGAAGGGAAGTGAAGGGATAGTAGAGGCCACGGGCAGCGTAGGCCTGTGAAGCAAAGAACGTACGCCAGGCCGTAAGTCTCCTCCAGAGGAGATGGCAAAGATAGAAGAATGCGTAAAAGAACCCGATAATAAGATATGAGCTCCTCGAAGGACTACACCGAGGGTAGCATTCTGTGGCGTCCCGCGCGGGCTAGACAGCTCCGGGTTCGAGCCAACCGATTCTTCTGCACGTTCAAGGGTCCCATCATCTTGTTACTTGGGTGCTTGCACAGTCCAAGCTGGGAAGCAGAAAGGCTCGGGATTGGCTAGACCTCGTCGATGTGGGTGGCAATCCGCATTAGTGAAGCTTCTATCAACCATGTCAATTCACACGAGAACAGGCTAAGTACACTTTGGGAGAGATTCTATGAGTCGATAGGGGTCCAAGTACACGGGCAATACCAATTCGAGCTAGGATGATCCGTTCTCTCGAAATCTCCAAGCTGGAGGCTAGTGTCGAGAGAGGCCTACTATGTCTAGAATCGCGACGATGGCGTCTAGGAGCATTGAGAAGTCGAAGAAGATGAGGCAAAGGTGGAACATGTAGTGGTTTCGTAGTCCCTTGTCAAGTCCCCTAAGTTATCGTAATAAGGTTGGGGCTCAAGCGACCTAAGCCTCATTTGGGATGACTCTAAACCCGATATAGATTAGTATGGAGTTGCCGCGGCCAGGGATCAAACTTCCCGGAGACAAACCCCTGCCACTTTTTCTTCAACTTCTTCTCAACTTATCAGTCGCTTTATCGATGAAGGATTCGATACAACACAATACCATACAATGCAATACAATACGACGAATACGTAACTACAGCTCTTCAGCTTTAACCTTTGCACATCATCTAGTATTATTTTAGTCTCTCACATGGGCAAAGCGATCATTGTAAGAACGCGTGGCACGTTGTTTCTGTACCTTTTCCGGATGCGATGAGTAAGCTTTCTACAATAAGCCCAGCAAGCACATCAAGTTGTGTTAATGAATGTTCAGTTGAATAGCTTTCGTTGGTGAGAGTTGGTTCGGAAATGCGGCGTTGCAGATTTCATATATTTGGGTAGCACCTATTACCTGGTCCCTGTACTTTGTATGTAGGTACCGACCTGGATAAATTGATTTTCTAGATTTTCGGATCTGTGAACCACACGAGAGATAGATGGTCACTTATCTTCAAAGCACCCTCTTGGCTTGCTTCATTATGTCGTAAATGGGTGGCACGTTTATGTCTTCGTGGTGTACAAGTCTAAACCTATCTAAGACCGAATAAATCCAGATTCTAGACGGTATGATGAAGTCTAGCTTAGTGGTAGATCATAATGGTAACATCAAGATCCAGCTTAAAATATAATCCGTGATCACACCTTTATTCCCCAGAACTTGGCCAAAGTCTGAAGCGCAGTTCGTAAGAGGTGGGCAAGCTTGGACTACGGAGGCGATGGGAACCCCTGGTGCTAATCGCTGCGGGTGTGTGATACAACCATCTGCTGACGCGGGGGTTCCGCAGATAATATTTCAGACGAAGGAACATGAGTCGAAAAATCGACGATAGAACTTCTAGACGTCTTACTTATTAGGCTAAGAGGCGTTAAGTTGATAGAAGCTTACGATGCTGATTTGTCGGCGTCTCGCCTGTGTCCCAAGATAGAACACTTACATACATACCTACATACATACCTAATACATAGGTAGGTATGGTCCACATCTTGAAATCCTGTCCTTATCAGTTTTGCCACCAGGAGTGAAACAGAGTTGTCATCGTTTAGTTTCATTGAAACTATTAACATCATATGTATAGGTCGAGTAGACTCAACACGCACGATATTCCAAACATTGGCTTACGGCATGTGTATTATCAAAATAAAGCATTACGCCATATCTCTTGGAGAGTTGAATTCAACGATGATGCTTGTATTTGGTAGGTTACGGAAATGGGATGGCATCCGATCCTTTATCCGATGTACGTGATTAGACGGGTCTGTGTAAGTAGTCCAAGGTCCTAGGGGTTTTGATGTGATTGGGGTCACACTTGGTTGGTGCGCCGAGAGGAACTGTGTCGATCCGAAATGATGAGGATCAGTACCGAAAATGAATCACAGGGCGTCAGCTGTAAAAGATAATCGATACCTTCGTTTAGCTAGGGTGTACGGTTCTTTCACCATTTACTCGATAGTGCATTGTCGAGTCAATTGGGCGAATGGTCTGGGCGTTCTATCTAGCTCCTGAATCTTTGATAACTTCGAAAAAGATAGCTAGATGAGGTAGGTAAATGGCAGAGGATGACGGGAAGCTGGTTTCCGCTCATATGCTTTTATGAAAACCCAGTTCTCTTATCATCCTTAATATTAGTTAGCTATGACATACCTATTTTCTTACAACTTAGAAGTGCAAAATGGCTTACCTAGGTAGGTAGATATGCGGGGCATTGATTACATAAGAAATATCGATTTGACTTCTAAGTTATTATGTAATACAGTGTATCAAGTCGTGCCTGCCGAAAAATATACACGGCCTAGTGGGGCCTTAGGTAAAGGCTCTGTAGGTAGGTACTTCGTACCGAATTGCTTCTCCAACTTGAACAAAGAGCCAGCACATCTTTGCTTAGGACAACATTCTATCATCCGTATCAATCAATCATCATCACCTCTATAGAATAACTCTTGCGAACTTTTGCATCACAGCATCTTCCGGCGGCTGTCTTCAATTGTTAATGTCATGTTTTCTAGCGCCGTTGAAGCTCTACTCGCACGAGCCTCTATACCTGAACGTGCGACCGACACCGCCAACATGCCGCCCTTAATGTTGCATTTGCATTTGATCTCATTGGAGTTATCATCGCCTACTCTGATAATATCCTCGCCAACAACATGTCCTAGACTACCTAGGTAGCAACAAATAAACGGAAGGCGTCGCAACGAAGTTTTTTATCCAGCGAAAGTATCAAGGCACCGTTTGACTCTTCAGTCATCTTCCTCATATTCAGCCGTCGTCCAATTTGTAACCGAGCTCAATTCACAACCCGCTCCTTACGATATCTCGATCACATACGATTCCCAACTTCGAAATGATGCCTATCTTGAAGGGAAAAACATCTGTCTTTTATTAGGCACGACGGATCCTATATCTTATCTGATGCGATGCAGATTATCTCGGCTTTGATCTCCGAGGCATCACCTCTTGATAGAGTGATATCCACCAGTCCGCTCTGCAACGGTTATACCAGCTTTCACAACAACAGACTCGCCATTACATTTAACCAGTTGTAGTCAAATTTCCCACCTGCATGATGATATTATGCACTCTCAGCAGTACCTAACCAGGGTTTTCTGGCGCCTTTTTGTGGCTGTTCTACCCCGATGCAATAGCCCCACTAGGCTTCATCTGGATCAAGATCAAAAATACCTTTTCCTATGATCTAATTTGGCTTGAATACTTCATCTCCAAAAGTATCAGATAGTTCCATATTTCTTCGTATATGGATTCTCTTATCGAGGCCGTAAGTGACCTGGCTGCTATCAGAACTGCACGCTGGACGGGAGCAAAGTGAGTTAAACTCCCACCGACCATTACCTCCTATGTGGTATTGGCGTCCTCAGCCCCGGAGACTAGAGGCCGAGGACAACGCCATCCTACAGTATGGCTCTGTCCTGCAGGTTCCTTCCGCCCACATCTTGACGAAGCGGAGATCAACTTATAAGCCGGTTGTCCATTAGCAGCGGGCAAATAAGCGGTTTTACAAATGCCAGTTTGCTGTTGACCTATTCTACAGGAAATGGATGGAAAGACTTCTACTGATTTGGAGTCCTAGAGTCATGGCAGCTAGCAGGTCACAGAAACTCAAGGAATACTTTTCAGACCTCTATACGACCCAACTCTTTGCTAGGCAGGGTAAATAGGATAATACGAATTTCCGGGGATATGGTTGTTAGTACTTTCAAGGTTCGGAATAGCAGCAAAAGGGAGGGTTCTAAAATGAAGGGCGGCGGGAATGTTTAGATTGCATACATTCATCGTAGATAGCTTGCCTGGATTGTTCTGCTGCTTGACTCGCCTAGCTCTCTGCTTATGCTAGGTTAGTCGGCACATAAGTTTGGACGTGTTGAGACATTTCCAACCGTTTGCTCTTGGTCTCGACCGGGAATACTCGAGAGGCTGGTTTACTCGTTTTACCTACCTAAGGTAGGTATTCGAGTATGCCGCGTTTGCGACCATTTCCCCCTTCTCTCTGCCTGCTTGCTGTTTTTGAGAGCAGTCTCCAGACAAGGGTTGGTCTAAAAATCTGAATGGTGACCATAACGGTTATCATTTGCTTTTTTTCTTACTCTTTTTCTTTTTTTCACCCCTCAAGCCTTATGGTCTGAGGTGGCGATAAAAATGATGTTAAAGGGGTGTATTAGCTGTGGAGGAAGGCGCTGGTAGGTATCTCACATTCTGGGTTGGCGCTGCCTACCTGGCTTACTGGTTTGGTGGTGGTAATTGCACCGCAAGGCTCGGGGCGGGACACGCCAAAGTTTCGCGACCTGACCCAGAAATTTTTTGGGGCCGGGAAAAGCACCAAAGCTACTACCCCGGTCCCTTTACTTTTACACCTATCTTTCCAACCAGCGAAAGACAAAAAAACAAGCCGCCTAAACCGCTTGTACTCTTTTTGTCGGCTTTGTCGCGTCGTCTAAACCTCGAAAATCTTTTTTACAAATGTTCCCAGGCCAATATCGGATTTTACGGGGCAGATCAGAGTAAAAGAAGTACTCGCACATTACACTCATCGACTACCTACCTCCTAGGTACTTTATCAATCAATTCTTGATGAACGAGGCTGCTGAGGTGGCCTGACCCATGTCTCTCTCGGAGACATAATTTTACCGTTTTCTCTGACGGACTGGCTAGCACTCGTTTAGCGGTTCTCTGCCACTGACACTCAGTGTACTCAGTCACTACCAAAATGAGCAATGCCGATATGGATCCAGTAATACGTCGGCATCCCAGCAAGCCTGGTCCTCCATCACCAGCTTCAGCCCCAACTCCAAACAACAACAACAACAAATTTGAACCCCAGGTCTTTTCTCGAGATGTTGCAATGAAACACGATCAGAGAAGCAAAGGCTACGATACCGACGACCGCGACCGCGTCCGCGATCGCAGGGATCGTGATAGGTCTGGTTTAGATAATCGAGTTTCGACTGGTAACTCGCATTCTAGGCCATCTGCATCTGCATTGCGATCTCCGTCACCCAATTCTCGACGTCTAGGAGGTCACGGCGGCAGGGGCAGGGATGTTCGCGACGATGTATTTCTACAGCAGAATGAGAGGACTCGCAAGCCAGATGTAAGTCAACGTGGACGATCGCAAGATCGTGGTAAAACTCTTGAGGGTGACGGCACGCGCGAGGCCAAAGATCGCCACTTGTGGGAAGGCCGCGGTGAGAAATTTGAACAGGACAATCATCACAACATACCCACATCTCCTCGACACGGTCCTAGAAACAACGATTACGCGAGCCGCGGTGCAAGAGGCCGATCGTTTTCGCCAGGATCAAGGAAACGACGGAGGAGTCGAAGCCCTTTGCCTTTCCCGCCCGCGCGCTCGAAGAAATCCAGGCGAGAGCGTGAACGGGACCGTCGACGTCGAACAGATCGGCCAGAAAAGACAGACAGAGGAGACAGGGATCAGCCGAAGAATTCAATCCCGCCACCCCCCCGTAGACGGTCTCCTTCACCTCATTACGACGAGCCTCGATTCAGACACGCCGACCGAAGCGATCCTTCTGAGCCGCATCGACCTCGTCAGCGTAGCCGTTCGGCGCCTCATGAGGGAAACCTCGAACGAGACCCTCCTCTTCTTCCTTTATCTCATCCGCGTAGGGATTCGCAAACTCGAGATCGGAGTCACTCGCCGTTATCTAGCTCACGACGATCGTCTTTCTCACGCACCCACTCACCTCCTCGTCCACTTGATGGCCCGCGTCCCGCTTCATCAGAAGCTGGCTCACGTTCCCGTCGGTCTTCCTTCGAACATCCCAGACCCGATTTTCCACCTCGGTCACCTAGAGAGCGTGGATCCCGTCGGTCTCGCAAAAAGGGCAAACATCGGGAAGACGTAAGGTTCCCTCCAGGGGGTCACTTAGCATCTGGTGCGAATAGTATCGAAGTCAACATGTCTAGACGACTAGAGAACAGAAGCGTTTCTAGTACTAATAACCAAGTACCCCCAACTCGCCCCGGAAATTCTCAGCCCAATGACCGTCGATCTGCTCACTCACCTCCACGCCCTAATTCGGGCTCATCTTTTCATGAATCTCCGATGTCACAATCACCTTATGGAAGTGGCAAAGGTGGATGGGGTAGCCAACGCCAAAACTCACCTCATAGGTATGATCAAGCACAGCATTCTAGACGAAAGTCATGTACTTATAACAAATTTAGCCAGCATCCTCAGCAGCGTCCTCGAAGTAGTCATGGTCCGCCTACTGGCCCCTCAGGTCACCATGTCTCAAGTCAATCACCACCACACCCGCCTACTGGGCCTTCTCAATCTTACTCTCGTGGTCGTAATTTCTCTAGGGGAGGCTTTCGAGGTAGCACACACCCTGCTCGAGGCGGGTACCGAAATGCGGTCGGTCCAGAAATTGCTCAGCGATCATCAGGTGTTGGTAGGGTCTCTCGCCAGTCTCGGGATAATACCCCTCAGCACCATAGCCCACAACGTGCTGTGCCAAATCAGCCCGACCTTTCTGGACCGAACGAGGAAGGAAATGATGACGATAGCACATCTCGAGCACCTAGGAATCTTCACAGTGAAGACTTGACGGAGAAGGATGCTAACGAGCAGATGCCGCCCCCTCGACCTCCACCCACAGCTCCTACGGGTCCTGCAAGTTCGAAGTTCAGCTTCGCTTTCAAAGCCGCGAATAAGACTCCGGTTGCGACCCCTAAGCCTGAAATTTCGCAGAAATTCAATACAGCCCCTAAAAAAGAACCGCCTGCACTTATTGACGACCGAGACCGAGACCGCGATCGAGACCGTGATCATCGTGAGCGTGATCGCGACCGCGACAGGGAACGAGACCGGGACAGAGATCGAGATCGAGACCGAGATTTGCCGAGAGACACTCCTAGGGAGCCTGCTTCTGCAAGAGCAAGATCGGATTATCATGCTAACAGGGGACCGCCTGAGCCACCGAGGACAAGGACGGTGAAGAGAATACAGCGGAGGTTGAAAATTAAACCCGAATTACCACCCGATCTCGCCGCGTCCGACTCCGTATTTTTTAGAAAGCCTGGCAACGAATCAGTTGTAGGATCAGGCACCTATGGTAAAGTCTTCAAAGGGCTTCATGTATATACCAAAACGCTTGTCGCCTTGAAAAAGATACGCATGGAAGGAGAAAGAGATGGTTTCCCGGTCACCGCCGTACGAGAAATCAAGCTTCTCCAGTCCCTAAAACATCCAAATGTTGTCAACCTACAAGAAGTTATGGTCGAAAAAAACGATTGCTTCATGGTCTTCGAGTATCTGTCTCACGATCTTACTGGCCTACTAAACCATCCGACGTACAAACTCGACGCCGCGCAGAAAAAGCACCTTGCACTACAGTTGTTTGAAGGACTGGATTATTTACACAAACGAGGTGTGCTGCATCGCGACATCAAAGCGGCAAACATTTTGGTCAGCAATGAGGGGGTCCTGAAACTAGCAGACTTTGGTCTGGCCCGATTTTACGCAAAACATCACCAGCTCGACTACACGAATCGTGTCATCACCATCTGGTATAGGTCTCCCGAGCTATTGTTAGGCGAGACACAGTATGGTGCCGCTGTGGATATCTGGAGCGCAGCCTGCGTCATGGTCGAGATCTTCACACGCCATGCCATCTTTCCTGGAGATGGCGGTGAGATTAATCAGCTAGAAAAGATTTATGCCGTACTCGGCACTCCGAATAAGGCGGACTGGCCTAGTCTTGTCGATATGCCTTGGTTTGAGTTATTGAGACCTGGCTACCGTCGACCCGATGTCTTCGCGGAGAAGTACAAAGAACGAGTACCAGCAGCTGCTTTCGATTTGCTTGCTTCCATGTTCCAATACGACCCAGTAAAGCGACCATCCGCAGCTGAGGTCCTAGAACATCCTTACTTCACAAGGGAGCAACCGCCGCCTAGGCAAGCAATTGAGTATGTATATGCCCTATTATTATATCTGTAGACGCGCTAATTATTTATCGTAGACTCCGAGAACTTGAGGGCGAATGGCATGAGTTTGAGTCAAAGGCACTACGCCGCGAAAAAGAGAAACAGGAACGAGATGCACGCCGTGCTGCCGCCTCTAAGGAAGGTGGTAGTCGTGACAAGGATAGAAAAAGGCCATCATCTGTGCACGATTCCCAACGAGAAAGCAAACGCCCCCATGTTGACGAGCGACCACCTGTGTTAGACCGAGTTTCTAGTTCCACTGCTATACAGTCCGGCGAGCCTGTAGCGGATGAGGTTATGGCAGGGTAGGACTTGTCGACAGCTTCTACAGGAAACCTTATGGAGCCTTTAGCCTTTGGCGGTTCATGTTCGGGTATTTGAATACCCTAGGAGGCGGCGTACTCGTGTAAACTAAAAAACCACGAAGAGAGGTAGTGGATTATATTGCCGCAAAACGAGTGATGAAACGGCATTTGTACAAAGACTGGTCCTCTGGACAGAGGCGCTTCGGCGCATGGTGGATCCTGGGACACTCTTATGGCAAATGGGATTATAGCGCGGTGTGAATGGGCCCCAAGAGCTGGCGAAGAAAAAAACTTCACATCGATGTGTAGGCTTCTATCATTCAACAGCTTTGATAATGGAATGGAATATTAAATACATACGTGGTGACCCAGCAGTAAAGTCGTACAAAGCAAACTAATAGGTATATCTAGCTCTAAACATGTTAACATCATCCGCTTATGCTCATTACCCGTCCCGGACAAACAAAATATCTACATAAAGCATCGATCTTACTTCGGCCAAGACCCCTTAGTGGTCCCGACAGCCGGCCAATTGGCCGCGCGATCGGTGCCGAGGTACCGGCCCTTGAACCACCAGATCAGCAGGCTCGGGAGCTGGAAGCGGCCTACCTGCCCCGTCCCCCGGCCCGGCCCGAAGGTCACGGTGTACATGACCTTCGGGTCGACGGCGTAGGGCGCCACGGCGCCCGAGGCGAAGTACGATTTGAACTGCGTCATCAGGTGCCGCGCCTGCTGCTCGGCGTAGACCACCTGCGCTGGCTGGAGGGCGCCCGCGTCGCCGACGATGAAGATGTTGGGGTGCGAGGGCGAGCGCAGGGAGGCGTCCTGGAGCAGGCGGCCGGGGGAGCTGGGCGAGTGCATGGACGGCGGCGCGAAGGACGTGTTGTACGTGGTGCCGTAGGTCGGGATCACGAGGTCCGCGGTCAGGGTCTTGGTCGTGGGCGCTGACTTGTTGCCGGCGCTGCTCAGCGTGATTTTTATCTCCTTCTTGCCGCCGCCGGATTTGGGCGTCGAGGTCGAGGTCACGCGCGCGTTGCCGATGTACTCGACGCCCAGCTTCTCCAGCTCGTGCTTCGCGGTCGTGCGCACGTTTTCTTGGATCCGCGGCTCGAGGGGCAGGGCCTCGGTCGACAGCAGCGTGATCTTCTTCTTCCCGCTCTTGGCGTAGGCGGCGCCGAGCTCGCCCGCGAACTCGACGCCCGTGGGGCCCGCGCCGACGACGACGACGGACGAGGCGGCGTCGATCTCGGCGCGCAGGTTCGCGATGGCCGCGCGCGTGTCCTCCGTCGTGCCCAGCGCCTTCCACGGCAAGCCGTCCGCGTAGCTGGTGCCCGTGGCCACGATCAGCGTGTGGTACGCGATCTCGGTCTCGGTGCCGTCGTTCAGGGCCACGGTGACGGAGCTGCGGTCCGGCCGCAGCTGCTTCGCGGCGCCGGCCACGAACTCGAACTGCGCCGCGCCGCGCGGGTGCCGCGCGAACCCGTCCGCGATCGGGATCAGGTACCGGTCCTCGGGCAGCGCGTGCTGGTCCGCGGGCAGCACGACGCGCACGGAGGCCAGCGCCCAGTAGAAGTGCGTGTGCGGCGACACGAGAACCACGCGCAGGTCCGGGTCCTTGGCGGCGGTTCGCGAGACGAGGTAGTGTGCTAGAGGTAGGCCGGCGTAGCCGGCGCCTAGGATTACGACGGTTTTTGTCATGGTGTGGTTGATGTGTATTGTGGTTAATGAGATGGTGGACTTGGTTTAGATAGGTACTAGACTGATTAGTGAGGTTATGACTTTTCCCCGAAGTCCTATTTAATATTTAGCGATTGAGGTAGAGGTATATGTTTGATTGCTCTCTTCATTGACGATTCGGGGCTGGCCCCTTTGTATTATTCGGAATTCATTTACCTAGTATCCACCACGGAGGACAAAATACACCGGAACGTTCTAACTTCATTATTAGACATGGTTAGTCACGTAAGCCTTAAGGGAGTAGTGGGCTATTTTAGATAATAAGAAAATACAAGTGTATACGAATCAAATTATTAATCCTTAGTGATCCAGAGTCATTCAACTCCGACTTTTGTTTATCAGCGCCGTAGTTGTCCTCACGCTCGGATCTCGGAGACTTCTTTTTTTATTCCGGTGTAGGTAGAAGCCAGCTTACTTGGAATCGGGGCATCGTCGGGGCCGTGTTGTAGTCCGGGACGGACGGACCTTTCCATTTTTGGAAACTTAGCGGTTGTGCTATGTCACAATTTCTCGCGCTAAGATGTTCCTAATCCTATCCCTAAGGCTTATTAAGAGAATTTTTTTTTGATTATAAATTCTCAGCTCTATTCAATCATTATCATTTTAAGTCTACCATATTAACTAACGCCTGTTTGTATCGAACGATGCTCCTCCATATCCCAGGAATTTACCGGTCAATGTATTTGACCACCGTGAAGCAACAGGATGTTTCTTATTTCTGAACATCGTCGTGATCCGTGCTGAAAATGGCGTCTTGCCACTCCTTAATATTGGCCTCGGTTCTTGCGATCTTGCCCCTGATAACCTCTACCGCGTCGCCGCCGAGCACGAGTCTCATGGGGATCTCCTTGCCCTTCGCAACACCCGTCTGCGTCAGCACGTCGACGATGACCTTGGCGCCTTTGACAACGTCTCCCGGCTGGTTGTTATCGACGATGCTGAGCCGGGCCTTGGTCGCTTCCACGGCAGTGCCCTTGTACTCCTCCGTCAAGGGGTTCGCAGCCATTAGACGGTTGCCACCTCCCGTGTTGAGGAATCCTGTTCGGAAGTAACCCGGCTCAATGATGAGGCCGGAGATCCCCAGCTCCTTCACCTCCTCGTGCAGCGACTCCGTGAACCCGGTCATGGCGAACTTGGTCGATGCGTAGTACCCGGCGGCCGGGCCACCCCGCCAGCTACCCAGACTGCCGAAGTTGGCGATCACGCCCTCCCGTCGTGGGCGCATGTGGTGTAGGACGTTGCGCGTCATGTTCATGACGCCTAGGACGTTGGTGTTGAATATATCAAAAATCTCCTTAGGTCTGTTTTCGTGTTAATGTGTTGTCTAATTGAGTGCTTAGATATTAGTAAACACTTACGAGGCTTCCTCGATGCTAGCTTCTAAAATGTACCCGGCCGCGTTGATACAATGCGTGATCTTGCCGTATGTATCAATCGCTTCCTGCAATGCAGCCTGAATAGTCGCATCATCGGCGGTTACGTCGAGAGCATATACCAAAGCGCCGGCATCCTTAAGATCAGCCATCTTGGCGGGGTTGCGCGAGGTTGCGACCACTTTGTCTCCTCGCTTCAGAGCTTCGAAGCCAATAGCGCGACCGAAGCCATTGCTAGCTCCGGCGATGAACCAAACGTTGCCAGTCATGATGTTGGATTTGAAGGGAATCTGGGTTGGTTTTTGAGAGAAGAACCTTAGATGTGAAGATCTGTGAATATATGAGAGTTGTTGAAGTTTAGGCTTAGGATGTAATGCTGATATGCGTGGAATGTTGATGAGTCTAGAGAAGCAAGTTGAGGATGCCATGGTCGGTTTGCTTGTCTCTTTATACTTATTCAATCGTAACTATGAAATAAAAGTATAACGTGCAATTTGATTATACTTAAGCGCCGACGCTGCGATCTTGCGATGAGGTCCATCCTAAAGCCGAATGTCTGTCTTAAGACAGACGTCAATCTTGTTTGGGTGAAGGTGTTAGGTGTAGAGAATGCTTAATCACCTAATACGTGCGTCGGAGATGATGACGATTACCTCAGTATAGTAGCGAAAATGACATGCAGTGGAATTAAAAATAGAAAAATAGACAGTGATGAGCACGGAATAGCTGATGGTAATCCCCGAATGCAACTATGTAGATGCAAAGCTGAGTCTTTATAAAAATCGGGGCTAAGAAGCCATCGGCGTTAATCAAATCGTCATCACCGAAAAGCAAAATTCGAAAATTATACCTCCTTCCGCTCTGAAATCTGTTCAGAGATCTACATAGATTCGAATCTTCCATACCATTAGCGTACCTAGATACATTTATTCAATCGAATAACTACCTAGGTACCGGTAATTCCGCTGTTTCATTCCGATGTCAACACTAGAAAAAGAATCAAAGGAAATTTCTCCTAAGCTTTAACACCCAAAGTACCTATTGAAAGAACAAAGAATGGTCAAAGGATACAATAGTCATGTGAGCGGAAACTAAAGAAGAGCTACGGACTCAAGAAGTCCGAACCACTTCCTACCTACGCATCAACTTTATACAATAGTCACCGTAGCCTCCTCGCCGGTGTCATACCAATCTCTAGGCATATTGAAAGCAGCGCCAACTCTCTCCATACGCCCTGGGAACTTAGGCGACATACCTAACACCAACCCTACGTGATCGCTCTTCAGCCAGGAGCACTTCACGATGAAGAAAACCGCCGCCGCCGTCTCCATCGCATTCCCGGACGTCGTGAGCCGCGATCGACAAGCAAACGTGCCCGTCTGTCCGGGTATCGTGCCCGGGACCAAAGCGCCGTCCGTCCGGAAATGCTTCTTCTTGCTGTGCGAGCCGTCGCCTTTACTATAGTAGACCCAGTGCTCGTTCTTATGGTAGTTGGCGGAGAGCCGGCAGTACTTGATGCGGCCCCGGAGCGTCACGGTGCCCCCGGATACCTGTCCGTACGGGTTTAACCCGACGACGCTGGTCTGGGCGTCGACTACGGTCGCGAGGAGCTGCGGTGTCTGCTGCGGGCTGAAAACTACGCCCCAGTTTATGGACGCCCAGGACCAGGTTGGCGCGTTTTCTTCGTGCTCTTTGGTCATTAGTGGCGTGTGCGCGCGGCCGGGCATTACCTGCCACAGGAGGTCGAGGAGCAGGGACTCGCTCCAGAGGCCGGCGAGATACCTGCTCGTCTTCGCCTGCGGCATCATCGTGGCGGCACCGGCTATGGCCGGGAGCCTGTCGGTGGTGAACGTCAACTGGCGCGAGGTGTATGATTTAACGATCATATGCCATTGCGCCATGGGAGTGACTTCGCCTAAAGTGCCGGGGACTGTGGAGGGGTAGGGGGGAAGCTGGTCCTCGCTTTTCCGGTGCGTCTTGCATTCGAAGATGATGGCGCCGGGTGCAAAATTCAGGATCCGCGATGCTAGGAACGATTCTTGGAAACACCATCCCCGGGCGTAGAGAGGCCCGACTTTCTTCAGTGTGGCCCACGAGCTGGTGAAAGGAGGTTCGAGTAAGCCTTGGTCTAGCGACGCGGCTAGAAGATGTCTTTGGCGCACCGTGATTGGTATAGTGACACCGGGCGAGACGGGAAAGTTGAAACGCTTTGGGAGCCATTCTTCCTCCCGGGGCCTTAGGTACGGTGTGCTGGGGTTGGGCGAAGATGCGCCACTGATGACGATGAAGGCGCGGTTGTATACTGCGTCCATCTGTGCTGCTTCCTTTTCCCAATCTGCCTTGTCGTCTTGGACAATACAGAGTGAGTCGATCCACACATATGCCAACCCGAGCTCTTGCGTTACAGTGACCGCATCTTGAAAAGTGGCTGGTAATTCTGAGAAATCGATTTTATCTTTCAGAGAATTTAGAATCGCTTTCTTCAATGACAGCGGCTTGCCCCCTCCCCAGCAATGACTAAGGGCTGCCCATGATATGTTCTGCCCCGACGGAAGGTTGTCGCAGAGTCTGAGCGCGTCCTTGCCGCCACCAACGTATATCAACCTCGTCGGCACAAAGCCATCGAGTTTAGGAGAGCATCCTGGGTGTTCTCTACAGCATTCCAAAACGCTCTCCTTCATGAATTTTATGCACTCCTCAGACCGGACGTCCGTTGCGCGGGGACCTACCGGTCCCATCGTAGGCGCGCCGGGAATAGGGGATGGAGGCATGGGCTCCATATAAAGCTCAAGATCAACTCTAGGATTTTGAAACCATTTATCGTAAGTGAAATTCCAACAATTGACTATCAGCGGTGCTCCCTCCTTGATCATGAGCCCAACCTCGATCGGCATTCCATTTTTCGTCTCCGTGATCCAGCTCATCCACTCGTCGATAAAATATGCGTCAAAAATATCGCAGAGGAGACGGCAGTACTTGCAGTCATTCTTTGGGAGACCAGTCTTAGGATCGGTCTCGCGACTCTCTAGGATTTTCTTCGGCGAAACGTGCTCTAGGACTAGAGTAGGAACGGATGCGAGCTCCTTTTTTCGAGCCGCTTGCTGAGGGTCGGCGATTTGGTCCCAAGCAGTGCTAGGCCGTCCAAATGTATTCTCGTGACCGTATGGTTGAAGATTGTTGCAGATGAGACAGACACCGTTTCTGCCTCCTTTAATCTGCCGCGAGACGTTGCTTCCGATCCATACGGCTGTGTCGGCTGCTAAGCGCACGCCTTTGGCTAAGTCCTTTGCGGAGCTGAATAGACTCGACATATCCGGTGATTTGGATGTGGTTATCAGATTTTGTACGATAATTCTTTCATACTTGGGCCACCACCCTGTAGGTTTAGGTATGTTTCTAACGTACGAAACTTATGATACAGTATTACAATAAAATTTTCGGATGAAGTTCAAATATAGATGTATTTATGTCGGGCTATGAAGCCCATGAGATTTGTTGCCAAGTCTCAGCCGCACCACGCCATTCCGATGCAACTCGTGTACCGGTAGCACTGCCCCTCCCGTGGCGGTTCAGCTAGCGTAGTAGACTATTTGTCGCGCCGAATTTACATGTAGTCTTGGCTCTATCTTGGTGTTTAGTTGTGGTGAGATAATGTAACCGACGAACTAGGTAGAATGTAGATAATTTTAATGTCTTCAACGTTAAAGACGTAATTAACGTAGAACGTACGATGATTCAAATTTGGATCTAAAGGTCGAGTATTTATCTTGGTAGTTATAATAATTTACGCAAGTAATATATCAATACGCGCCATTGATGATAAGATACAGAGGATTCTATCGACCTCGAACCTGAAAAGATTCCCCAGATAGACAGTAGATTTTAAATTCTGATAACTAATCATATATACTAACCCACATTGCTTACAGATCCGCAAGAGACCTCATATGAAAACACCCACTCTAGCTACCTAAGGTATGTAACTCTCTAATAGGGGTAGAATGGAAAACCGACAACTAGGTAAGTATGGGTAATATGACATATTCCTTACCTACGCAAGAGCTGGGTTTGCGGAGTATATGGGGATGTTAAGTCTTGCCTCTAAAGGGATCGTGTTGGCCAATTAGAACATTGCAAGAAATTGTTTTAGGAATATATCCCTTCCCCTAGCTTCCCAAGCGAATTACCCGGTCATTCTTAATCTGTGGCAGTTTCTCTCGCGAACCGCTTGTGTTTTTGCGCATGGGCTCCCACGCTATTTCACCGATTTGGCCAAGTCAAATACGGTGTAGAAGAGCATGGCCTATGTTTCTTCACCGGAGTATTCGATATAAAGACCCATCGTTGTGTGATCTGAATGTTGTTATATCTTTGACTGGTGGACCATGAATTTCCTTGACGAAGTCCTACTATCCTCTTCATCTGACATCTAACCTTGAGGAAAAAAACAAGATGCAGTGGCGTTCTCTTGCCGCCCTGGCAGCGCTTCTGTCAGCGCACGATGTTGCCTACGCGCAGCAGATGATGCGATTCTCATGCTCGAAGCTAACAATCGAGCGCCTAGACCCGCTGGTCTCACCGGGGATGAACCAGTCGCCACACATGCACCAAGTCGGCGGTGGTAATTCATTTAGGGCAACTATGATGCCTGTTGAGTATGGCCCAGTTAAAGAGTCGACTTGTACTTCATGCAGCTTTTCGGAAGACTTTTCGAACTATTGGACCACCAACTTGTTCTTTAGGGCCCACAATGGGACCTTGAAGCGTGTACCACAGTTAGTGAACATGGGTCTTAAGGCTGATGGTGGTTTGACGGTGTATTATATCCCGCCATATGATGGTAAGAGCAATGTTACGGCATTTAAGCCGACGAGCTTAGAAAACACCAACCCTTTATATATGTATATATTAGCATATTCCATCTAGAAAGTGGCACGCTGACAAGACGTGCTGGTATAGGGATTCCGCATGCTGGTCGGGGACGCGATGCTACGGCAAGCCGAAGGCCAGCAACGCCAACTCTGCCACCGATGCTTCGCTACGGTCAACCAGGTGCCCTTTGGAGGCGCGCCTTGCACAGGTGACGACACGGCGTCGCTTCCACCTCAGATGTGTAACGGCGGTATTCGCACGACGATCACTTTCCCGACCTGCTGGGATGGCGTGAATGTCGACTCGCCCGACCACAAGAGCCACGTCGTGTACCCTGAGACAGGAAGCTTTGAGAGCGGCGGCCACTGCCCAGCTAGTCATCCCGTCAAACTACCTCAAGTTAGTGTTGCACTATATTGTGCTTTGATTTCTTGAAAGAGGAATCGAGGAAATCCTCTATCGTTGGGAATAAATTGGGCTAATTCTGGAAACATCAGCTCATGTACGAAATTATTTGGGACACCCGGGAATTCAATGACCCTGACGTATGGCCCGAAGATGGGTCACAGCCTTTTGTGTACAGCATGGGAGACGGGTAAGTTCCCTTTCCTTCCCAAGAGGGTGGCGAAAGAGATGATTGTTGATGGAAATGAACATATATATCGGGTTATGGCCAGCACGGCGACTACGTCTTCGGCTGGAAGGACGATACACTTCAACGTGCCTGCGTGCCTTGGATGCCCGGTGCAGCAATGACCGCTGCTTAGAGCTCAAGTCGCAGACTGCGGATGAAGCGATGCGGTACACACTCAACCAAACCGTCCCTGAGAAGTACGACGGATGTAAGTGGCCTATTTGACTAATCGAGGGCCCCATCCAGCCTTCGGCTTTAGTCTCAAGAACGGAATTACTGACGCGTATGAGTAGGGCTGTCTCAGCTTCCTGGCAACTGGACCATCACTTACAGCTGAACTGGAAATGGAAGTGGACTGGGCGCATATACTAAGGATAGTTAGTCTGCTGAGGCGATTCTGGGTTAAACACCGGCGATTTCATCGTGATAGTCGTTGACCACATGCATCCACATCTTGTTTTCGGTGGCATTGTTGCGTAAGCCGATGGAATGTCATTCCATACTAGCAATCATTGATATATTATTCTACTAATAAAGTTATAGCTGCGTACCTAGGGAGTTATTAGTCTTATATCAGTGAATGGTTGGATAGCAGGTCGTAATATTTAGTTCAACTCTTTAATAAACTTCTAGTTATTTAACAATTTTGATTTAATATGGTGAGTCTCTATGAGGTTCTATTATGGTCTTAAGAAACTGATAAGATAAGGAAAGCGTTGGAACTTCAAGGTTTGGAATCCACATCCCGGCCGATTCCGTATTAGATAAAGGTGTGGCTAATTAAATGAGGCGCACAAGGTATGTACACTCCACAAGGTTCAATGTTAGCAGCTACAACCCTGGAAACTTGGGTGAATTTAGAGAGCTCCAACTGGTTGCAGCTTCACGTTTTCAGCTTTCAGCTTTCCAAGGTCAATTCTAACATCTTTCCAGAACTTAACTTTTAACACATAATTATCTACTTTACGGAACTTTGATACCGCACCATCAGGAGATAGAATTTGGGCACGATACTTGAAGATACCCATTATTTTATTACGGCAAGCTCTATACAAATGCGCCGCCTTCGAATCCCCCATCCTCCTACGTGATCGAACAACCATCGAACGCGATCGCGCTGCGACAGAACTATGCCGGCATCATGGACACCGCAAACGCGTCAGATCCTCTTCAGCAGCTTGGCGCAGCAAATAAAATTGCCATCGCCGACCTAAACCCAGAACTTCCAGAGCCAGCGTCTCGTGCCGTCCGTGGTGTAGTCACTATCACATGGCCCTACAGCTTCGTAAAAGGCACATTTGCCTTCATCCTCGCCGAGCCTGATTACCGTCTTCGTCGAAATAAAGGACAGGTCCGGATTAATTTGACTGGCGCATCTGCTAAGGCTGCTAGTGAAAGTGGATTGAGCAGTAGCGATGAGGTCCTCGTGAGCTTGGACGGCGCCCAGTGGGAACCTGAGCAAGTTAAGAAGCGCCAGAGTCTGCCAGGCGCTGGAGTCGATTGGCAATTAAAATTCTCCGAGAAGCTTCTCCTTCAGGTAATTATGTCTACAGACGCGCGATATAACAATTATTAACTTCTACTTCCAGGTAACACTAGCCGAGACTGGGGAAACCAAACTGGTTACTATTGACCATCACTCGCCAGCAGAGCCCGAGCCCCGAATTGAAATTCCACCGATTGAGATAGACCGCATTGAGGATTTTCCGACTCAAAGGCCTAAAACACCCACACCGCCTAGTAAGACACATATTGCAAGACTCAAAGACGGTGAATTTGAGTCTCCAGCCTTCGTTAAGAGAGCTCGGATGTCATATGGCTCTCTGTTCGAGGACGGATACGATATGTTTGAAGAGGATGGCGGGGTGAAGGGGAGAGGGAGGAAGAGATCGAGATTTGGTCGCGAAAGTGGTGCATGGAAGTATACCAGCCAATCTCCTAGTCCTGAGCCAGCCTCGCCTCAGAATCGTGAAAGCTCGCCGCCAAGACCAAATATGACCGACGAAGGATGCCAAACTATGGACATTGACTTTCCTATACCCTCGCCTGTCTTTATGGGTACTCATTTGGGCACAGGTGTCGAAGAAGCGCAAAAGAGCCCAAGGCCAACACTAGTAGAAGAACAAGATGTCGCTCAACCCCGACAGGGTATGGTGGACCACGGTGTCCAAGGGACCTTCGATAGCGTGTGGCCGACTTCGACATCTGTGCAACTCCCGCCCTTCGACCCAAGTGGCGGGCTTCCCAGTGATGGTGCCGAGTTGCCTGCATTTCACCACGCCGATCATTTTCATTCTGTTAGCAACGACTTCCAACAAGGATGGGACCCTAGATCTGTGGAGCTCCCTCCTACGAGCTATCTGCATGCTACCGAACAACCACTACCTAATGATTTTGTGGAAGAGTATGATGGTCAAAGACCCGATGGACTTGGGGCTATAAGATCTGGAAGCCGTACGCGCTCACCAAGCGAACCTAGCAATCTCGCCATCGACCCTACTGAGCACCATATTAATGGTAACCTGTCGATCGACGAACAAAGTTATCCGATCCAAACTCTCCCCCGAACCACGGTCTATCCGCCTCTAGACCCCGAGAACGAGGAGCAAACTACCTCGAACCCAGAAGAAGCACATCTTGACTATCCTTCATCATATCTAGATGATGGCCATCCCTTCTCCGAAGAAGCTATGCTTGTTGAGACAACTACTTTCGGCCCAAGGGTCCCAGATACAGCGGACGCAGGATCATCCCTATGGACTACTATCAATGACCCACCTCAATCAACTGTGATGTCACCGGCTGATCGACTTGGTAGTACCGAGGGCGAGTCAATAGATAACGCAGTTGTCATAGACGAGAGCGATTCAGACGAGGGCTCGCCACCCCCAGCAGCCGCAGAAGACACAGCTATGGAGGTGCATACTGACGACCTGGACATGTATGAGGAGGCAGAAATTCAGGATGGGGTCGACGCCGAGTATTCGGAAGACGATGAACCTGAGTACGAGGCCGATGAAATCGGCGGTGATTACGATACAAGGAATTATACCGCCCCAGATGACGACGAGGACGACAGTCTCGATGAGGATTTACGACCACATAATCTGGAACCTGAGTTTGATGATGGCCGAAGCTGGGAAGAAGATGAAGAAGACGAAATCGAAGACGAGGACGCAGAAAATCTCGAGTATGAAAGCGACTTTGGAATGGACGAGGATGATGCGGAACTCCAACCATCGCCTCAGGCTATATCACAATCAACCCCTCAGGTTATTGACCTCATTTCATCATCAGAGGATGAAGGAGAAGATGATGAAGTTAGCCGACCGCAGCCACCGCCCAGCTTAGCCAATAACACCACACTGCGAATCCAGCCGGAAACCATACTGACCGGTATGTCAGCTGAAGCAATTAAACAGGGTGCGCAGAGTGAAAGCGAGGAAGACGAGGGTGATGAAGCAGAGGTCAATGATGAAAGTGATAATGGGGAGGAAGATGACGATGAAGACGGTGAAATTCGAGATGATTCCATATCGGCTCAATCGTTTGACAAGACAGACTCCTTGCCCTCGATCAGTGAAGACGATGATGTGCAGGACATCCTCGAGGAGGAACGTGAAGTGGCGGCAGAAAGTTTTGAAGATGAAGATGAGGATGTTTCGATATCCCCTAATATGGAACCTCGACACGAGTCCACTGTGTTTGAAAGTCCACACATCAATGATCCAATTGTAGGTCAGAGAGGATCACCACAGCCTAGTAAGGCAGACTCCGTCTCTATTCGAGATATGGATGATATTGATGACAGGTTGAAAGATTTCGAGGCTGAAAAGGAAGAAGTTAACGCCCCACAATCTGCGGCTGAGGGACTTGAGATTTTGAGTCGCGCGGTGGAAAGCGAATCAAACGCCAATAATGAACTTGCAGAGCTCAACAAGATGCACGCTAATATCGTTATTACTTCCACCATACCTAAACCCGATGAACCATTAATAGACGATTCTCAAGGCCTAGTAAAAGAGGGCGAGCATGAATCCCAAGATACCCAGCAAGATAAGGAGCCAGTCGAGCTGGTGTCTGCGTTGCCAAATGGCACTTCAGATATGCAGTCTATGGAGATGGATGAAGACGAACGGGCTGAAGTTATTGCTCCATCGTCTCCTCCTTTGACGCACTCGTTCATATCTCAACCTACTGATGATAAAGGGACGGATATCGCGATGCAAGAGACTATTACTAGTACGGAATCTCAAACACCAGCTAATCAACTTCTAACGCCTCAAGACACTCAAGTAACGGGAGATGCCACAGTCTTGCACCCCTCAGCAGATATTTTAATGGACGTCGACATACCTAACGCGGTCAATAATATAGTAGAGTCTGTCGATACTTCTACTCACGAAATTTCATCTGTAACCGAACAAGTATTTGACGCGAAAGGATCTTCCGTAATCGTGGAAGAAACTCGAGTCCAGGTTGAGGAACGACACGTAGAGCCTACTGCAATTTCGCGACCGCAGACCCCCTTTGAGGAGGATACCGGGGAAATCATACCCCCTAACCATTTACCTACTTCACCGAGTCTAAGCTTTCAAACTCAGGTCAACGCCGATGACAAGACACAAGCAAGTTTCATCGAGCCCACTCCCAAAGTTATAGATGAGTCTGGAACAGGAAGCGATGCTCACTCGGATATCGAGGGCGATACAAATGGTGCTAGTATATCATTTGTATCGCAGATGGAGGTTGACGAGGAATTACAAGCCAGCATCTTGGAATTTTCCCAGGAATTTGAGGAAGCCGCAAACACGGAGACACCGAATGAGCGTGGGATTGTTTACGAATCCGAAAATTACGATGACGAGGTCAACACCAGTGAGATTGAAGATGAGACTCACATGGAGTTCGAAACCCAGCATCTGGCCTCGAGGGGCGCATCTCCAGATCTCGGAACCCAGATACAAGAGCGACGGAAAACCCAGCATGATATTTCGATGGAGGAACAAGTCGATCTCCCTGAACAACTATCACAAGTAGACCCGAGTGTGCAGCTTGCGCGAGCTGCAAACGCTTCTAAGCGACAGGCAAGACAGCATGATACAGCCAAGACTACTTATGCAAATGGAAAAAAGCTTCCTCCTGCCGAAACATCTACATCTACCGTGGAAGATCCAAGTGTGCAGCTAGCTAGAGCCTCTTTCGACAAGGCAGAAGAGAGCAATTCGATGACAGCAGCGAAACTCAAGTTAGTCCGCCATCTCCGAGATGAATTGCCAGACTGCACATCTCTAAAAGTTATACGACAGCATCTTCAGAAGAAGCTAGACGTGATAGCTATCGCCATGATGCAACCTCCGGACCCACAGAGAGCCAAGGGCGGTCCGCGTGAATTCATGATGTCATTTACTATTACGGACTATTCAATCGGCCCCTATTCGGTCGTGGAAGTGCAACTCTATCGACCGCACAAGGAGACGCTACCTATCGTCAAGGCCGGTGATGTTGTGCTCCTTCGCAACTTTACGGTCGTCTCAATCCAGGGTAAAGGATTCGGCTTACGCACGAATGACGAGTCTAGCTGGGCCGTTTTCGACCAGGAAGGCCAACCGGCGCAAATCAAGGGCCCTCCCGTCGAATACAGCGAGAATGAGACAGTCTATGTGGCGCATTTGCGAGCTTGGTTCAACCTGCTAGACAGCAAGGCAAAAATGAAGTTGGAAAGGGCCAACAAGAAGATCATCGATGCGGGCAGATCTAAGTAGGGACAAAGTTGACTCATATCTTCAGTCAAAATTTTGCTTGAGCTATTACTCAATTCTATGTATATGCATTTAGTGGCTTGAGCGAGATATACAAGCTCCGTAGGTTTAGGAAGAGAAAAGGGGAAATAGGCTTCATTCGGTGTTACGAGAATTAGAGATAGCATGCTGAGGCGTTGGTTTTAATGGTATTTTTTTTCAATGTCGGTGATTTTGACATTTGATGAATGTTCACTGGAATATCTAACGGGCGATACATGATCTTTTTGATGAATTGCTTTTGGGCGCTTGTTGCTACTGATACCGGCTAACATAGACATTCGCCCGTATCCCCGTAGGGGATACCGCGCTTTGACTAGCAAAATGGGCAAGAGTTGCAAGACCACCCGAGGTACTTCCGATTTGGTGGGTTTTACATAGAAAGCTCTTGTACCTCTTTATAAATAAATAAACTCCATAATTACATATAATAAGCTTGAAATTTTATTAATTCGTATGTAATTGAAGGCAATAGGTCACGTTACGTTTGCGTGTAATACCCTGTGATGTATTACGATCTTGTGGTTGTGTAAACGTACAAAATACCAGTTTCCAAACCCATGCCAAGCGTAGCCTTATATGGCACAAGCCACACAAAGCCACACAAAGCCACAAAGCTCCCTTTGACCAGTAAAACCCTTTTACTGCCAACAGTAATTGGATAATTAAACCCCTATGTATTTTTAGTGCATGAAGCTTAAAATATTTATGTATATATTAGGTATTATCGTCTTACTAGAGGCTACTTGAACTTTGTATGAGACTTACACCAAAATTGGTTGTATCGGGCAATCTTCGGGAGGTCTAGGAACTCTTGCCCATTCAAATGGAGTCAGATTAAGTGTCCCATGTGCTAATGCTACTGTATTGGACTGTGCATAGAATTATCCCCTAGGTTACACAGCCGGCATGCACAGCGGGCTATAGCATGTGTTAGTTACCTATATGGGCAAGTAGGGGATAGCTCTGCACACAGTTTAATACAGTAACATTAGCACATGGGACACTTAATCTGACTCCATTCTGCCCATTTTGCTAGTCAAAGCGCGGTATCCCCTACGGGGATACGGGCGAATGTCTATGTTAGCCGGTATCAGTACTATCTTTTCTCTTGAAGGTACTTTGTGCTGCTGGACTTTGTCTGGCAAAAGCACATAGCTGAAATATCCTTGTCAATATTCTATGATCTTCTTGCCTGTTCTTTGGAATACATACCAACATGCAGATATCTTGAGTTTGGACGATTCATACCCTGGAAGGTTGTAGGGGTCTACAGCCAATCAGGTATTGATTGCACGGGATTGCACAGGGTGGTGGCATAAGGTGAGTCAACATCCTACCTATTAAATACCCGAAGCAGTTTGTTATATTAGGTAGCAGCAGAGTTTCTAATTTCCATATTTTTGTTTGGTTTCCCCTACAAGCTATGATTATTGAAAATAGTTGAGATATGTTAACAGCAAAACCGAAACCATAGCGATCATCGCAAGGGGAGTTTCGCAGGGCAAGCCTGAAATATTACCCTAGGCTACGCATTTGCTCCTAACAGCCGACTTCCAGGTACTGTACGTAGGCACCTACCTGGGTTCGATGCAGCAAACCGTCCCCCCCCCAAAAACGCCCACAGCGGGCAATAAATATGTAACTTGCACCCAGTTTCTCTGCTGCAATAATAAATTGCGTTGCTTACAACTTCAGACCCTGAGACCCAGTAGGTGAAAATTCCAGCGCGAGGAATCGCCCAGCTCGGAGGCGTAATGTCGTACGGGGAAGTCGGCGCTGGGCATGCGCCTTACGAATATGAAGATGAGGTTCCGGAGCAGCCGAAAGTGCCCGGCGAAGAGAAGATGTGGTTCGGCAAATTCGAAGGGACACAATTAGACCAGCTCACAGATAACTACCGGTGGACTATTTACCGTCTAGCTCGAGAAAAGCCCAGCCCGTTGGTATGTATACTTTCGTTTCTGTTATGCAACATCCTTATATGAGCTAACGAAATCCATCGCGCAGTTGCAAGAGTTCAGACAGCTCCACGACGAATACACGAGTTGGTTGGACGAGAGACAGAGCCCGTTATCTACCAAGGTTTGGTTCGGGAAGCACAAAGGCCACGAATTACGGATCCTGTACACCAGACCAAGGAGGTGGCGGTGGCTGGTCAAGAATACCGTGTGGGGTCCTGAACTCGATGGGATCGGGAGAAGGTACCTCGCCTATAAGGCAAAGCATCCAAGGCGACTCCCTGTTTCTAGGGCTCGACCTGTTATCCTGAACCCGGTCGGAGAGAGGCTTGGACCGGCTGATGACCGGGCGGCATCGGACAATGATGAGGATTACGATACAGATGATGGTTTCATCGTGAATAGTGACGAGGAAATGGAGTACAGCGACTCGGATGAAGGTGATTCATATGAGGATGAAGAGGATGAGGATGGAGAATACTTTACGGATAGTGACAATTCGGGCACCATCGAGGACGAAGAAATGGTCGAAGTTTTATCGAACCATGGTGATTCAGACTCGTCGAGCTCATTGCCATCCCTGGCCGAGATTGTACGACGGTCAGCATCCAAAAAAACACCTTCCAAATCTACCCCACGATCTAAGAACCGATTTCAACCATATCCTAACTCCACTCCTACCAAATCAAAATCTACTTTCCGAAAGTACGTAATCAGTTCCGACGATGACGATGATGAGGACGACGACGTGCCGATATTTACGCCTTCCACAAGTACGGGCAAGGCTCGAAAGACGCACGACATTTTCGCCGAGTTGAGAACACCAAAGAGCAACTCGAGCCGTGTCGCGGCCAAGCGAACGAGCTCAGAGCTCAGTCCTAGTCGAGCGGCAAAGAACCGCCAGTCGATCACCATCGTCCTCTCGTCCGAATCAGAAGCAGAGGAACAGCCTCGTCGGTCCTGTGAGCGCTGCGGCCAAAAGCTTCCTGACCGTACCGGCAATACCGCGCTCGACGATTCTGACGACGAGCCTCTGGTCCCCAAATTGCGCAAGGGAAAAGTAGCTAAAAAGCAAGATTGAGTCTGTTGTCGATACTAGTGTATCTGGCAAGCCTACACATTTCCTAAGTCAGGTAGGGTCTCGGTGTTCTAGGTGAATACGGCGTTACTTCTAACTTTGGATAAACTCTCTACATTCCTTAGGAAATGATGAATAAATGAATGAATGAACGAGCGAACGCTTTTGTTAGAACCTTTAGATTTTAAACTATGAGGTAGTGAAATCTGTAAATGATTATAACCCTGTGTTAAGAACTTAAAGCGTGTATGAGGGGTGAATGTAAGTGGTGGCATAGGAGAGAAGAGGCTACATACATGGTAACCCCTTTAATTCATTCTCTGGTCTTATAATTCCTGGGAGGCAAAGTCAATAATATGTCTACCTCAAAACCACGTTTTGCGAGATGTATGCCACAATGAGGCTAGTCAAGTGTTACGATTGTGAGTGAGATTTAGAAGACTCGCGTCTATGTCAGAAGGGGTATGACCGATAAGAGACGGGCCACTGAACGAACGTGGCAGCTTCGTACAAATTGAAAATCTAGAACTTATCGTGAGACATGAGTTCCTGAAATTGTTCATTCACCGAAAAATGACCGCGTCATCAAAATGGATAGCTGTTCGTAAAACCTACTTACCTAAGTAGTCCGGATGGTGCTTGATGCCGGAATTTAGATTTTAGGTTATTACCGCGATCCGATTCGAGTTTGCTACACACGTAGAGTGCCCGAAGTCCGAAAATAGGATATTCCCTATGCCGTAAGCACTAGACTAGTAGCACCGCTTAACGGGCTCGGGTACTCCCGCCTACCAACGGAACCCCACGTTGATTATATGTGTAAAAGCCTCAATATTTTATGAGCGTTTATGGTGTTGTCAACGAAAGGGTGAAATTTCAACCCGAGTGCCCGAGATGGGCAGCTCATTCTAACTTTCTGAATTCGAATGATTTGTCTGTGAGTAGGAGATAAACTTCTGGTCAAGTTCACGAGAACCTAAACGGAGGCTTCTATCCCAACACCTTACTACAGGAGTTTGACCGAGATTGAAGCCACGGCTTGACGTCATCCCTGATGTGAACTCCGCTATCAAAACAGTAAGTACTGTGGTAATTCTTGGGCAAGTAAGTGTATGCGGTGATAGAGTCAGGAACTGCTCTGAAACGGAAATGCAATATCACTTGTAGCAGCAGTTGATGAAGAGCTCTACATCGAGATGGGGGCAAGCCAATAATTAGATCAGAGACGAAAGATGTACGGAAGAAGTAGCGGATCTTTTCCTCCGCGCTTTGGAGATGCGAACAAATTAGGCTAACTTGTGGCTCATACCTGCAAGAGGAGACATGTGGATATCATGCATTGAGGCTTGCTCATGACTTTCAACTACATAATCCGAACATGAACGATTGGTGGGGTCTTCGGTCAATCGAGATCATAATGATGAAATCGTAGATATCGGTCTAGACCGGGCCTCTCCACAAAATAGCGCTCGAAAAGTCATGGTGTCATTGTGGATACCGGCCTGATTGGGGGGCCAATTAAAACACTTTGTTTGATATTTCCCCTGCAGCGATCTAAATTTTTCTGGAGAAGATGCTCCTGGACTGATGGGACCTGATTGGTGGTTTGTTCCCGAAAGGGGAATTAATACATCATGCATGTCAATTGTCCGCTTTTATGTATGTACATCTGTATATCACCTTTCATCTCTTCTTCAACGATGCAATCTATGGTACGCTTAGATATCTAATCGAGATAATACCTGGGTAGGTATCCTCGAAGTTGATCATGATGAAATACCCACATGGGAATTATCAAATTAAAGCTATCTTACTGATGGCAGTTCACATGTTCGACAAACTTCGGCGTTGATGTTTGTCAGGAGCTTTTCTAGAGTGGTGACGTCAGGGCAATCCAGGGGAAGCACCTAGTCTAATAGCTTAATGTAGTTTTTCATTGGGCGGCATGGGGAATTGGGGGCCGTGAGCATCCCATGTTTGACCTGCTAGCTGCCTGCGAGTAGGAACCCGAACCAAAACGGATATCTCAACTAAAGCAGTAGAGGTAGGACAAAGGTTGAATAGATGATGACGTACTGTACTTGCTCACAAGACGTCCCTAGTGCTGTCCTTACGTACTACCTAGGTAGGTGCCTACAGGTGAGAAACTTAGAGGAATCCATATTAATGAAGTGCCGAATGATGACAAACAATCTTCTCAGACTTTTATTATAAGAACCTCTAAACTCTTCCTCTTCTCAACTTCTTTTTCTCCATCCACAACAGCAACTCGCACTTCATCTACATCTACCAAAATAACTTCATTACACCCATCAACCAACTCCTAAACCCAACCAACTTTCACCATGGACAAGATTCAGAACGCCGCCAACTACGTCACTGACACTGTCAAGGGTGCTACTAGTACCGCATCCAAGGAGGCCAACAAGGAGGTCGCCAAGGACAACAACGCCAACTTAGGCACTCGGTATGTTTCGTCGCTCTTTTGTTAGCTTATCTTGTATACTAATATTCGTCCCTAGCGCATCTGCTGCCAAGGATGCCGTCGGCGACAAGGTTGACGAGAAGAAGCACAACACTTCGGCCGACCTCAACAAGGAAGCTGCCAAGCACTAAACTCCGCAATGTATTCTACTCCAACTACACGATTGTACGATTGAGATGATCGGGGAATATGATTACATGGGCGTCTCGGAACAGACAGGGCCTTTCTTTTGTCGAGATGGCATGGGATGCTGGGTTTGATTCCTAGAGATACAACATTCTTGGCCAGGCTCTACAATACCCCTAAGATAGCTTAGTATTACAATTTGTATTAGCCAACAACTTTGCCCTCTACTTTACTGCGTGATTCTTGTATTGTGTGATTCATGTTGTCCATTTTTTAATGAACAGAACCCAGCAATTGTCAACTTCGAATTAATTCATCAAACCATCGAATTCATACTAAAGGTTTACTAATATCATTCAGGTAAATTTATCGCAATATAATTCCTATTAGCGAGATGTTCATTGCCAACTACACAGTTGACGGCGAAGACACAACACAAACTTCATACGGTATCATTATTTCCCTTTTAGGCAATTCAAATAGACCCACAATAGCGCACGGTCCTCGAAGGTTCGTAGGCTCCCTAGTTTCCCCACTTGAAATTGTTCCAGAGTGTCTCATCTTCACATCTTCATATCTTTAGCTGTCTCAATTCTAACTTCGATGATTGCCGCATCTTGTGAAAGCTCTCATCCTCCCTTAAGGTTCACTTCCCACTTTCAGAAATAGACTGTTTATTCATTCAAAATGGCCACTTTCAAGGACACTCTGCCTCCAGATCTATTCGATCAGACCACCCTCGTCTCCCTAGCCTCGACCCTCGCGATTCTGGCAACCGCGTACCTCCTATCCCTCTTCTCGCTCGACCGATCAACACCGGGAAGCTATCGATTCCTGTTCATATGGCACGCATTCGATGCCCTAATCCACTTCACCCTCGAAGGGAGCTTCCTTTACCATTGCTTCTTCTCGTGGATCCCGCTCTCCAGCGTCTCGAACCCGCACGCCTTGGCGCCGACCGCGCATAATTTTCTCGGGTTCACAAACCGTGCCTATGGCCCGCAAGCCGCCGGCGACAATCCCTTCGCTCAGCTCTGGATGGTGTACGCGAAGGCGGATCGACGATGGGCGGGAGCGGATCTGGTAAGATCTAGCGAAACATGTTCACACTACCCAAGTACATATCGCTAACATGCCTCCTCTACCTAGTCTGTCATAAGCCTCGAGCTTCTTACTGTCTTCGTTGCCGGCCCGCTTGCCTGCTACATCTGCTACGGCATCGCGAAGAAGGACCCGCGCACCAACATCCTGATGATCATAATCGCGACTATGGAGCTCTACGGCGGCTTCATCACCTTCTGCCCCGAGTGGCTGACCGCAAACTACAACCTCGACACGAGCAACTTCATGTATAAGTGGGTGTACCTGGTCTTCTTTAACGTGCTGTGGGTGTTCATCCCAATCTACGCCGTTTGGGTCGCCGTGAAGGATATCAATGATGCGTTTGCCGTGAGGGACAAGGCTGTGGCGGGTCGTAAGAAGAAATGATCTGGTATCTGGGACGATATTTCGCCGTCTTACTCTATTGAGAGGTTGATATTAGCGGATATGTATGTGATACCCGTCTTAGCCACGAGCAGAGTCTGTTCCTACTTCATAATTTACATCTTGATTCCGCCTGGGGGTCTTGATATACGCACTATACGAGAGTTGCACGCCGTATCAGCCATTATCGTTGTATGCCCACCTTCAATGCAACCCATCACAAACTGATCACTGCTCAACTTACAGATAAGTTATTGATTGGGTCGAGGATTTACGCGCCGCCGCAGCCTGCATATTCTCAACAATGTGAACAAATCAGATATGCGTTTAGTTCATCGCTTCGCCTTATTGTCTCAAGGTTTCTGCCTCGCACACATAATACCAATAAAAAGAAGGCTGTGCCAGAGGCTTGGCTGAGCGTTGAGACTCTCTTATAACAATTTAGACCTCCAAGTTGATGGGAACTATTTGATTCGAATACCAAATATCCTAACCAGATTTCATGAGTTTCTTACGCTTATGCCGTTACTCATATCCAACGTGGCTCGGGCCACCATCGTGTGCACATATGTCTTTAGTTTTCTTGCTATTATATCTATAGCGATTCACATATTCGTCCGTGTTAAGTTAGTCAGGGTATTTTCATTGGAAGATGTCTCGACTTGTCTTGCAGCCATAATAACCATGGGCCTAGTCGGCCAGATTACATGGGCGGTCATTGACGAGGGTCAAGGCGAGCATATGTCCAACATGACGCGAAGTCAATTCGATCTAACAGCGAAGGTATGTTATAAGTCGATAGAGAACAGAATTGTGAACGAGGACCTACTAACCAGATATGACCGGCTCAGTCTCTACTAGTGAATGAGGCTCTATGGGCACTAGTAAACGCATTCATTCGACTTTCCGCTTCACTTTCGCTGCATAGACTTTTTGGCGTGTCGGATAGACGTCGACTTCAGGCAGTTACTCTTATATGTATTACAATTATGCATGGAGTCGCTGCTCTGCTTGTCGCTGTAACCATATGTCGTCCTATCCAAGCATCGTGGGATTCGCATATTCAAGGCACGTGCGGAAACCAGACTGTAGCATATGTTGGCCTAGAAGTCTGCGGTCTCCTCATCGACATAGGTATCCTAGCTCTACCGGTTTACCCCGTGTTGAACCTGAACATGCCTATGGTGCGAAGACTGGGTCTACTTTTGGTGCTATCGACCGGCGCGGTGTAAGTAGCTGCCTACTAAGGTACCTGAACATTCATAGTTATCAAAATTTAACTCGTGGTGAGATATCTGTCATTAACATCACGAGTCACAGGGTAATAATTATCACAGCACTTCGCATCGCGGCTTTACATAGAGTCAATAGCCCCGATTTCAGCTATGACCAAGGTTACCTAGGACTACTATCTACAGTAGGCGCGCTTCTTAGTATTATTACCTGCTGCGTGGTCTCATTTAATCATTTCGTTCGCCATATACGCTCGATGTTCCCGGCGCCTTCTAGCCAGCGCCTCCTCGTTCGACTTCTTCGCCCCTGCTTCGAGTCAAGGCTTCGGGAAAGAATTGACTGGATGTACTATTTGGCCGGAACCCGTCGTTCGTGCGTGCCTCGCGGTAGTAGAGGACATCCTGTAGAAGATAACTACGCCGGGAAAACTTTTTTCTTAAGCGATGAGGAAGATGAGTGACTTGCGCGGTGCTTCAACTAGCCTTTCTAAGATGAGCGCGCATGGCACATGGGAGGGGAAATCAATACGTGAATTGAAATACCTACTTAAACCCTCACTTTAAGGGGCTTTACAGTGACGCATAGTTTGTCCCAATCACAATACCTACCTAGTTATAACAAGGCATTTTATAATTTTTCGGTCTTAAATTCTCAAATAGACTGATAAGGGGGCGTTTTGCGCGAGAAGTTTTGATTAACTTATGGCCCGTGACACCCTAGCACATAAGTATGCAAAATCGAGTCTGAATTATGGGGCAATCCCCACCAAAATTCAGACCAATCAACGCAAATGTGGATGTTGGTAAGTGCCCCGAATTTATGAGGGGTTGTTGTATCGGGGTTTAGCTAAATTAATTATCTCAGGAAAATACCCAGGAAATTAATTCATTTCCTATTTGGGAAGGTATCAGAGGTGGTCCGGGCGCAATCGCTACACGTTTCGCCATACAAATCCCCATACAAGCTGGTGTACTCAACGTTTCGAAGGCCCGTGCTTCAATTCGCCTTCATTAATTTCAGGTACGGTTTTCAATCGATTGTATTGTATCGAATAAAGCCTCTAACTCATTATAATTAGAAAGGTTTAAAAGCGCATCCAAAGCTGAATTGAATAGATCAGGTTGCATCATGACAAACACAATGGTTCTCGAGAAATTAGTGGTTGAATTATAATGTGTGGATTGGACAACTGAAAAAAGAGAATCAACTAAGCCACACTGAGGCGAGACTAGCCTATCTGGGTCTAGCGGTACTCGGAGTTGTGGCTTAGTCATCTTTTTAAAAGCTGTTTTTTCAACAACAGCTTTTTAACAGCTTTTCAACAGCTATTTAACCAGTTGTTCCTTAACGACGAAAGGATCTGACATCGTGCAACCAGATTCATTCGATTCGTCTTAATACAGTTGATATATGGTTATTTTCTTATATTTTATTACAAATTGACTAAGGTAAGATTGACCTGTAAAAAGATGAACGATCAAGGGGCGAGGCAAAAGAAAGTGAAAATAAGGTTGCGGGGGAAAGGAAATGCAAAGCTCTGATTGGCTGAAATCGAAAAAACCAGGGGCAACAGCCGCAACGGCCACAACAGACACAGCTGTAACCACAGCTTCAACCACTTAAAAAGGGTCAACAGGTCAGGTCAGGGACCTGATCTAGGAGGGGTTGCCTTTCGTCTTTATATAAGGGATTTAAAGCCCCTGAAAGGGTAGCCTCGAAGAGGATGACTAAGCACAATCTCGAAAAAGATGACTAAGCAAAGCCTCAAAAACTGGCCCCTGCGCAAGGGGAGAAACTTATGTAAGCAGCTTTGCATCCAATTAAACGTTGAAAAAAGGGGGAGGTAATAAGCGGTAACTTTAATTGTACAGGTGCTACTTTTTGAAAATACAGGTAAATCCACTTTTACCCCATAGCTTGCTTTCTATTGGCTACTGGCTAACTTACTTCCATTTTTAGAACTTTGCGACCGCGAAAGCCTTTCAGCCAATCAAAGCGCGTAAATTGCGTTTCTCAATTACATCACTTTCAATCACTTTCAAGCCATGGTAAACTTTTATTTAAATTGAAAAAAAGCTCGTGTGCATCGTATCTTAATTGGTATATATCGCATTTTTATTAAAATGTAAAGGTTTAAATATTAAGTAAAATCTACGCTGTTTAAACTTACCTTAAGTAAGCATGTTGACTTCTAAGGGTATCACGTGTTGCTGCTAAGAAATTCTGTGCGCTTACTTTAAACCCCCAAAATGCATCCAAATAACTGGTGCATTTAGATAAAACTTGTATCATTCGATCCGTTGAATTGAGAGCTTTATAGCTATATAATTTATATTATCATAAGTAGTATGATTATAAAGTTATTACGATTTATTTCAGGTATTGGTGCTTTAAGCTTAGACCATTAAAAAGTCACGTGGTACCCTTTATGTCACCACGTAACCTGCATAATAACGTTTTTATGGAAGATATACGTAAGTATCTAAGTACTGTGGGGACTTTAAGGGCTTTGGTATTTTAACCAATGATGTGCTTAATAAAAGTGGATTTACCTGTATTTTCAAAAAGTAGCACCTATACAATTAAAGTTACCGGGTAATAAGGTGGGTGACGAAAAGGTGGGAGACTAGGGAAAAAGGTGGGTCAACGAGAAAGATGCACCCAATCAAAAGAAGGCGCTTACCTAATCGATTCCTGACAACCATATTGGGAACAGTTAAGTCAATGAAAACCTGACCTAAACTGACCAATCGACGGCCGCGGGCGGCCGGCGGAGGGTTTTTGCGAGGCGCGCGCAGCGCGCCGAGCAAAAACACGAAGCCGGCCGTCCGGGCAGGTTGAATAAAACGTTGAAAAAGGTGTAAAAGTGAGAAATCGAGGAATCGAACCTGTGGATTTCAGAGCTGAGATTTTAGCTGACTAAGGCCCCGGGCAAGGGCCCCGCTTAATTGAGCAATGCACCCAATCAAAGGTTGTAAGTACGTTAGCGCGGAGCTCAAAAAGATTCAACGCCGGGTGGGTGGTTCGAACCGTGGGAACTCGGGAAAAAAACCCTTTATGTGGCGTGGGGTGGGGCGTTTTTTGTGGCTGAAATTCGGGGTTATTGTGTCCGCGGATGCGGGGACCTCACGTCTTTAGGTGTTTATGGTTGCTTATTAAATTATAATATTTCAGTATTTAATTTAAATTATGAAGCTATTCGCAACCTCACCGGCTAGTAAAGCTGCGAATAGCTTCATAAGTTAACCGGTCAATTGGTCAACAAATAATCAATCAATCAGCCAATCAATCAACCAGTCAATCAACCAGTCAATCAACTAGTTAATCAACCAGTCAATCAACTAGTCAATCAACCAGTCAATCAACCACCTGCGCAACCAGGGATTTTAGTGGTTAAACGCGCTGTACGAGATAATCATGCGCTATAATTATGCGCTGTAATTATGCGCTGTAATTATGCGCTGTAATTATAATATAATATCACTAATACCCCCTATAAATACAGGGAGTTTAATGATTTAACACGTTATAAAATTGTAAATAAGCAGCCAAAAAAGTGCTTATAAAATATCTACAAGTATAAGTTTTTTCGATGCAAACGATTGGTTAAAAATAAAGTACTGTGGGACGATCCACCAGCAAAATTACAATGGATTTCAGTCTACTGATACTCCCAAACGCATGGCTTAATTTTTTGCTTAATACCCACTATTCACCATAAGTTAATCAAAACTTCTCGCGCAAAACGCCCCCTAAGTAATTATATACAAGCTTCTCTAGTGGGCTAACCGCAATTACTTTACCGTAGGCCATGCATGTCGTGAACATAATCGTTTCATTCGTAAACAAAGCCCCAAATAGCCGAACTCCCAAAGCTTTCCCTTCCCTTCCCTTCTAGACCTATAGGCTCCTGAAAACCTCTTCTATATTAAAAACAAAAGGGGTATTATGCATAATATTGCTTTCCAGACAAAATTCTTCCCCTTTAACTCCGATATGCTTTTCTCTTGCTCCCTATTCGTAAATCTAGTAATAGTCGTCGAGGATCTGAATTGTCGGCTCTCTATAACTTCTAGATCTCCAGGTGGGATTGTCACTCTGTTGACTACGCACCCGTCCGCCGTTTCTTGGGACTCCGCCTGGTAGTGGGAGTTGGGTTTGCGGAAGTTGGGTTTGCAGGACTTGATTTTGCGGGAGTTGGGTTTGCGGGACTTGATTTTGCGGGACTTGTGGTGGACTACGGCTTTGAGACACGTTTGTAGCCCTCTGGCTACGAGCGGGCGGAGTCCTGTCATCACTACCATCACTGCCACCATCACTATTCTCATGCATCGCAATAGCTAAGGCGAGCTCGGAGTCGGGATGGTGTTGTTGCAGGTCAAGGAGCGCTTCCAAAACCAATTTTTGACCCTCGAGATTTGATCTCAACATTCTGGATAGCAGTTCCCTAATCTGCTCCCCCAGAGCGTTGATGAAATTCTGTAGGTAGTTCACGTCGTCGATGTCTACCATCCTGACGTCGTTGTCCCTGCCTGTCGCGGTTGATGTGGGGAAAGGGATGGAGCCGTCGACGCCGTGGTAGTAATGGTTGTGATGGTGGTAGTGATGAGTTTCTGAGCCCTGTTGATTGGACTGTTGTTGTTGCTGATGTTGTTGCTGATGTTGTTGCTGATGTTGTTGCTGATGTTGTTGCTGATGTTGTTGCTGATGTTGTTGCTGATGTTGTTGCTGATGTTGTTGTTGGTATTGTTGTTGGTATTGTTGTTGTGGTTGATGTTGTGGTCGATGGTGCTGTTGCTGCGACTGCGGCTGAGGTTGCGGTTGCGGCTGCGGTGAAAAGGGGTTTATAAGAGGTTGTTGCTGAATCGGGTTTTGGAAAGGTTGTTGGTTTTGCTGCTGGCCACGAATTCGGTTTTGGCTGTAATTCGGGTCATACTTCTCAGGCCTGCCTTGATATCTTGGATTTTGATTCAAATGACCGTTGCGGCCCCCGTTGTGATCCTCGTTATTACCCCCACTAGGCTGACCACCATTTCTACTGTTGAAGAATGGGTTACTACTAAGGTTGTTATTTCCAGGTAAAACTTCCCATTCGCCGTTAAGGGGGTCATAGCTAGTATCGACCTGAGGCTCGGGGGGTGGGTTATTGAAGTCTTTCTGATTACGGTTGTTCTTTTTCTGGTTTCTCTTTCTAGCCATCCTCGGATATTTTGGTTGACCTTCGGAATGCCAAATAAAAATTGTCTATTAGAACAAGCTTCCTCGATTCAGTCAACTTGAGTTGAAGAGAGAAGGTAATGATAAGAATGGGAGTATGCTTATCTGGTCTTGACTCCTCTCCCCCCTAAGTGCATTCTAATGAAGAGAGGTCCCTTATATCGAATTAACATCTTTGTACTTGTTTTAAAAAGATAAGCCTGTTATATTTGTTCAAATACAATAGGGATTTTATTATTACTCCCTTCTTTGTTTGCTGAAGGAACAATGTTTCATGTTTCTCAGTCACTAAGAGACAGGTCATCCCACATTCATGGCTTTTTTAAGCCGTTAATGTAGTCTCATAGTCTTGTCCGCTCAAACATGAAGATTCCTGTGGCAACTTATGTGTTGCTGACCTTATTGGAACTTGAAAGCGGAATTATATGTGACTGTTGACATCATCTGATGCGATGCGTGCAACATCTTTATTTTGATGATTATATTATCATCCCTAAATTGGGTGCTTAATTCGCAGGCGAATTGTAACTTGAAAGTATTCAAGTCACATACTATTATACCACCAATTGTAAAGACTCATGATAGATTCTAAGTTGACCTACCCCGTATTAACTGAGTTACGATACGGGACAAAACAATTTAGTCGCTTTTCTGTAATAGTCGAGTTTATAGAAACTACCTAGGTATACATCCCTTAATAGGTACTGAACTAATTATTAAAATTTATCCATTTAAATTACCTAGTAACAGTACTCGCCAATAGCCCTTGCAGCCCATTGGCATACAAAATCTTTGTTTTCATTAGTTAATATTCTCGATACACCTAATTAAGGGCTATTATCAGTAATTATACTAATCGAAGGGGGTTGTGAGTTCGTATCAGTCAAAAGGATAGGTAGGTAACTTATATATGATCAAGAGCACCTTTGTGAACGGAATTACTTAATACAAGTAGATATTTAAGACAAATGACATGTTATTGTCCACCACACAATGCACTTTTATTTACAAAGAACATATAAAAAGGGTAATTTATATTACCTCGGAGGGCCATTCCTGGGCGTTGAATCCATATTAGGGTTAGGGAATAGTGTAAGACAAGGAGGGCGTGATCGAGGAACCAGTGAAAGGGTAATTTGTTTCTGATGATTCTCCAAACGCTGTCTGAAGACAGCTAGCTCACTGTCACTTAAAGGTAAATAAGTATATCCTTCAGATCATGAAATATGTAGTTACAGCCAAGGGACAGTTCCTTCCTCGAAGATTTCGATGTAGACTAAGATTGCGATTTAACAGTTACATTATAAACTCTCAACGGTAAATCAAGAGGTTGAGGGCTAAACTGGTTAATAATGAAGGATAAGTAGTTAAAATTCTCCCGGGACAGGTTTTTGGGAACGAGTCATATTTATTGATATATCACGGGAGGAGTTTTCCCCTGTTTTTTCTCCAGCGAGTTGAAAGACTAACCTAAAGGCATCACTAAACATTAACAAGACCATATGATCAAGAATGAATGCCAACTCGATTTATCAAAAGCTGTATTATAAAGTCGTGCTCCCTAAGAACCTCAAACTTAATCCACTACAGTATCTATTCTCCTTGCTTCACGGTAGTTATGAATTGCGCAACGAAGCCAGAATCTGCTGAGTCTTTGTAGAGATTGTGTTATCATCATCATGTTCGAAACTTTCGACTAAGCGATCAATGACTCGATCAAGAACGGTAGCATGTAACGCTACTAAGCTGCGTTCGTCTCGTGGCTTATAATCACGAAAGCCCTTCTCTTCGAGAAAATCGGAAATGGCCCTTTCTCCATTGCTTGACCAGTAATCTCGAAACTGGCAAACTATAAATTCCACGGTACGTGATGGGTGAGTAAAGTCTGGCAGTGCTGCACCGGGGAAAACAATTTTCCAGAGGGACGACCATTGCAGGTCTTCAGACATCCGGACGTCCGCACGTCGCGCTAGTTGCTGCATCTGCTGCAGGCTGATACCTTCGGGTTGTGGTAGTTCTCGAGAGCTGCACGATCGACGTCGAATATGGGTATCGGAACTTTTTGTTGTGGTAAAAATTTCACCACAAGTTGGACAATATGGTTGTAATCGGTGAGCAAACCAGAGATGTTGCTTGACATCCTTTATCTCTATGAGGCTGAACCTCATAAAACACATAAGATGCTTCTTCGGGTTGGAAATATAGAAGGGGCACGGGAAACGACGTTTCGTATGAATATGGGACTCGGCGATGAGGGCCGCCGGATCATCTTGTTCCATGTCCTCGAATTGCCTTGACATCCTGGACCAGCTTCTGCCCCTATTTTGGGAATCGCCGCCTAGTTGGAACCCTAGAAATATCTTCAAAGCGAACGTTGTGATATCATCTTCAATTATCGCGAGCTCGTGACTAGGATCCAAGGTCGGAGGTCGCCGAAGAGGTATGTCAAAGAGGTACATATCATCTTCCTCAGACTCGCACCCATCTGGCGTGATGCTCTGCATAGAGACGCGTGATAATTCATCTGAGAAACTCGAAGTAATGCAAAGTTGTCGATTTTCTAAGGACGACCACATTGTGATGGCGATTGCATATCGTCTTCTAATGCGCCGCTTTTCCCTGATTGTTGCGTTAGCCAGCCCCATCGATCTTTTCTAGCAAAATCATAGACTTGGGGAAATGACGGGTGAGAATAAAGGCTTCAGACGAGGTATCTTTCTTTTACGAGAAAGAATTGTTCTATATATGCAGGTGGTTGGTGTCCATAGCCTGAAGGGTCGTAAAAAAAAGAAAGCCTAGGGCTGGTTTCAATGGTGGCCCCAATGGGCACAGCTGTGCCAGAATCGAATGGTGCGTATCGCTTGTGCACATATCCGCCCTACTAAGTCCACCGAGGAATGAAACGTCAGCATGGGCGGTCAATTTCATTCTAAGCCTAACCGCCCTCCTTCTTGACTGCCGCTTTTCGTGGCTAAATTTGGGTACGTGGTAGGCCGTATGTCAGGTAGGTAGGTAGATACGTAATTGTGATAATTTCTGGCTGATTAAACTGCTAGCCATATGAAATTACCAGGTACCTAATAACTCAAGATACACCGAAGATACACTACTAAACGCGCGACCACAGGACACCGCAATAATTTCTATTAAAACTATAATATATCGGGTTTTATATTTTCGCGTATTAAATTCATTAGATACCCAAGGTATCATACTCACAATAGCACGGGCTAGGTAGGTTCTATTATAAGTTGAATTATGTATTCGCGATTTACTACCTAGTTGGACTAAAACTAATACAAGTCAAACTAATCGAGAGTATGAAGCTGATTTTGACTTATCAAAGTCAAATCAAGTTCCGAGCAATTCTTGCTTATTTGATGATATTCCTAGTTCGGCTTACTTAATATTAATGGTTACAAAATGGAAATTTAAACCCCTGTTCCTAGCCTCTGCATCGCGAACATGATTGTCGACCCTTCGGCCGCGATCACATGCTTTTCTAAGCGTTCAATAAACCTAAACACCAATAAGGTAGGTAAGCAATTATGAATATAAATATATGTAAGGCGCAAGCAATACCTTCATAATATGAAAACCCACTCAAGCAAGTTAAAAATAGGATATAACTTACCAAACTTAACGACATCTTGGGCTTGAATTGACTTATTCAAGTTAAAAAAAAAACACAAGTAAGTCAAGTTTACGTTTGACTTGTTGGGAGCCCCGGTTCTATTGCAAAGGAGCAATTGAAAATCGCTTCTATTGGGAGGCAGCACAAGCTTGGACCACGCAAACAGTTCATAAGCACGGCGCTTCTTGGCGGAACATTCGTAGGCAATACTTACCTAGGTACGTTTATTCAGGCTCGCGATTTTGATATTGTGACGTCGAATTGTTAAGCCAATCTAATCCCCCGAAAGACTCAATGTCTTGAAAGTTGTCGCGGTCCGCATTGTAGCTCTCGCCAAAAGGCTCAGTGATGCCTGGAAAGTCACTGTTAAGACTCTCATCAAATGTGGAGAACGGTACTTGAAATGGGTTCGGAAAAGATGATGTATAATCCCGTGCTTGACTCTGAGTAAAGCTGGATACACCCAATTGAGAACTCTGTAACAGAGTTGGGGGTATGATTGGTCGAGGGGACGACTCCGGCAAGTTCAAGAAAAGGGTGGTCGAAGGAAGGGATAGGTGAGGTATGCTTGCTGTTAATGAAGGAGATTTCTCTTTCTCTTCAAGGAACCGCAGAAAGCTATCGAGATCATTATCTCCTAGGTCTGTCTGGTAATCTGTGAGCTGCTGGTATCGATTTTGACGTCGGTACTCCTTGATAGCATCAGGAATTACTGATGCCAGAAATCCCCAAAAGGTCTTAGAAATGTGTGGGGACACAGGTCGTTGCCTATTTGGGCACATGATATCCCAGATATCAAACCACCGTTCCTCTTCGCTAGAAGTGTGTAATTTGTTGGCTGCGTGGTCCATAGTGTCAAGCTGCTCAACTGTAGCCCAAGGATGAGGGAAATCCCGGTGTTCGCAAGTGCGAGCATTGACGTGTTTATCTCTTAGAGCATCAGTGTCAAACTCCTCACTGCCGCATGTGGGACAATGAATCGGCGGAACATGCTTCCTCTTGATATGTTGCCGAACATAACTAACAGTCGAGATCTTGCGATCGTGGCATTTCCAATGTTCTACTTTGTCGAAGCAGTAAAAAGGACATGCAAAAGACTGCTGAGACCCACCCACATGCCCTAAAGCAGGTGAGCGTCTCTCACCTTGTCGATCCAGAGGATCCATGCGGTTGCTCCTACTGTGTTGTGGTTTGAATTTCCCCGGTTTTCTGTTGGAGCCAGTGTTAGTCTTGTTGTTTCCATCTTGGAGAGATTTGGCTTGGTTCAGTAGATGTTCTTTGAAGCGGTCCAAGAAGGCATGGTGACTGGGTGGACTGCCAATTTGAGATTTAAGCTCTCTCGGGTCGTCTCTAGCGCCTCTAGCGCCTCTAGCGCCTCTAGCGTCATTCTCAATCGGTCCCATCGGTCCCATCACCAAGGACTCGTATAACTGGGTAACAATAGGGGGAATAGTAGGGGGGTCATGATACGCTAAGTGCTGACTAATGCCAGATAGGTGGGGCTTCTCAAGATTGCTAGTAAATTGAGAGCCTCCTAATTGCACGTCGTCCTTCGTCTCCTGTCTCCAAGGTTAGCTAATCTCTAAACTAAAGGTGATCAACAGGTAGATTACTGGAGACCGTTCATCGCAGTATTTCCCTACATCCGCACATCGTTCATTTGTTGAGTCCATGTTGATTTGTCCTTGTGATGCGGAAGCTTGCATACTGCAATGAGCAAGGTCTCACAGCAACGAGATTCTAACTCCAAGTTCAAACTTCAACGTCAAAATATTTAGAAGGAGTTAAGCAGCGTGTATTGCTTTTATTTCATTAGGAGGTATATACCTACATAAGGATACCCCACAACGGTGTACACTGCCTTTCTCTTAAACAATCGCCTTGTATTTCTCCACGTTGTTCCAAGTCTTCTAAACGTTATTTGCCTGCCTACCTAGGTATGCACTCTACACTATTGTGTGTATATGACTCCTCGGTGACCGGCAATAGGAAAGGTCAGCTTGTACACGTAGCTGAGGCGTTTTCTTAGGCTTCTTGCGAAATTCCAACGAAAGCCAAGACGCGTAACTACTAACCTACAGTGCTTCATAGAAAGACGTATTGCTACTCACACATTTGTGTATGAAATAATATCAGGTCTAGCCTTTAGGCTAGCTGCCGCGAGGCGATGCTTAGTGGCATAAGCTAATGTTTCCCAAATTCAGTAAGCAGAATTTTAATCCCCCCTTCAACACCAGTTATTTCATATTCTTCTAACTTGGGCGAGTAGGATGGGTCGTCTTTACCGTGTATATTCCAATTTCCTAACTTAAGTCTTCACGAAACTTCCTGAACTCATATTTGAGCTTGGTAAATTATTGATTGGTGCATGCTATAAAATTTCCGGCATGGAGATAATGAATAATAAAGCCCTGTCATGGAAGAACCACTTAATGGGTCTCACATGTTGACATGTTGTTTATAGGAACCGATGCATTTAAGGCTTAATTTGTTTTTCTATTTCACAATCTGATCAAGTTGACATATATATGCAAGCTCCATATCGACCTATCAGCAGTAATATCGGGGCTGGGAGAGGGGCGTAGGGGCTTCGTATATGTAGGTGACTTAGGAATATATTGGGTTAGATAGACTTAGGTCCAGACTTCGTTCCATAAACCAACCTAGGCATACAGATACATACCTACCTAAGTAACGACTCTTAAATTGTGTCTTCGGTGGGCAGGTAGGTGACGTGGTGCTGTTTTAAAATGCTGCGGCAATCCATTTGTTGCATTTTGGTATGTGTAATTACTAGGGTCCAAAGCAGGCTGTTTTTACCTGCATACACATTTGTGTGTGCCGACAATCACATCCAATTAACCCACTAGAAATCGTCATTATATGATAGGGCTCGCAAAAAGCATCCCGTTCACAGCCCTGAGGCAATTTCTTGCCACAAACTTTCGATCAACTCGTAGTCCAAACTCTCACCGACATTTGATATAGTGAAGTTCGCAGAGTTAGTTCTTTTTCTGCTCGGGAGCCTTTTTTTGCTCTCTAAGGTCTCGTTTGAAGGTGTTTTAGGTTGCAGCGTGAGAACAACTTAAGCATCATGCCGAGGGTAGCGCGAATACTTCCAAATACACCGAAGAGAAGCAAAATACAGAGACGCCACCAGTCGAGATGTGATGGTAAGAGGACACTGAGAGATCACCCTATTGCTAGAAAGACTGGCATGCGTCATAATAGAACTCGCCTGAATGATGGGGTTGAGCCAGCTCCATCGAAAGTATTTGGAGAGGAAAGCCCCAAACCTGTACTAAATCATAATTACCTTGAAAGCATGGGCTTGGACAGGGACGCCCCAAAGGAGATATTTGACAACGACAATGGAGTACAAGTACAAGACCCTAACATCATGGATTGCAACTATATCGATGCTAGTGGATCAAATTTGGAAATGCCTCTCATTCAGCGTATGGAACAAATAAACTCACTCCTAATTGCCTAGGCACTAATGTTGAGTTCAGTATATCAATGTCAGCAATGCGGAATGACAATATCTGATATGATCTATAAGAATCTTCTGTTTGAGTTAGGGCGAACATATTCAAGTGGAAACCAGCAAGATAACCGCCTGTATTCCACATCGGTTGGGTCTACAACCAACGTCGACTTGGGGGATCTAGACTATCAGCACGTCCGCGAATCTACCCTCGGATGTTCCTCTGAAGGCTCTAGCCCAGAAACAATTCTCGATTCCGGTTCAACTGTGCGATGTGGCTTTTGCGAGCACCAGACCTACGTCTTCTATGATAGTCGGGGTTTTATGGATCATCTTTTATATTTCACGCCTGGTTCCAACTTTGGGTTACGCAGTCCCTTCTTACAAACCCAATTTACGAAAAATGCGACTGTGAATGCAGATCAATTTCTCTCCGACGTGGACGTAGCGAGTAAAATACCATTTTATTCTTCAGAAACCCACTCCGAAGCTTGGTTGAAGCAGTATGATCAAAAATACACGAATGAACTTCAACTTGATACTCCTGACGACCAAACCAGGATGAACCGTTGGGTCGTTAATCAAAGTTGTGATGATTCTATGATTAATCCTAGAGAAGATCATTTGACTGCTACTGGGGTTGAGACGCAAACGACGCCGTCTACACATTCTTCAGAAGAATGGCAGCTCGAGAAGGATTGGGGAAGCGAAAATCAACAGTTAGAGGCGAACATTCAAGCCAACTATGATCAGGTCACCCCTAACAAAAAGTGGTGGGCCTGTCCATGGTATAAGAAGGATTCGTGGAGATATCATGAATGCTCTAAGTACAGGCTACGGCGCTTAAGGGACGTCAAACAGCATACATATAGGAAACATAGGAAACCTGATATATATTGCCCTGTGTGTTTCAAGCTATTCGCAAACGCGAAAGAGAGAGACGGACACGTGCAGAAACTGAGTTGCGCTTCACGAACTAAGCCAGAATTCGACGGCATCTCGGAGGAACAAAGAAAAGAGTTGAACCAAATTGCTATTCGTGGAAGAAATGATGTGCAACAGTGGTTCTACATGTGGGATATTATATTTCCTCATATGTCTCGTCCTCTATCGCCATATCTTGGGAACGGTTGGGAGAAACTACTGCCTCCACTTCGAAACTTTTGGAACAGGAGACAATCGAAAATCATTTCTAAAGCCCTCGAGATGCCATTGTTTAAATCCGAACCCCAGATTATACAATGCGTTGTGGATGAAATCTTTGATCTATTTGAAAAGGAATCATCATACTGGGGCTACAATTCCGATGTTTCCCCTGAAAATGTATCCCCTGAGACCCCGCGGGAGGACCTATCAAAATTTGGGGCATCTCCTAGTGCAGTTTCAAGCGACTTCACTCAACACCAATGGGACCCAGCTTCTGCATTGCAAGAACTTTCACCGGAGCAACAAGTGGTGTTCCAACCCGATAGCAATATAGAACAATTAGTAGGAATCAACGTCGATGTGAGCCTCGACATCGGGTCCCAGGATCAGGACCTAATTCCAAACATAACTAATCAGCCATGATGGTATCATTATTGTGCTGTGCCGAGTCCTAAGTGTCTTCCTATAGGAATGAGGATGTATGACTAAATCGGAAGAACTTGAAATGAGAAATAGCACATCTCTACGATAGCTATAGGGTATGGTGTTTATTATTGAATTTTTGGAAAAGGGAGAGAAAAAAAATATTGATGTTCCTTATGCTCTTTTATTTTATTTTATACAGCTAGATTTATTTCATAGATAGATGAACGAAGTTCAATAGCTTCTCTGCAAGTCAAGGAAAACGTTGAATTATAGAGGCATTTTTCTCCTGAAATCACTAGACTTTGAATAATGGTTTCTTTAGTCTTTGTTGCCTAATACTTAATTTCTCATGTTATTCATTTACTACCCACGGAGTCGACTGGGATAGAAAAGTCAAGGATAAGAGCGAATGTGCATAACTACCGTGCTGTAATCTTCCATTCCCACGGACGGATTATGACAGAATATACAATATAAATTAACAAGCGGTGACTATTTAGAGTGGCGCTGAGCGATCATACTTAGGCCAACTTTCCAAGATTGTCTGCTCTCCAGTAAGGGTGAATTCAAACGATACCTTTTCCGGGTCTGTGTCGATAGCAACCCTATAAGTCCCGGGATAGAGTATACGGTTCCCATCGTTATCGAATCTTGCCAGCTGGGCAAGTTTCACCTGAACCTGTGCTATCTTGTCTTGGCCTGGCTCAATGCCGTATAGTCTTTGGTATCCGATCAGGGATTTGTTGGGGTGTGGTGCTGGTCCGTAACTCCCGCTTGCAAACGCAAGGGCAACATAATCAGACTTGGTCTTTCCGGTATTCTTGACTTGAACATCGAGTGTGCCTAAAGGACATTGATCGAGATTGACATATCCTGAGTCACCACATCCCTTCACAACGCTCGAGATGTCGAATGTTCCAAATGGCTCGATGGATACGTCAAAGCTTGTGTAATGTAGCCCATAGCCGAATGGAATCACTGGGTTGCCGGTATACCATTTATACGTCTGGCCAGGGTTTCCCGTTGCCAAGTCCGGGCGTAATCCCATAATTGTTTGGGGAAAGGTAGCAATGTAAGAAGCAGAGTATTGAGTAATCGGAAGGCGACCAGCTGGAGCAACCCGTCCAAACAGTACGTCCGTGATAGCGTTTCCACCCTCCTGGCCTGGGTACCCTGCCCAAAGAATGGCCGACACGCCGTTATTGCTAAGCCAGACTGAATCATCGAGTTGGCCGCCGCCGGTCTGGACGAGAATGAAGGTCTTGTTTAACTGGGCAATCGACATAATCAAATCCGTTTGTGTTTCGTTCCATGCGATAGTCCGACGGTCCTTTAATTCGGCCTCGACGCTCTGGTCGACACCTCCAACATATATGACCACATCGTTTGCCTTTGCCGCTGCTAGAACGTCCTCATGATCTAAAGTTAGTACTGGGCTCACTCTAACACCGGCCTCGTCTGAAAGAGCCTTCAAAGGGGTGATATAGTACGGCGCCGGACCGGCGTAGCCTCCAGTCAAGCCTCCAGTCATTTGAAGGGTTGCGTTGGCCCAGTCTCCCACCAGTGCCACCGATAACTCTTTTCCACATGGAACCTGAAGCGGCAAGGCCCCTTTCAAATTCTTCAACAGCGTCATGCCAGATGTAGCCGCTCTGCGAGCAAGCGTTTGGGTTTCCGGTGTGTTGACCGCGTCAAACGTGATTTGACGGTACGGCTGAGACTCAGGGGGGTCGAAGAGGCCCAGTTCGACGAAAGACGCGTATACTCTCGTGAGCGACAAGTCCAGATAGCTCTCGAGACTCGGGTCCTGTTCCATAGCAGACGGCCAAAATGTACGATATAAAAATCCGCAATCCGTGTCCGTGCCAGCTTTCAGAGCCTTGCTTAATGTCTCTTCCCCAGTCTTGGTCCAGTGGTGGCCTGCGGCTGCCTGGATAACGTCAATGGCAAAACAATCAGCGGAGATATATTCGGTTGGTTTGTTCCACTTCCAGTAGTCGCGCATCAGGTCTTGTTGCATCCAGCTGTCTGCACATTGGGGTACGCCGTTTACAGCGTTGTAGGAGCACATCATTGAGCCTACCCCTGCGTCACGGGTACACGTCTCAAATGGCCTGAGGTAATAGTCGGCTAAATCCTGGATAGAGATATCCGCATCGAAACTGTAGCGAGTGATGTTATTCGGAGTGTCCTCGAGGTCGTACCCTGCAGCGTGCTTGCAAGTGGCGACGGCCTTCTTAAAGGGGGAATCTGCAGGACCTTGGACACCTGAGATAAATGCGGCTGCGTACTGGGAGATTCGAAATACATCTTCCCCAGGAGTTTCTACAAAGGTCAGGCCTAACTTAGAGTTGGACATTCAGTGTAAAGGTTGAACATCTCTTACCTGGGCCTCTTCCCCACCGTGGATCTCTGAACGGGTTGACATTAGGGGCCCAAATGTCAAATCCAGCACGGCCAGCATTGCCATATGCACGAAGTTCGGTGCTGATTACTTCTGCTACAGAATGAACAAGCTCATCATCAAAAGCTGCAGCGGTTAGGATTGGCATAGGGAACGAAGTAGCAAAGCTGTAGTCCCCCTGTTGGCTAAAGTTGACGCCGAGGCTCGTGGCCACGCCGTGTAGGCCCTCGTTCCAAAGCTGTTGATATGTTAGCTGCTAGATACTGACATGAAAACGACTTTCTGGAGAAAGGAAACCTGGCGCATACATTGAATTGAGGAAGACCGAGAGTATCTTCAGATGACAAGTAGAACATGGTATTGTTGTATTTTTCCTCCAGTGTCATCCCACCAACCAGTGCCGCTGCGCGCTCGTGGGGAGCTATTGAGTAATGTTCAGCGTCTTGACCTATAAAGCATACCTACTAATAACTTACACTTGCTAGCGTCACATACTCCATTAAGACTCAATGGCGGAACTGTGCAGTTAGGCAAAGCTCGAATGGCACCGCTGCCGAGGAGGATAGACGCAAACGCCAGGATGTCCGTTACTAGGGGCGGAATCATATCCATCTTGACTGGGCTGCTAGTTGTCCCTTTCTCGATGGTCTTAGCGAATATGTGCTGCCTTTAATACTTCTGTCTACCTAGTACGATCGCCAGGCTGCCATATTAAACTTGCTGTAACTATATCTTGATTCTTCGCGAATATGTGTAAATACGAAGAATTATACGAGCGGTGCATTCCTATTTGCCCATGTTGCCGTGCACGGCCCCGAAGAATTATTAAAGTCTTAACGATGTCGCAGTGTCGTCCCTAAAGCAGCTACAGATGAACGAAACAGGTGCCGTTTTTTAGATAAACAGGTGAAACCCACTTCACATCTCAACCAATCAAAAGCGCGTAGCTCTCAATTGCATTGTATTATACATACTACTGTACGTAATTATCAAGTCGACTTAAACACACCTTACATACACATACTTTTAAGCTTCAATAACCTTTTAATAATATTTAATTGAAGCAGTCGGCTACCTAGTTATTTTCGCATTTTTATTAATTATATAATTGCAAGCATCACGCAAAGTTTACGTTGTAAAATACTTAGGTACCTAGGTATGTTGACTTGTAAGGGTATCACGTGATTCCGCCAAGATATATGGCGTTGTGACTTTAAATAATAGTTGTTGAAACCACCGGGGCCAGAAAGGCGGTGGGTCTTGGATTAGTCAGCCCTAAACCCCATATATCTCTAGAAACGCGTTTACCGCGATCAAGGATCACAAGATCAACCACCACAATACAACAACAACATCATGCATATGTGGAGAAGTGGGTCCACCTGTTTATCTAAAAGACGGCACTTGTTTCGTTAAAGTGCTGATCATAAATTAAAATACGCGTATTCCTTGCGACCAAAGTGATCTATCACATCCACCATCGCCTCAATCAAGCCTCATTCTCGAGAGTCTGGTATATAAACCAAAACACCACTATTAGAAACTTTGTTCTTTTTATGCCTTTTGAGTAATAATGCTTCTCGGTGGATTCTCTAGGCCCTCATATTTTGTATAAGAACACCTTCGTCTATGAGAGCTAGAGGTTAATTAGTTATAATATGAATACTGTTATGTCTAAGGCTTAAGATATTATGTTGACTCACATTAGGATTTCCCTTATATTATTAGTTTAGTAACAAATATTAGCAATGGCAAGTTGATAGGGCAATTCGTCTCAAGAGTTACCACCAGGGCTATTTGTATAGATGGATTATGTTTATTGAGTATCAAGGCAGAACATCGATTGGTGAATGCCCTGATCTGACGCCATCCACCCCCCGACGACGCAAAGTCATCGATTGAACCCAGCATCCAAGATCCAAGCCAAGCACATAAAGTCGGCAGTTCATTCGTTAATCATTACGATTTGTATAAAATGCAGTCAATTAATCATCTACTGACCCAGGACCACCAAGAGCTAATAATTCCCGTGTACCCTAATAATGCCCAGCTAAAAAAAGGATAGAAAAACGCACATAATTATGTACTTATAGTCTATTAGTAACCATGGCGAAAAGAGTTCGGGGCTCGATTGGCGCCTCCAAAATGGGTCCATTCTGCCGAACTGAATGCTCTGGCTGTGAAAAACAACTCATGCCTCGTAGTCGTGAACTTCGTCAATGTTTTCCTCGTTTGCCGTACCCTATTAACGCCAAAATGCACCGGTACCCTGCTTCATTGGATATCAATTTCTGCAATCCCCAACGCCTATAGGATTTCCTTTAGTTGCTGCTTCTGCATCGCCGACAAACTCGTGGGGAACTTGACGTTGTACTTGAGGATGAAGTTACCCCGTTCGCCTGGTTTCTTCGAGATGGGCATACCAAGACCAGGGTAGGAATCTGACATGCCTGGACCCGTAGGCCCGCCCTTTTCGACGTTGAGTTGTTTACCGTCTATAGTCGTCACGGCTCGTCTCCAGCCAGTCAGGGCCTCCTTTAGGTCCAGATCTATCGCGTGGATTAAATCATCTCCGTCACGAACGTAGAGAGGATGCGGTTTCTATAAACCAAGTTAGTAACTATCCCGTCAAATGCTTTTATAGATAAGACGTGGTCGGGATCTTACCTCCTCGACAATGAAGTGCAGATCTTGCTTGCCACCTTCTTCTTGGTCGCCAACACCCTTGAACTTAATCTTGCTACCCTTCTTCAAGCCAGGCTTGATAGGGACTTCGAGGACTTGGTCTGTAGTGGTTCGCTTGCCTGTATCATCGAAGGTCTTCCGCTTGATCTTCATCTTCTTCGTGACGCCGGTGTATAGTTCTTCTAAGGAGAGAGGTAGGGCTCGCTCGACAGTAGTAACATCAGGCGTCGCTTCTCTTGCTCCGCCGCTCGCAAAAGGATCTCCTCCACTAGGGAAATTGCTGCGCATTCGGGTTCTTCCACCTGAGGACCGGGGCATGCCGCCGCCGCCTCTACCAAAAAATGGGCCAAAGTCGGGTTCTTCCTCGTCTCCTCCTGCACCTCCACTGCCACGCATAAACTCGGCAAATATACTCTCAGGGTTGCTAAAGCTAAAAGAAGGGTTCGATCCGCCCCCGCTAGTAGTGAAGTGGAATGTCCGAGTGCCTCCCGGCATACCACCACCAAAGTCGAAACCTTGGAAACTACCAGGCATTCCACTCTGGGCCCCCGCGAAGGGGTTCTCTCCAGGAGGCGGGGCAGTACCACCGCGAAGTAGGAATTCAAGGCCGAATTGATCGTAAGTCTTACGCTTCTCAGGATCGGAAAGTATCTCATAGGCTTGTGAGCACTCCTTGAATCTCTCGGCGGCGGCGGGGTTGTCTTTATTCTTGTCGGGATGCCACTTCAATGCTGCTTTTCTGTTGGATTGTTAGTATTATATGCTAATACATAATACATGATAATGATACACAGGTGATGAGGTGAAACCGAGTGGGGTAGACTTACCGATATGCCTTCTTGATTTCGTCTTGATTAGCATCCGGCTTGACGTTAAGCTGGTCGTATAGCTTTGTTTCCTTTACCATCTTGATTGATGATTAGGAAGTAGAGTGTATGCGTTGTCGGAAATGAGTAAAGGTGTTTTATGGTTCAATGAGGTCGTGTGATTGAGTATCGTATGTATGTGTGAGGTGTAAGTAAGAATTCGAGGTTGTATCGTAGTGAAGCTGATAAAACGTCCAAGATTTGATGAAAAAAAGAAGAAAAGAAAAGACAAAGAGCTTTCAGATTCTTCGTGTCAATGAAATTGTAGGAATTGGGGATTGGAGATTGGGTGCAACGCAATGTGTTAAGCTTCAAGTGCTGCACCGCCGCTTTTCTTTGTGGTAGACGGGTTGGTAGAAGATTCGGGAATTGGCGACGAAGAGGGTCAAGGTGGTCAAGGTGGTGGTGAATAAGTGACGTTTTTGGTTATTGACAAGTGGGGTCGATAAGATATCTAATGTATCAAGATACTCCCAAATACCCTCAAATGCGTCAGTTCTTACGCAAATGACTAGGTACTGAGTACTTGTGAAGCTAGATCTCCAATTGAAGACGATCAGGTGACCATGAGCTATCGAATCATCTCATCTCCAAATACAGCTGTACCCAGGTAGCTCGATAATCCTAGAACCAATAAGAACAATCTAATTATTGAATTCCAACTCGATGACCTTTGCTTATTCGAAACTACGTGGAATTGGTTGATATGTATCGGAATACTACCTAGTAGGTATGTATGTATGTACGTATGTATGTATGGATATGTGTGTTGATGATAGATGAAGGTGTTTCTCTGTCTGGACTTAACGCGGGGTTCGCGGGGGTTTTTAGATGGAACTTTTTGAGTACCTAGGTACTTAGGGGTAGCATGCAAGTCAGAGAAATAGAGGAATTGCTAGTGCTGTAGGGATCCCGCACGAGCCGCACTTATTAAACGAACATCAAGAACTGGAAGAGTATAATAATAGTTCAGATGATTGGGACACGGGATATACTGAAGTGATTAATCCATGAATGTGAATGATCAGAGTGGAAACTGGGAAATAAAGTCACATGCACAGCTGTCTCAGATACTACATAGGTACCTAGGTAGGTACATGAAGGACATGTCAATATATATAAGCATGATACGTAGGTGGTGCTACATGTCAGAACATATTGGAAGGTTCTAGAAACTATACTACTTTAGTACATACATGTAGCCGCTTGCATTGGGTAGGTACTTGCATATTACGAAGTATCTAGCAGCTCTTCATAGACCAGGACGTGTAATGCTAATGGCGACGTATCGCTTGGAAGCTTTAGCTTCATGACTATACTAGGTATGGCATGTATTAATGCGCAGTTCTAGCACGTCAGAGCCGCTGAACCCCTTAAGCTTAAAAATAACATTCCTAATTTATGCATCACTGTTGGATCGGTAGTGATACATTTATGCCTCATGCTTATTCATTAACCGGCTTTGGGTATCGTGGAAGTCATGCTACCTACTTAGTATGTACACGGCCCCTGGGAGGCATATTCCTGGGGCAAATGTCACAACTAGAAAATCAGTTGCTCAATTATTTGTTCTCCTTCCATGCATATAACCGATTCCATACCATGCCTTTCTTTATCAAACACCTCTTGATAAAGTAGACACGCCCGATGTCGTTCGCGAAATACTCATTCACAGACATCAATTTCATTTCTCATATATCCGACAGGAAAGACGCCAAACCACAAATCAAACGTGATTCCATCATCCCTCATGATGCTCCACTTCCATGTCAAGATCCATCATCTCGACAGAATCACTCTGCATCGTATGGCTTGGTCGGGTCAGGAATGGTGTTGAGCCACCAACGCGTTCTTGCATCTCAGGTGATTTCGAGGTCGATATGCCGGTTGTCAATATCTGCATCTCCTCTGTGTTGTCGTCGTAGTCAACTTCCGGCGGAATTTCCCAGTGGAAAGGGTCCACATCAGCAAGGTCGGCTCGAGAACTGCCTTGTGTAGCCACCGACGAACCAACGCTGTGCTTCCGTTTGCCTGGTGATGCGACAGTGGTGTGTGAGAGATCCTCAGCCCTGACTCCTGAAGCAGGGAGTTCTTCTGCAGGCTGTACTTGATCTTGCTCCTGGGCAAGCTCTTGTTGAAACGAACGATTGTCGGCACGTACGAACATCTATGTTAAAGATTAGTCTCCCCTCTTTTGGAATTAATATGCAACATACCCGTAGAGCGTCGGACAATGGAAGAGGCGAGGCCTCCATGGCAGTTTCGGTAGCGTAGACAAGAATAGGGTATTTGGACTCAGTCCCGGCGGCATGAAGAACATCTTCCAGTGTTGCTTTCTGTGATACATGTTTAGTATAGACACAAGAAAAGGTTGCTTAGCATCAACCTACTTCGGTCTTGACAGGGGCTCCATCTGTGGAAGAGTATCCTATCTTCCACCATTGATCCTTAGGCTTATGCTCATCGGTAGTATCAGTCGGTTCGGCATCTTGTCTCACACAAACGTATGCCAATTCGGTCGTAAGACCAACGCCGCGTAGGGTATACCTATGAGTCGGGTTCCAATATTCTGGATTGTAGGCAGGAGTTGACCGAAAAACGAAGTTTTGATCGTCGACTTCATCCTCCTGACATGTCAGGCGCTTGGAGATTACTTTCATGGAGTCGGAATAGAATCTCCTTGCCTTCGTAACTTCTATAGTCAAATTAGAAAGACAAATTACGATGCCCAAAGCACTCACGACAAACTTACTGGCCAAGTCCTCCTTTAGGTCGTCGATCTGTTTGTTGGCTCCATCTATAACTTCTTTCCACTTCTTCATTCTCTCCTCCTCCTCAAGTAGGAATGTATAAGGTCCGCTCCACGCATGGACGTCGAAGATATCGTCTAGGCTGAGTTCGAAATTCTTTCCCATCCGATCGTGGTAGTATCGCCATTGAGCAGTTCTGGTCTGGCGCTGCATCAATTTCTCGGTGGACTTGATGATTCCATTCAAACAAGCGAAGAGATCGTGTGGTCCACTTTCAAGCCCATTCACCCTGTGGCATCGCTGCCCATGACATCTTAGAAGGTTCGCTTCCAGCAAATCATACATGCGCAGCTTGTTTTTAACGAGGCGCATATAAGTCTGGAACTTTAGAGCAAGATCCTTTCGCTCTTTCAGGTACCGATCCACGTAAAATACAGCGGGGATCTCACAGGGTTTAGACAGCCCTGCGTTACTGAACCGGACCGTTACGACCTCGGCAGCCTTTGAAAGGAAAGCATAAATAGCACCCTCGGGAAAAGGATGATTCGGGTTTAATGCTTGCGTCCATAGCAAATTATCCAAGGCGTCGTAGAATGTGTTCACCCATGAATACTGTTCGTGATCTAGCTGTACATCGAGAAGTGCGAACGAAGTCTCTCGCTCCTCGTCGCTAGAACTATCGCCGTCGCCATCTGATTGAGATCCGTCACTCGGAGGTAGGGCACAAGGCAGAATTGTGCCCACGGTTATCATAGGATCTATGTCGTAGGCAGGATTATTTTTAGCCTCCTCTTTTAGAAGCTCGAAGAGCTTCTCCTCGGGGTCAAACACCCATGCGCCAGGATTCGGATCGACTTCCTTGGTATCAACAAGAGGATCGACAGATCCATATCCACGTTCTGTTCTATCGAGGAACGCCATTAGACGATGGAGTTCTTCGGAAAACTCTGTCTGTGCTTCAATTCCCCAAGTTGATTCGCCTCTCGCCATCGCTGCCAGATATTCATGCTTGAGAATCGGCTGGCCTCGCCACCATTCTGAGTTGTGCCCATAGTTCTTAGCTGGGGTACCATACTGGAGGAGAATGTTTCTGACAAGTGGGATTTTGTGGAAAATTGACAACAAAAAACCAAGTCTATGTTCTCTCGTCTGTCGAAGAAAGGCAGGAGAATCGGGGCCCCGTTTTCTCTGGGACGGGGTAGGGTCAGCCTGTACGACATCCATGGTCGCCTTTGTAGGGACCATAGCCCACTGCTCAGCGTCGTACTGGGGTCGGTTCGCGGGACCAAAATACTTAAGATTTGTCTCGTTATCGACGATGCCAGCTTCCTGGCGCGGGATTCCAGATTCGGCGGCAGATTCGGCTAAGGCGCGCTCTAAATTCGCATCTTCCTCGGCAGCGTTGGTCGGCGCGCCTAAGATATATCTGTCAGCTTCGATACTAGGTAGGCACAGGAGTAATACCTGCGGCCTGGTTTGTAGTCTATTGCATCGTCTTACCGAAAGGTGAAGTGTTGTTGGCTCTCGAAGGTGGTCTAGTCGGAGCGGTGGTCTGGTAGCTAGTGGGCGCGAGCTCGTCCGGGCCTTGAATGTTGAAAGCTGCACACAAGTTAACAAAATAAGTTTAGTTAGTAGGAGATGAGAATGTATCGCACATATTCCTGTGTCATTGGCCTCTCCCTGGCGATCCATGCTAAACTGTGATTCATCCCATTTGTACTAGAGTCGACTTAGCATAAGTGATTATAGTCGCATATGCATATTTGCGGGTTAAATAAATACCTTTTGGCTATTGGGATCTTCGAAATACTCTTCTGTTGCTCGTTGAATATCGTTGTTATTTGCCTAGAGAGATAGGAGGTCACTTCGTCAGCATCAAAAGAAAGAAGAAGAAAATCATAGTGGCATACATGTCATAACATACCTTCAAACGAGTGACAGCTTCACCTCGAGGTAGGCCGGTGAAGTCACAAAACGTAGAGACGGAATCCTCCGGCGGATCGCTTGCGGTCGCCATTTTGGGCGGATTCCAGAAGCTCTGGGCTGTAAAAATATGTATTGGTGTGAGTTAAGTCATGGAAGTTAAATCGTGAAAGTTGAAAGGTGCTAAAAATGTCCGGGTAGTTGCGACGATGACGGATAGGTAATGACGAGGAGCTGCTGCCGTTGCTGTATTACGGACAAGGTTGTATGGGTGGAGTAAAAATAACCCTGCAACTTTCAGCTACATGAGATGCCTACCCAGGTATGTACAATAATAATATAATACCTAGGTAGCGGTATTATCTTGGAGTGCAGCACCTATCTTGAAAGGTTTGAAGATATTATTCTTGCCTGTGATTTGTGATACGTAGTATGTGCAGAAGGGGCTTTTTTGATACCACCAAGCTATCATAAGCCTTAGCTTAAGCTGACGACCTGGCCTATGAAGTTGCACCTCTGGCGTGTATTTAGGCAGGCTGACGATACTAGTACATGTACATACCTAGATATTGTACCTACACGCAAATCATGAGGTCCATATTTCAACAGGGGTAAAAGTCCATGATTTGTGGAGGTACGTATTGACATAAGGCCGGCGTTTATAACCCCACCATACAAGGTGGGGGATACTCACTGGGTTAGTTTACCTAATGGGATTGATTAAGTAATAGTTATACCTAAATGCATGCATACATCATACATACATATTAGCCCTCATACGTACGTATGTAGACAGATACCTGTAGGTGAGGACTCATCCTTCTAACACTTAGAAATAATAAACAACTTCTAAATATACGGTTACTAAAGGGAATCCTAGAGACAACAGGTATCTAGCATCTGCAATCTCTAACAGGGAAAAACATTTTCAAGGACTAGGCATATCAATTTATTCGCCGTACTTGAACTTGATTTCCATTAGGTATGCAATATGACAGCGTGAACATTCGATAATATACACCTCTAATTCGCACATAATGGTATCTCAGATACCTTTATACAATGACGCCCAAGAGATTCCCGTTGTAGCAAAAGTAATATATACACGCTAATGGGCAGTTCTGTTAACCGGATGAAAGGGCAACGCAGTGCCGTGCTTGGGCTTATATGCGAATGGTATTGCCTCTTTCAATTACGAAGATATGGCAGGGTAATCATCCTGCCACAACTCGACAGTAGCTAGAAAGCCTCCCGGTAACTACGTTCCCTTAGGGAACCTCTATCTCAAAGAAAATGCGAAAGTTGGCCAAACGCAATCCAATGCAGCGAAAAGACGAGCCAAGAAAGACCAAAACAAGCCAACGGTGTACAAGATCCACGAAACGCCATACCCCCGCTATGCAGATGTATACGGAGTTAGAAAATGGTTTACCGACGCGTCTCCTTAGTCGAGTGGCGAGGTTCAAATATACGTAAAATAAAGTCTCATCAGTTGTCGTCGTCGTCGCTCATGCCCTCCTCTTCACCATCTTCATCGAACTCTGCTAATTCTGCGTCCTCGCCCGTATCACTACCTCCAAAGTCGAGTTCCTCATCGTCACTTTCGGCCCAGAATGCAGGATCGTCATCTGCCGATTTCGGCGGCGGTGGAGGGTCGAGGGTGGTTGGCATGATGAAACCATCAGGGATATCGTTCTTGGACCTCTCGACAACGTCTTGAGCCTTCTGGTTATACTTGGTGCGGTCGTCTCGGTACATAACGCTAGCATCTACGTTCGCCGGCGAGTTGATCTCCGGGTCATCCAGGAGCAGGAGTACGGACCGGAGCACCGACTCAACACCCTGCAACGGGGACCAACGTTCGCTAGCTTGCTCTCCCGAGGTAAGGTCCTCACCTGGCGTGTGTAGGATGGAGATGCAGAGTTTACCATCGGGGTAGACGTTAGGGTGATAAATAGGAACCAGAAATCTGAATGTCGGTGGTTGGTAGGGGTACTCGTCGGTGAATGTCATCTCGGCCTATTGTTCACGATTTCGTAAGCGCCGATCTCAATCCAGAGTTGGTGTTTCAGTCTTTACTTACTCTAAAGTAACCGCCGTTGAACGCGCTGTCCGGGTTGACGACAATGAGACCGACACGCCAACGAAGAATGTTATCATGTAACAGCTACAAACATTTTAAGTCCATTTATGATCCGAAGATGAGGCTAAATTCGGCGGGACTTACATCGATGTTCACCCATCTCTCCTTAGAGAGCTCCTGCATCTCCGACATCAGCCGATGCTTGGCACCACCGCCGCCAAATCTTGATGCCGACATTGTGATGAATGTATGAATTGCTGTTCGTGTTATGGTATGGGAAAATGTCGAGTACTTGGTGCGACTCGGATGTGCGACTCGCGTGTCCTGGGAATGGAAGTCGAGGTCCAAGTGTTAGGAATCAAACCACCGCCGGGCCAATGACTCCTAATGACTCCAGACCGGAAGAAATGAAAGTAAAGGAAAGACTCAGAAACACACAAAACACACCGCTGTCCTGTGTAATGTTTTTCTACCAGTAGAAGAAGGAAGGTCGTGATGTTCTCGAGGTCGAAGTGTTAATTGTACAGCCCGATGTGGTTAGGTAGAAAGAAGTGTTATGTAGAAATAGTCGATAAAAGTATGTAGGTAAACGGCATCAGCCAACGGGTTTTCGGGAGAGATGGATTGTGTCAGTGTGTTATCTTAAAAAGTATTGTATGGATCGTAACTGCGATTCCTTGATTCTTGGCGCCTGACTCGTCCTTTAAAGGGATCCACACCCAATGAGGTAATAAAACACTGGGAAACATCCATGCCTGTTGGCCTTTTGGCCTGGTGGCCCTGGCAGGCGGTCCTGGACTCAAAGTCGAACCCAATCGAGTGGGGGAAGGAAGGGGTAGGAACTACTACTCCGTGCTCGGTACTTTAAAGACAGCCTTTGCAGGTGCCATTCAACTTTTTTGCGAGGAGTTTCCTCTCTGACTGTATTATCCTTAGTCACCGTATGTCTTATTAATACCTACATACCTACATTGATGCCTCGGTAAAAGTAAATGCATACCTCACATATATGCTGTGTAATAGATATTATTCCCTACGCAGTCTAGGTAGTTTTCATACATACCTAAGCCGACCTAAGCCCACGCATGTTTAATGTTGCCTTGCGGTCTGGATAATACAATGACTTTGAATTATCAAAAACGGATAGCTGTAATTCAAACCCCGGCTTACATACCTATTGATCTCTAAAATCATAGGTCCCGGCGTTTACCTCAAGAGAATTTCTTCGAAATTAAAAGATAGGTAGGCATAATATAAAAATTTGAAGTATCAAGTTAAATATTACTAAATATATCGATACGATTGTAATTAGGAAAACTTTATTATTCGACGTTCTTGCTTTGTTAGCAATCTCCTTTACCGTATGTATTAAGCATCCCTCGGACCTTTGTGGCCGTAAATCCCATGACCAATAATGCGGGACCACCAGACCTTTGACAGACATCCACGGATTGGAGAGGCGAATGCCGCCGAAATTTTTTTGATACTGACACATCCAGAATAGAAGAATCGCTACCTAAGCTTATTATACATGCTGCATACATATGATACTTTTAGCTTAGGTAGAAATATTTAGACCTACCTACATACGCATATCTTAAGCCATCCTGTCATGTACATATACATGAAGGAATTAGGGTATAAACGCTGTTGAGTTTTTGCAGTCTTTATTCAGCAGTGCGTCTTATATGTATACATCCACGTATATACATAGACCTCGCCGTGAGGCTGCATTCAGGAACCGTGCCACCTATTTCAAGCCTATGAAATCTCATGGTGATGTTTTTGGGGATTCTCGGGTTTGGTGAATCCTATTAAAATTCGTTACGATCTCGAGTGGTCCATATAATATATGCTTTAACGAAGAGGCTAAGAATATTGCTTACTTGCTGTCACCCAACACATCTAGTCTAGTAGTTTAGGCAATTGGGTCAATTGGCGTAAACTACTTGGGAAAATCAATCGGATATGGGAGTGCACACGACACCTATTAGCTTAGAGGCCGAGCGTGAGGCCGCCAGGGAGAACCACAAGTTTAGGTATTGGATTGTGAGACATTCCATAGAAAATAGGATAACTTCATCAAAACCATACATCATATATCAAATTATATAACTACCTACATAGCTATGCATTATACCGATACATATCAAGTGGGTTGAGAAAAATATTGAACCAAATACCTACACACGTACCTACCTAGATATGTACTTATAGTAGGTACGTAGGTAATAGTAGACGCCTAAACTACTTAGGTATCTATCTATGTAAGCAATGGAACATTGAATGAACGATTCCATCGTGTAACGTGTTGATGAATACTCTGTAGATTCTATGTATGTTCAAAACTTTGGTGGTGTGTAGTACAGAACCCAATGCCATAAGTCGGGAGCGCTAGCAAGGGTGCCGACTAAACTTCAGCGCAGTGGCGTGGTTATATAAAAAAGCGGGGCCTTAGCGGAACCAGGCGAGTTGCCCAGTCGCAAGGCAAGCACCACCTGCACACTTTGAATGTTCCTCCCCCCGTCCGCCCGTTCTGCCCGTCACCATACAACTTCACCTTGCGTTCTTTCATTCCACAACAACGAACTGTCGACCACGTCTCCCCCTCGCAATCGACAGCGACCACGACGACGCATCGCGAAATCTCCCTAAAGCGTTTCCGTCGCTCATCTATCCGGTATCAACTAATTTTTATCTATCGATACGAGTTTGCGGAGGATTTAAGTCGGTGAATGATCGTGGACTCGGGATTATTCGACCACAACAGCCGGTCGGCGGTTTGGCGCGACTCGCCACAGTGAGATCGATAATTTCCATCACCCTACCTACCGATCATCGTTCTATCGACAATCGCTCATCAAGCGCATCGTCACGAATCAATCAAGCTGCCCTTTGTGGTACTTCTTCCCCCTTCCCGTCACGATCCTCCACCTCATTCCCGCCATTTCTAGTCAGCGCTCCGACGTCAATTTTTACTCGCACTCGCTGGGAACCTCTACCAACTTCTCGGTCTCCGAACCACCCCGCGCTTTCTACTTACGATACTCGTAACCCGCTCAGCATATTTTCTCGATGGCGACCATGTCATTCAACCCTCAAACACCTCAGAGCCCTTCTCAATTTTCTCCGAGCACAGGTGATCAGGTATCGAGCATGAATAGCTCTATGACCTCAATCACTACTGCTTTGCCAACCGTAAGTCATTAAAGCTGAGTCATGAGCCACGTTCAATTTTTGATTGCTTGAAAACAATTGATTTACTACGGAAATCTGTCCGCTAATTTTGACATCTCATCGTAGCCGGCACATAGCGTTAATGGGTCAGCCCAAGCGATCGACATGTCTCACGATGCCACGATGGCGGATATTTATTCGGCGAAGCGAAAATATCCGTTTGACGACGCCAGTGATCATGAGCAAAAGAAGGTCCACCTCGAGAATCGCCGAGTTGGTATTGAGAACCTACACTTAGATGTTGGTGAAAAATACCTTCTTCGCAGTACTCGTAAGGCTCCCTTTTAGTCTCATACAAGCTACACATCCAACTATCCCTCTCCCTCCCATATCGATGGTGATTCTTCAAAGCGGTGCTTGAATGGGATTTGGTACCTTTTAGTTGACGCTGTTCTTTTCTAGCTTATTCCGCCTCATACCCGTCTATGTCCGACGACTTATTCAAGATGTTCGGTTTAACCAGCATTGCTGCCGAGGTCGCCCGCACAAAACCCAACGGCGAGAAGAATGCGCTTCGAAAAACCTATAAGGGACATATTCGAACCTTGGGACTGAGCGGCCACTTTGACGCTGTCAAGAAGGAGCCTGATGCATTAGATGGTCTACACGCACTAACCGTCATCCCCGAGAGCATGTGGATGGACGTGGACGTAAGGGGGAGGGAGATCGAGAAAGGCTTAGCACGGGTGAGCCAAGCACAATTATCCCGAGCGACTACGATGGTTCGAGGCATGATACCGAAGGCAACTTGGGACAGTTCCGTTCTTGGTGACTTAGCGCCTGGCACCATGCCGAAGAAAGCTGGCAACGACCAATCCACGCGACCGACCGCGCCTAGCACTCCGGTTGCCTCGGCACCAGGAATCACCCCGAAGCCGAGCAAGCCTTTGACGCCTCAGATAGATCGTGCCCGTCGGATGGGGAAGAAGCGAAGTTACCAAGACAGCAGCTTTGAGGGATACGGCGAAGGTTATGGTGATGACGACGCGGGCGGATATTCAACAGGTGACGGAGACGATCGATCGAAGTTGAAGAGGAGAAAACAGGTGCAAACAGACCATTCGTCTTCTGCAAGCCTCCTCACTAACCGATGACAGAACCCTACAGGGAAAACCTCCTTCAGTGGCGCTGGTGGTCAACACTACGGCAGCAGGATAGGGACGTAATCCGAAGATACCCAGTCGAAGACGAGACACGACAGTTCGCGTAGCAGCCGCAGTGGACATATTCATCAGACACCTTGGTAGAAGATGACATTCCATTGCAACGCGCTCTAGTCATTTGCATTTCTCATGATTTCAGCATGGCGTAAGGCGTTTGAACGGCAAGATGTTAAAGCAGCAGGCGGCATAGGCTCTGGTACCTGAATGCCATACTTTTCTATGGATTCGGATGGCAAGCACGACCAAGCCCAGCTTGTCGTGCATATTGATCGAGGGGGACAACAAAAATCAGTTGAATGAGGGTTCAGGGGGCTATTTGCATTACGGCAATGATGAATGTTGTCAGTGGGACATGAGCAGTTCTGTGTAGTTTTCTAGACAGCAGCTCAGATGCCTAGTTCTCTAATGCAATTTGGATTGGGCGTCATCTCAGTTCTGAAACACCCTTAAGCTACCCGTGCCGTTGATCCCTAGGTACCTAGGCATCTTCCTGGTCGGGTGCTCACCAGATATACTCTCGTGAATGGGACAGAGCCTGATATGATAAATATCTCGCTCGATGTAATCGGAGATGTCGTGGTAGTAAGTCGGTTTTGGAAGAGACTGCTTGATCAGTACCTAGTTAGTGGTTGTCTTGGCCTGAGTTGGAAGAAAACCTGGATGAGACGAACTTCTTGTATCCAGATCCTACTCTCTGTTTTCGAGTCATCAACCTAATGGAGGTTGCCACCATTGATGCAATCTTTTGAGTCTTGGACTGCGGTATTTCACACGGCAGCCACGATGATAACTGAATATATGATTATCTTAACACGAGTTTTCAAATGGCAACGTGTCTGTTTCGTGCATTATGGTTCTACGTTTTTCTAAATCGAGATCGAGTGACTTATTCAAGGACTATAGGGGAGATTAATGCTAACCACTAACCTACCTAGGTTATATTTGCTCTATGGGAAGTTTATGCGAACACAATCCCGTTAGATGATATTCTCAACTCATCTATACGCTTGTGGCAGTTCTTATTGACAGGTTATGAGTTAAGTCATTACCATTACCTAATGGGCGATAGCTCTCGAGGTGACTTTAGGTACTACACATCGGGGCTGAGGTGGGCTGATACACACGGGTACAATGCAATGCCTGGGAGGCCCCACACTCGGTGACCAGGAAGCTGTCCTGTTTGCCGTATTTGTACGCCGTATTTGTATGTACGCCACACTTAGCTCGTAACTTCCCACCATGACTTCAACTCACATCCATCCCCCACCTCACCTCCCTACCTACATCGAACCTTATGCGCATATCGAGCATTCATGTCCAAGGTTCATTCTATTGAGTTTAATTAGAAGTTGCTATAATTTTCTTCTAGCATCGTGTGTATCTACGTCTTGTCAACAATTCATCTACTCATAAATAAGTTATGAAGCCGACAGGCTTTTTCGACCGCGCATAGGCGCTAGGTACTAGGTAGACTTCAGTCGATTGTAGCTTACGTCACTGAACTACTGAGCCTCCCTTGGCCTTGGTCCAATAGAAGAATATCTACCTACCTAGGTATCTATCTAGACACTCGTTCTTATTCAGATTGACTCTCTCGTCATCGCTATCATGAGTCGAATATCTTCAGACTACTCATCTCAAGATGTTGCCGAGCATAATATCACTCAACAACGGAGTTCGTCACTTGCGCCATGTACCGCTTTAAGTGATCCGCGGTCATCTTCTTCCCAATCTTTAATCCCTTCCCCGACCGAACAGAATGACTCCGGACGCCGGACACTTTTAGTCATCTATATCCATGGTTTCATGGGTAACGATTCCTCTTTCCAATCCTTTCCAGCCCATGTGCATCGCTACCTCAAGCTGGCCCTCGTCGATACTCATGTCATTCACACCAAGATTTACCCAAGATACAAGACCTATAAAACCATCAATGTAGCTCGCGATAACTTTAGCAGGTGGCTGGCCCCCCATGAGTCGCCTACTACTGACGTGGTGCTTCTCGGTCACTCCATGGGAGGAATGTTAGCTGCTGACATTGCCTTGATGGTAAACAATCTGCCCTACTTATACTGCTTGATTACCTAGGTAGCTAACAATCAGGTAGCCATCAAGGGACCAGTACCGCATCGGCTACTTCTTCCATCGCATCTTAGGGACAGTTCATTTAGATGTGCCTCTCCTTGGGCTCCACCCTAGCATCATTACGGCTGGCCTTGCTAGCTTGTTTCGGCCAAAACCGGACACGCCAAAAGCACCAGAGGAGCCGATACCAGATGATGAATCGGCTATGTCTATATACAACGTCACCTCAGCAAGTGCTTCAATGTACTCAGATCCATCCATTGCTTCTCAGTTTTCGTCGCACTCTTCAAGCTCACCTGGAAGCCGTATACCGTATGGTATGACGTTCGACCCTAACTTTAATCCATCGTTTACCAACGATATCCGCATGCAGGACAGGGGCTGGTGGAAGAATATCATACACTTTGTTGAGAAGCATAGTTCGGAAGGGTTGATAGATGCTGCCACTAATCACATCATGTCGCACTTAGAATTTGGAGGCTGCCTTTTGGATGGCAATGGCCTCAAGACACGCTACGAAAATATTCGTAAGCTAGAAGATGTAGACGATCTGAAGCACCATGGCTTTCCTCATATACCTCCACGAGTTCGTTTTACTCAGTACTATACCGTGTGCCACGGGTATCCCAAGAAGCCCAAAGGTGAGGCTTCTAATAACAGATCAGAGGCCCCTGAAATGTCAAAGAGTCCACATTCAGCTCCCTTAACGCCACATACCTCAATTCAAGGCCACGGTAGCAGTTCGAATCTGCACAACTTGACGAACGGTGTTTCCGAAGAGGATTATTTCAATGTCCATGGCGAAGGCTCGGGTTTACAACTACTTGTCCCAGAACCAATGTCCGAAGAACCCGAATCAGCACCCGAATACAGTTTATCCAATCAGCCGCTAGAAGATTCTAAAGGCAAAGCTTCAGAGTCCTGCCTGGTAGATACCAAGCCTTCTAGTAGTGAAGGTGATACAAGCACGAATCCCCAACAAAGCCAAGAAAACCACCTGTCTAAGGAGCCCTCGGAAAGTGGCACCGTTGGAACAAGCGGTCTCGCCGACGCCATAGCATCTTTAAGTCTTGATCTCCCTGCGATCCCAGAACCCCCCAAAGAACCTGAACCACCAAATTTAGAACAGTACACAGATAAAGATACTCGGAAACAGGCTGAGAGAGAAGCGAAGCGGGCACAGAAAGACTACGCTAAGCTCATAAAGGAACGCGAAAGGACAATCCGAGAGAGGCAGAAGATTTTTGATAAGAGAAAAAAGAAATTAGCACAGGAAACAGAGAGGCGAGAGAAGGAGGAACAGAAACGGCATAAAAAAGAAGAGGCCGCGGCTGCTGCCTCAAGGTCCTCAACTTCAGAAGGGGGGGCGTCGAAAGATGCGCCTACTCCCCAAACTTTACAGGTTTCAAAGGGAGATCCAGCTTACGACGTAGCATCGCCTCTACCGAGTCCATTGGAACGGTCACAAGGCAATGCAAAACCCCCAAAGCAACCAAAGGAACGTAAATTCTGCAACATTCCATCTAAGGTAGACGGCCAAGTCGACTCGAAGTGGATCAAGATTTTTATGAAGGACACAGACCAGGTCGGCGCGCATACCGGGCTGTTTTTCAGGGGCGAGCACTACGAAAGACTTGTCGGCGACGTCGGGGAGACCATTATGAGTTGGGTCCAGGAGGACATGTCGAAAAGGGCTATTCTGGAAATGGGTTAATGGATTTGATATTGACGTTTTTCTTACTGGATTGATACCTTTTCTTGCTAAGTTCAACTAGCCTTGCAACGAGACGAAATACCTAATGGCAATAATGGGTCAAGCATTAATTATTATCATGATATGAAAGCATAAAGAAGCGTTGAATTAGATCTGGTTATTCATTCATCGACCTAAATCCATATACGACGCGTGACTATCCCTAGTATTCATATGTACAGGAGTTGGAGCCACGACGCTCTCGACGTCGACCCGAAACGTCGAGTTCACCTGAATCGCGCCCATTTCTATATCGTCATGCCCCAGCTTGCGGTCATCGTGCCGCCCGAAGTCGTCCACCGGCAGCTCCGGCATCCGGTACGTCCCGGTCTCGCGCCGCGTCCACCGCCGCGTTCCCCCTATACTTAGCCCCGCGCTCCGGCGCCCCCAGCTCGGCGTGCTGTGCGACGTTGCGCTCACTAGCAGGCGTGGGAAAACGCGTGCTAGAACGGGTCGTAGTGTGGGCAGGCAAGCACATGTTATCGCTAGGTTGCTCTCGATACCGGACCACAAGCCGAGGCGGATGCCGCCTTCGCTCGGGTCTGTGATAGTGTCCAGCTCGTAGATGGAGACCAGCCGCATGACGGAGGCGACGCACACCACGACACCGATGGTGAAGACGCCGGTCAGCGCGACCTTCTGGCGCACCGCGATCTGCAGGCGGTGCACGAGGGGCACCGGGATCGCGAAGATGATCAGGTCCAGCGCGGTGTTGAGGGTCGACGTTATGAACATGAAGAGCGGCAGGTCGATGCACTGCGACGAGGTGCGCGAGCTGGGCGACGGGGGCGTCCAGGACAGCGAGATGGGGACGCAGGCGAACACGCCGCCGAAGAAGAGCGTTAGCCCGAAGAGGGTCAGGAGCACGAGGAGCGTGCGGCAGAGGTGCTTGAACGGCCGGTCGGACCAGATTCGCAGGTAGGATGTTACGATGGACATTTTGATGAGGGACGAGGAGAGGCCCCAGAGCGGGGGCGAGATCCATATCGTCTAGGTTGATGTTAGATGGTTTGGAGAGTGAGTGAGGTAGTTTTGTTGGGAAACTCGCCTTCAATGTTATGTCTCGGTTTTCAGGAGTCATACTAGATAACGAGTCGCCGAAACCCGCTGCCACCCCTGAATGACATAGTCTGATTAGCACGAAAAAAGGTTATTGAAGAAATTCGCGATCGAATCCACTAACCAGCCATATTCGCTAAGTACGTTCCCAAACCGCAACACTGCAGGAAATACTTAGCAACACCGATCTTGACGAAAATAGGAGGAAGTTCTACGGAAGACACTTACTAGTGCCGCGAGGCATAGCCAGTCGTCCGGGCCCGGGTTTTTGAGCAGCGACACGCGGACATGAAGTCGTAACCCAACAGCCACGACAGTGAGAGCAAGAATGAGCGTAACAATGCAGATAAACGGAGTAGCTTTATCTGAGAGGGGCATTTTCCGTGGTCGTCGATGAAGAACACTAGACTCGAAGCATTCAGACGTTAAACGTCAATCTTTTGTGACCCGTTCCACGGCAGCCCGGGAGGATAAAATAAACTCCAGGACGAGGCGAGAAGGCCGCAGGTTTCCAGTACCAACCCAATCCTAATTCTAATTATGTCGGGGCTGCTCGAGTTACGAGTATACCATGCAATCTGGGTTGCTGCAGAACTTCATGCGGGGCGAGAAAACCCAAACGTCGTGACATATGATGGGGAAGTGATGGCTCCAGCCGACATAGTGGCTTGCTTCAAGGCATGGAACGAGACATGGGATGAGACAAGCGAAAGAAACCCCTCTGCGATAAAAAGAACGAGATCACGGAGATCTCGAGGCTCTTGTACATTTTCCGAGGGTTGGACGGCGCGCCGCTTAGGGCTTACTGTGACGTCGAAACATAGCTACGGTTCGGGCCCGAGAGCCTTCACGGCCTCCTTGTCTAGCGGCGAAGGAGGAGGGGCCCCTATTCTTATAGTAGCATTAAAGTCTGGCAGGAGCCATCTCATTCCTAAATCGAAGATCTCGAGCCCCACAGCTCCGAAGCTTAATCCCAGGGAACCAGAGTTGAGGAAGTAAAGTAGGTAATACAGCCGTTGGGATGTGTCGGCCCGGTCCCGTCAGCTAACGTTCCTGCATGATCCTACATGTTGCACAACGCCGGAGCGACCGAATGAGGTATTGGAAATAACATGACAGCACCGGGGTTCTGTGCTAAAGTTAAAATCAATGTTCTGATCAATCTCTTATTAATTGCCTAGGAGCGAAGCGTATTTAGATGGTAAGCATCGCTTGATATGACCGAACTAGAAGACCGAGGGTTTTCTATCTCCCCGTTTAGATCCAACAACAACAACAATGCGAAACCTTGCAGAATCCGTTCGACCGAAAGTGCATGGTTCGCTCAATGATAAATAATCGATAACCACCGTTTTCATAAGCTGGTTTGAGAATTACAATAGGATGGGACTAATATCTAGTTCGAACCATGGTGTCGGATCTCGATTGGAGTGCTACAACACGTGGACGCTGACCCCAAAGACAAAGACAACTTATGTCTGGATTATCACAAGATAAAATCTATAAGAATATTCGAGTTACCTGATCAAAGCAATTGCGCGGTTAGGTATATTTTGAAGATTTAGGGGCGATGCCGAAGATCGACATGAGATTGGAGGCAAACTTGGATTGCCTAGATTGATTATATAAGGTGCAATGATATTGCGACTATATGTGCGCACTATATCTCATCTCGTTGAATTTCGAAGCCGTTAATTATACGGCTAGAAGGGATTTCTCCCTCCCTGCGTGAAAAATCGGACTTTAAGCTCTGCTAATGGATTGAGGTTCAAGTAGCATCGGAATATGGCAGTTGCTAGGAAATCATGGCTGGTGGACACACCATACCTACTCATTCCCTTCCTGCAGTAACTTATCTATGAGAATGCTACCCGTAGCATAATAGCTATTCAACCATCGTTTAGTCATGTTCTCGAGGTTCACATACCCGAATTCATGGACTAATTGACAAGAGCGGCGATTATATCAGCTCTACTCTTTAATTGAAACCTCCATTAAGCTCGTGTAAATCGAGATCCTCTAATTAGTGGATTGAGATCTTGAAATGCGCCGGGCAACTCCGCGTAATAACTTAACGCAAAGCGGATTAAATCGCGGATAAACACATGACAATATGCACTCCACGGTAACGTCAATACAAAGTCTCGATAGCAACCTGAGCTTCTAGCCCATGAGGAAGCTGTTGACACTTTGTAGGGTTGCTCTGCTTGGATTCGCCTCAGGAAAGTTCGTCATGATGCGACTAAGCTTCACCCTGATATCGCTCTTCGTATGGCCGGGCGGCGACGAATGCAGACTAAGGCTACCTTCGCTATCAAAATGGCAGCAAAGGAGCGCAAGAGCCACCCCGATAGATATATCTTTGCCGGTTTCGCAAGCAATTAAGATTCGTCTCGGCTCCGGAGGACTTGAGTCTGAATCTTCCGAGCTAGAATCTGGTGCTCGTTGTAGGAACTGCCGCACGAAGTCGCTAATGCTGGGAAGAGCCAGGCGAAGATTACGACTAGCAAGTTTGTGTTTACCCACACCCACTTCCATAAGCAATGGGCTTTTAACCCATGAACTTGGATCTGTGGTCTTGGAGTAAACAGCAACGACACAAGTCGATGGTGATGATGAATTGAGAAGCGGCAAGCTGCCGACGAACACACATGGCGCAATTTGTCTGGGACTTGATGTACTCATATCCGCGATTTCACCCGATACCAAGGAACGTACCAAATCAGGTAGATCCGGTTCTGGGGTAGACAGAAGGATATCCGCATGGCGCCAGAAAACCGGCGGGGTCAGCCCCAGCGCCCAATTCTCAGTATCGTCACCGGCACCCTGAATGTAGCCGCCCTCGCTCATTTCCCCGCCAAGGACTCGACGGGAGCTGGTGCAACAGATAACGGGATGGAAATTGTCAAATACTTCGTCCGTCGGTACTAGCAGGGATTCCTGTGTAACCCACGTGGGTCTAAGAGGCTTCTTCACTTGCAGGCGCAAGATATCCATATTAATACCGAGTGCCTTGAGTGAATCCACGTGTTCAGCAATCCTGGACTCGATCTGGGTATGTTCAGATTCTGATACGGCATTAGGAGGGGTGTAAAGCTCATGGAATGCTACAGTCTCGGGAAACAGAACATGGTTCAGGACGCAGCACCAAATCGGCACCGTCTTGCTTAGAGCGTCGGGCATTCGTTTGCCCCTTCTTGTCGAGTCCACTATGATGCAGCCATCATTATTCCCAATGATTTTGAGTAATTGGAGATTCAGCCGTCGCGTGCTGAATCTCCACTGTCCGGTATGGCCGTCGGTACTCTTGAAATAACCAGACCCGGCCTTCTTCTCGGGAGGGATGTACCAGCTCCCGCACCGCTCATTGGCAATCAGCGGGCGGGAGAATGTAGCGGCTACCTCGGAAACGAAATCTGCATCCTCCCGTATGGAGCACAGGCGATTAGTAATGGAGAGGTTGGACCGTTTAAGATCGCTAAGGATGCGTGAAAAATTATGGTTTGCTTGTGGCGAGAAAACAAGCTCCGACGTGGTAGTAGCCATAGAAATATTTATAGCAAGTTCGTCGCATATATATATATACAAAAAAAAAGAATGAAGAATCCCAATCAAATAACCCGATATAAAATAGGTACCTAACAGCTGATGATGAAAATAGGTCGGAGTTAATTGGGGCAATAGGGGGGTCAACACATTTAATAGGTAGTGGAAAAAAGCGCCACAGCTGTCTGCCAGTTGCTATCAGCTGCTATTATCAGCTGCTATAAAAATGTGCTAGAAAGTTATCGATAGCCACTATTACCGAGAACCCTTGGAATTAGAGGGAATCATCTTATTTAACAATTCACAACAACTTATCTCCGGCATGTTGTAATTCCAAGTAGAGACAAAGTTTCGTATCAAATCTATCAAACTTTTAGAATCGTTTAATTCATTGACTTCCTATCTAGCCATAGGGGCGGGTATCAAGCAATAGCTTCTCATTCGCCGTATCACGAAGCACATACGGTACTTGTAAGGACGAATATTGTCATCGTCGCATTATTCAGATTCTTCATGCCTCGTTGCAAATCCATTCCGCACCTCCGCCGATATTTCCTTTTGCCATACCCGGTTTCACACATCTCCCTCAGCAGATAACCTCTGCCTTCACAAGCACAGCGTAGTCCCCGTCTTTCTTCAGCAGGCATGGCGTGACCATCAGATCCACAATCGTATGGGATCCGAACCTGCCTTTTATCTCCATCAATTCCAGCTTGTACGGGAATCCGTAATTGAGTTGGCTGCCGGGTTTGTCCGTCATCAAGGTCAGGTAGTGTGAGCGGCCGAACATAGTACTAATTTCTACCGTCGCGTTCACAATCTCCGACAGCTTCTTCTTCAAGTCTTCCGTATCGGTACCGGTCGCGAATTGTGTAGTAGCCTCCAATATCTTCTTCGTCACTTCGGCGGCGTGGCCTGGGTCGGGCTTGCAGGTTTGGTGAATGAGCCGTGTGGTGTGCATTCGCCAGGCTTGATATTCTGCCTCCGACGCCTTGGTTGAGAAGAGGCTCGCCAAGTGTACAGCGGCGTCGCCGTGCTGCTTTCCCCACACGTGCCAATATTTTCTCAACAGACACGTGTGCAGATAACGCCAGATGAGCGCCCGAAAGATGTAGCACGTCAATTTGTCGTTGCTCATGTACGACTTCCAGTGCTTCGTCAGAGCTTCGAATTCTAGTTTCGCCTTTTCCGATACCAACTTGGGCTGGATGGTCTGGTTGAATCTGTCCAGCGTGAGTGTTCGGACCAGTTTTCGTAGGCTTTCCCAGCGTATGATTAACATATCATCGGTGACGTTAAACTCTGGAACCTTGACGCTGCATCCCGGAGTCGGGAATCGTCGCTGCAGGGACTCGCAAAGCTTGGTCTTCTCGGCTAGCTCCTCCGTAACCTTCTTGTACTTTGTCTCCGCCTCCCGCATTCGCGAACGCGTGATCACGATCGTCTCATCATCGTCACCTTGCGCCACCACAGTCGCGCCCACACTTTTATCCATCAAAACTAAAGCTGAGCTTCCGCCTCCATTCTTGCTACCATCTTCTTGGGCATGCGATGGCCTAGCGCTACTTCCTGTAGTAGCTCCATTTCCTTGGCGCAGTTGTCGGATTTCGGCTTCGAGTCGTTGCAGCTTCACATCGAAACCTATCTTCTCATGCTTTAGCTCTCGAAGTTGAGTGGATCTGGTATTAAGAGCCTCTTGCGTCTCAGCAAGCTGCTTTCGCAAGGACTCCATTCCTAAAGTTCGGGTTGGTAAGTACAGTAAGTTGGGTACTGCAGCTTGGCGCAATGTGTACTTAGGTAATGTTGGGATTGATTTCAGCTTGGAAGTTCCTAGGTTGTATTAAGTTCTAAGGGTAAGATGTTAATTTTCACTGAGGCAGAATTATTATTTTTAATTAAGTGGGATTAAACTCTATCCGAGCGATTTCCCGGTGTCGTCTTTGTAAGTTGTTTTGAACTTTATTGGCAGCAGTTACTTGCATCTTTGTTCCTCACGTTCTTAGTTTGTACCGTATAAGCCGCTTTCTGGATGGTGGCTAAAATCTCCGTAACTCCCACCATTCCCACCTCGCCTTAAATGAATGAATGGCAAACAGTCACAAAAAATCATTTAATTTTTAATGATAGCAATCAAACACTGCGCGTGTAGTTTCTCCCTATCTTTTAACAAGCTATTATTAGGTATCTTGGTAGCCCGGAAGATTGTCTTTTTTCGACAAGCTCATATTTACCAAGAATAACAACAGCATTCGTCAAATGGTAATCAACAAGAGTTCAGCTCAACTAAGGCGAAGCTGTTCTTCAGTCCATAATGTGAACCGATTTTCTAGCAGATATACCATTCCCGCTCCGTGATACTGGGCTCACTCCTACGGATCCCTGATTTCCTCCTTAATATAACTATTTACAACAAGACAATCACGGTGTTTTTCGTCTTCATGTCCTTGGAACAATATTTTAGTTCGTTCATACTTCTTGCAATGAAATCGCACTCTATTCTGCTAACAACTCTGCTCTGTAGATAACCTCCATTATCTTTGAATTGGAGTCCCGAGGCTTCCGGTATTTAACCAGAGCTGGTGAAATCAGGAGATAATCAATAGTGTTGTCTCTTATTCTTAGATGTCGAGCATTCATCCGTTCATCGTAATCCCGAGCACCTGAAGGTCTCTTTCTGATGGTCTCGAACTTGTCTCGATACGGATTCAAAAGTTAAGCCGTTGACTTCGCCCACTTAATAACTCCGATAATTCTCGGGTTGACCCTCGTCTCTACTACGTTCTTCTCTTTCTTGATGACGAGGGGTATGATGAGATGCAGTAAGTGCTCTACGAGAGCCTCGGTCTTCTTGTCGTCTATCAGAAATTTGTTGGGGACTTGGGTGGCATGTACTCTCCAACGATCAATGGTCTTATCCTCTCCTCCACGGTCGTCAGCTAACAAATTATTAGTATTTTCAAGCACGGTATCTCATAGATGTTTGATGATTCTACCCACATATGATATGGTGGATGGCCAGTCCAACCTCGCTGCCCTTCCCCCATAATTTGAAAGGGCTATCGAGTAACTCGACGCCTTTAAACTACCATATTAGTGCTTCCAAGAAGCAAACGGCATGCGATTCTGCATCAAGTAACTGGTGAATTTGTGTACTTGACAGTTCTGCGAGGGTCTCTTCGACCTGCTCCGGAATAGCATCCGACCTAAACACCTTTACAAGGTGAAGGCTGACAAATGTAGAGATGTTGTAACGCAGGATATCAAATCGATATTGCAACTATTTTTCGTTCCGGTAGTATTGGACAGTTGCTTTTTGACCTGCTGCTCTGCTATACTGACCCTGTTTTCTGCGCGTGCGAGATAACCCTTTAGAGACATGAGCTTACGCTTGATCTCCTTTAGTTTAGACTTTAACCTCTCTACAGCGAGCCTCGATCTCTTGTTCGGTTGAACCGCTTCGATCTCCTGACTCCGCTTTTGCTTGTTGTCCTTCTCTGAATTTAGCTCCGGTTTGGGGCTATTGACCTTCAACTTCAATCCTTCAGCCACTTAGGGCTTCCCGTTAGTACCGGAATCGTGAGAGCCCTTCTTTTTATTGCCCTTCGCCACTTTGGGCTCAGTTAAAAGACCCGTGTTCTTATGCTTTGAGTTTTTTTAGCTATGCAGTTGTCTTCTCTTATGCCATCCTTCTGGCTCTGCTGTGCCATCTTGGCTTTATCACCAATAATATGGACAGTCGTCATAAGTGATGGCTGAGAACGTATGGCTGATCGTGATTTTGATTGTATGATAGTAGGTGGATCAGATGATATAGGCAGTCGTAGGTGAATTTGACGGGAGGGTCACATTAGGTGAAGTTGGCGATGTAGTCGTGTGCGGTATGGACGACATGGTTGACAAGGACTTCGGTAATTGTAGATGGCTTAATAGTAGCCTTACGTATAACGGATTTCGATAGACGATAATGTTAAGAAGTGAAAGACGGCTTGCCGAGTCGACAGCATTATCTGCTTATAATGAAAATAGTGTGGGAAGTGAATTCCAGGTGCGTTTAGAATTTGTGACTTGATTTGTAGTGGTATTGGTCAAATTAATAAAACAAGACTGGAAAAGTAATGAAGTAGATTAGGTCGTTGAGTTTGTGCTCTGACATTAGGTAAATGGAGTCGAGCAGTTTAAAAAAAAACTTAAGGACGGTGAATTGGTCGATCAAAAGTTATTTATTTCTTCCATTGATTGATAAAAATACGACGTGGAAAACGACGATTGCTGCATGAGAACTTTAAATATTGTAGTCGAATAAACGATGGTAACCTTAACGCAAGCTCCTTGAGCGGCCGTGGTCCATTTAGGTACAGTAAAATACATACGTACAAACTGCTTCAATACGTATGCAAGTATTAATAACATTAAAGTGACTCATTAAAGTTACATACATATCGACACATACAGCACTGCATCTCCAGGGCTACATTAAGTCCTTTCAGTCTGATACTCTACCTAGGTATTTAATCCTATCAGCCATGTCTATATACAAGAGACTAACTAGGTATCTTACTTAGGGAGTTCCTGGTTAATTTTAAGTGTAGTCCATCTTTCTGGTTTGCGGCTTAGGGCAGAGTAATTATATCGAAGTTGTTGTAGACCCTGAAGACGACCCTTGGTACTCTGTTTCTCGAGGTGCGGTGATCTGCGGAAGCTAAAAGTATTGAGTCCTAGTACGCCTAGGAAACGAGACTGCGATACGATCGGACTCTTATAATAATAAGGGGAATGGATCGCAAGAGGGTAAATGCCGCTAAATGAATGTAGTTGGGGCTTAGTCATCATTGTTTTTTAATTGGTTCTAATTCATGACATAACAAGCCACCGGGGGAGAGCGAGTAAAGCCACAGATATTAGATATTAGCCACATCACCTAATCCACATTCCCTACTACCCGGACCCGTACAAATGTACCCACATAATGTTATCAACCTTGGAACATCAAAGCTCCACGCCACCAACCCACTTTATTATATCTGTGTCCCGCTATCGCCATCGCTTGACCAACCTGCCTATTTAAAACCGATCCATTGCTACCCATTTTCTCCCTGTCGGATCGAGGACGTAAAAGCCGTCGACCTTTATGGTTCTCTACTGTCGGGTTTCAAATTGCCTCCGTCTCTCACAACCGGCATGAGCGGACGGCTAATAGCAGCGGTCGGGCGCCTCCCGGCTATGCGTTCGGCCTCGGTGAGAGTTATACGACAATATCATCAACTACCGTCCGGCGGTCTCCTTCGTGCTGATGCTGCCGTTCGCGCCACCCGACGACGGATGTGGTTCCCGGTGAACTCATTCCACAATGCCGTCACCGTACGCAATGCGTCTTTTGCTCGTTTTCTGCCGAGGTTGATGGTCAAATTCATAAGGATACCTGCTATGGCAGGCGGTGTGATGATAGGTGGAATAGCCTGGATACAATATCAAGCTACACGTGCGTTCGTCCCTCAAAGAGTACTTGTAGCGTGGTCTACGAACCCAAGCTAATGCGAAATCTAGAGGCCGGAAATTATGCCTGGGACATAGTCATTAACACGAAAGATAGCGTCACAAATACGGCAACAGGCCTATTCGATGGTGCAAAGGGTATTGCCGATCAGACGATGCGAGGGTGGCAAAATACCAAAGAGCACGTCGAGCTACCAGAATGGATGCAGAGGATCTTAAGAGTTCAGGAAGAGATAGGTACTGGAAAACAAGGTGATGGGCCCGGTGGTGAGGAACCTCCAAAGCAGAGTAGAACGGGTGCCGCAATCGCAGCCGGTGCTAGTGCCGCCGCATACGGTTACGATCAATCTTCCGAGGACGACCCACGAAGTGCCGATGAGATGGCTAAGGACGACCAGATGATGGTACTGACAAAAAAGATGATCGAAATCCGCAATATTCTTGCAAAAGTTGGACAGTCTAGCACTCTCACCCTGCCCTCTATCGTCGTAATTGGGTCGCAGTCGTCGGGGAAGAGTTCTGTGCTCGAATCCATTGTAGGACACGAGTTCTTGCCAAAGGGGTCAAACATGGTTACTCGAAGACCTATTGAGCTTACTCTAATCAACACCCCCGACTCAGACGCCGAGTTTGGTGAATTTCCGGATCTGGGTTTGGGCAAGATCTCAGATTTCTCCTCAATCCAACGAACCCTGACGGAGCTTAACCAGGCTGTTCCAGAAAGCCAGTGCGTATCAGACGACCCAATTCGACTCTCTATCTCTTCGCCGAATATCCCGGATCTCTCGCTGATCGATCTCCCCGGCTATATTCAAGTCGTCGGACAAAACCAGCCGCTGGAGCTCAAGCAAAGAATATCGGAGCTCTGTGATAAATACATACAGGCACCAAATGTCATCCTAGCGATTTCGGCCGCTGATGTCGATTTAGCCAATTCGACGGCTCTCCGGGCTAGCAGAAGGGTTGACCCGAGGGGCGAACGGACAATAGGCGTAGTTACGAAGATGGACCTGGTCGATCCTACTCGAGGTGCCTCGATTCTGAACGACAAGCAATATCCTCTTCGTCTAGGATACATTGGCGTCATCTCTCGTGCGCCTGCAGCGACTGGATTATTCAAAAAGGGCAATACTAATGTAACGTCTGCTGTTACTCGCAACGAAAACACTTTTTTCTCAAATCACCCGTTAGAATTTGGCCCCGGCTCGGACGTCCAAGTTGGAACATCAACGCTACGTAAGAAGCTTATGCACGTTTTGGAGCAGACTATGTCAGCTAGTCTACAATCAACGAGCGATGCGATACGGCAGGAACTCGAAGAGGCTACTTATGAGTTCAAAGTTCAATATAACGACCGACCCTTGTCTGCGGAGTCATACCTAGCTGAGAGCTTAGACGCTTTTAAGCACTCTTTCAAGCGATTAACCGAGGAATTTGGTCGACCTGAGATGCACGAGCTTCTGAAAAACGAACTTGATCAACGAATGCTTGACCTCCTAGCAGCGAGATACTGGAACAAACCCGTTTACGATCTAAGCGTCCCTATCGCCGAGCCTAATAGTCTTGTCGATCTCCCAAAAGCGGATCCAAATTCCCTTTATTGGCGAAGACAACTAGATGCCTCTACTTCGGCGCTCACGAAACTTGGTGTCGGTAGACTGGCTACTAATGTGGTGGCTAGCTCGATCCAATCTCAGGTTGACGCTCTTATCAGCCAATCAACCTTTGTGAACCACCCGTTTGCGCGCCAAGCGATTACCGAGGCCGCTTCAAGCATCTTGAACGAAAGATTCTACAGTACTAGTGATCAAGTAGAAAATTGCATCAAGCCTTTCAAGTTTGAAATTGACATGGAAGAGCGCGAATGGACTACAGGCCGAGAACATGTCCAAGGTGTTCTGAAAAAGGAGTTGTCTGCCTGTGAGGGTGCTATGAAAGACCTCGAGACAACGGTTGGCGGGCGGAGGAAGCTTAAGGAAGTCATAAACTTTGTTGACAAAGCTAGGAGAGGCGACGTACTAGTTGAAGGCGAGAGCCGCAGCGGTGCGGGAGGGTTTAGTGCCGAGTTGCTTTCCAGAGGTATGATATTCCGATCCAGGGCCAACTAGAGTCCCCCACTAATATCTTTGTAGGACGAGAAGCTGTCTTTCTCCGCGACCGTGCGGATATCATCAAGATGCGAATGCTTGCTGTCAAGTCAAAACAGTGCACTAACATCAAGAATAAATATCACTGTCCAGAGGTCTTCTTGGACGCGGTCGCCTCGAAACTTGCGTCTACTGCTGTGCTTTTCCTTAATGTAGAGCTGCTTTCGGAGTTCTATTACAACTTCCCGCGCGAGTTAGACCTACGACTTGGACGCCATCTGTCTGATGACCAGGTGGAAAAGTTCGCTAAGGAAGACCCTAAGATCAAGAAGCACCTCGAGGTCATCAAGCGCAAAGAGCTTCTCGAACTAGTACTCGAGAAGATGGAGAGCCTCAGACAGCTCGAAGGGTTAGAAAGAGATAGATCGAGGGGCATGAAGAAGAATAGTGAGAAAGAACGCGGACGATGGGGGCTCTTCTGAGTTTATACAACGTTCCCTGGTTACTTCTGACGAATTATCATGACGGGGAGAGGAGTTAAAAAGGTTGCTTTAGCGGTCATTGTGCGTGCTTAGATATCACTTCCAAGTCCCAACACGATGGTCGGCTACCTTGCCAGCAGGTTTGTGATGTTACATAGATTTGATCCCCCCTTTCTTAAATAGCAATACTTGGCAGAACATGTACTAGATGAAAAGCTGATTAAAGTGCTTAGAATCGTGTTTCTTTATTTGACTATTACCCTTCTAATAACCCCCTCTTGATTTAAGCAAGATCGTACTCAGCAATTAGTTTCTCGGCACAGGTCAAACCGGTGAGGTACGCAACGATCTGCACGTGGCAGCTCGCGAGGATGGGGACGACGCTCATGTCGGCAACACGAAGACCGTCGATACCTATTAGTCGGAAGTCCTTGTCGACGACCGCGTCGGCGGAGCCGGGCGGCCCCATCTTTACGGTCCCGGTCATATGCCAGCTAGAGCTAATGCCCTGTTGCCAGTACTCCAAGAGTTCCGCGTCGGAATCGCCTGCCGGCCCCGCGATCGTGGCCACCGTGTCCCGCGCGTAGCCCTCAGAGCGTGTGAAGCGATGCGCTTCCTTCAGGACTTCGACGGCGATGCGCTGGTCGTACGGCGTCGAGAGGAACTTGGGATCGATGCGCGGAGGCGCGTCCGGGTCCGCCGACTGCAGCGTGACCTCGCCCCGGCTCTGCGCGTTGAACAGGAAGACGAGGAGGCACGAGTAGTTCAGGGACGAGTCCGGGAAGTCCGGTATGAACCAGTGGATGGGGAAGTGGGTTATGATCTCGTAACTCGGCACCGTGGGGTGGTTCTGGTAGTTCCTCTCGGCCTCGGGCAGGGCCTGGAACTCCGGCAGCTCGGCCAGGTGCGCGAGCTTGAACCACCCGATCAGCAGCTCGCAGCTGAACTTGGCCCAGGGCCCCGAGCCGTCCTTCTTCCACTGCTCGAGCGCGCTGGCCATGGCTTCCTTGTCGCCGTAGAAGGACGGCCGGTCGGTTTCCCCGGCCGTGCGCTGGTATACGAGCGGCACGAACATGTGGTCCCGCAGCCCCTGGCCGATGGCCGGGACGTCTTGGACCACCGGGATCCCGTATTTTTCTAGTTGCGCTTTGGGGCCAATGCCGGAGTGCATGAGGATTTGGGGGTTGTTGAGAGTGCCTGCTGACAGAATGACTTCCTTGGATGCCAGATCTGAGAGTAGGTAATCATTTAGTCCCATGCGCTTCGAATTACACGGATATCCTACTCACATTTTTTGCCATTGGATTCAACACCAATGGCCTTCTTGCCTTCTAGTATTATGCGCTGGACTGGGGAGTTAGTGATGACAGTTAGATTTTCCGGCGCTGGTTTGAGCAGGTCTGCTGCCGTAGATCGAACTCCCTTCCATGTTGAGTTGACCCCAAGAGCCATGCCAAGTGGATTCCCGGAATTGTGCTGCGACAACCATGATTAGTGATTGTCTTATGAAATAAGGACAACTTTTTTTTAAAAAAGAATCTTGTAAGTGTGAAAAAGAAAAAGAAATGTTTCCTAATGACGTGCTAATCAATTTCAGCATCTCAAAGGGCGACTGTTTTTCAATTCATATAATTGAAAGGTGCCGACTCCTAAGACAGATATAAAAAAAGGGGGAAGGGGGAGTACATACGTCCGGATTTAGGGGGAAGCCGGCCTTCTCAAAGAGATCTAGCGTCGGTATCACGTCCTTCTCCACCTCGACCACATAGCTCGTCTTCAAGGGTCCCGAACTACCATGATTCTCGGCCTTCGGGGCGGCGTATTTGCTATCGACGCCAGCCGGGAGCGTGGGGTCGAAGGACTCGAGGGCCTTGAACCGGCGCTGCATGTGCGTCCACTTGAAGGCGTCGTCGTCCATGATGCGCGCCCACTCGTCGTAGTCGCCGCTGGCGCCCGCGTTGAAGACGCTAAAGTTGACGGCGCTAGAGCCGCCCAGCCCCAGACCCCGCGAGTAGTCCAGCTCGCGGCCCGCGCAGTGCTCCTGCGGCACGGTCTTGTAGCCCCAGTTCATGGCCTTGTTCTGGAACGTCAGCCAGCGCTGCCCGTCCACGCGCAGGTTCTTGTCGTCGTTCTTGCCCCCGGCTTCGACGAGCAGCACCTTCGGCCTCTTCGCCGACTGCGCGAGAGACGCCGCGACGGCGCTGCCCGCCGGCCCGCCTGTTGATGCTGTAAGCGAATTGTGGAGTCATGTGGTAGTATGGTATATTAGGAGCGAACTTACTGCCAACGATAACGAAGTCATAGGTTTCTGCCATGGCGTTCTGGTGGTCTTAGAGAAAGTCTATTTAGGGGGAAAGTGTTTTCGAGGACTAATGGATGGGAAGATAGGTGTATGATTGTTGTATAGCAAGTATGGCGTCTCGACTTATGTACTCCTTCAATTATCGCGATACCCATCTCTGCTCCGCCCCTAAATGCGACCTAATCTCACCAACTATGCTATCGGCGAGAGGGGTTATGCAAGATACCCCGATAAGAACCAATTGTCATGCGAGTAGAATCCTGGAATCTTAGATAAATGGCAACCCGTCTATAACAGCAGATAGATATATGCTGACAAGAGTGCGTCGACTAGTTCTAAGTGGTGTGAAAATTTACTGGTATGCTTAAGTTCGTCGGCTACTGAATAAGCTTACGCGGAGATCTACGACTACTAACCCTAGCACAACTTAGTAGTGTGGGCACGTAATTTATAGTCCGACTCCTATAGGGGGGTTCGTATACTATAGACATTTGTAGCGACAATATCAAGATATCACAAAAAGTGCACAGCATTAGTCTGCGCTCATGCATTTGTAACGTTTCAAATCGTAGAAAAGCCAATTTACTAAAAACGTTTAATCTGGGAGCTCAAGGATTTTGCCGCTAGCACTTAATCGTACCAAGTTTCGTTGAGGTTGCTTCGAATCCTTCTCTCTAAAGCTGCATACGAGCCCCTTAAACAGCCCACTTACAAAATTATTAACTATCTCCTAAGAGACTTCATTAGGACGCGTGAGATAAATAACTAAAATGTTACAAGGAGATTTCGATGAGGGGATTACACCATGAAATACGTACGAAGTCGTCAGTATAATATTCTATAAGAGTGTATGCTGGAGATGTTTGGAGGCTTACTACAACCTCAATAGATAGCCTTTCAACGCGGAAATAGACATTCGGGAGTTGTATGAAAAATAAGGTAAGCGGAGAATTTGATAATACCCTTTGGGCTTTGTCGAAGCACAAGTGTCTCATTTATTGACTTAACTAGTTATGGTCAACTGATTGGGATGGAGGGATTAAGCGAATGGTGATAGATATATTAGGTAAGTATGTTAAAGTGTTTAAAAGGAGACGTTGACACCGACCTGCTTCAAACATTTTACAACCTCAGGTCGTTTGGAATAAATCATAAATCCAAGGGAAAGTGAGCGCTAATTAAGTTTCTGAGTAACGGTCACGACTTAAGGGCTGGCTAATATAACTTAGACGTCATAGTTTCTGTACGGAAATATAGAGTTAAGAGGTCAAGATAAGGTTATTTGCATGGGGTGTGGAGTCCGTTCCATCGCCGACGCCCCAAATGTATCCCAGGTATGGCATTCTACGACCTCTTTGATACCTAAATACTTAGGTATATATGATTATCCTTTAAGACTGCATAGATGCACTTATTTGAGTAGATAGCAGCCTGCTTATATTTGCGTACTTATGAAGTGCCATACCGAGGTGTTCAAGATTTGGAGTAATAAGGATTGCACCACGTAGTAATAATATAACCTGCACCGGGGAAGCTGCTTAAGCGACTTTCACCACTCCAGACCTTGAAAATAACCTGCGGCTTGAAGGCCCGTTTGTCGCTTCGAAAAATGGTCTCGGCAGCCTGCGCTTGACATAGAGGTAGTGACGTGAGAATAAAAAGGGGGAATTAAAGAAACCCCTCTATAACGATTACACCATAATAAGGTCAAAATGTTAAAATAAAGGCTAGCGTTGCTATAATGAGGCTTCACTGTAACGCATATTTTACATAATCCACCCCTGACGATCATTCGCAGGACAGCAGAAGCTTACTACTTTTTTATGCCTTCGGCAATATAGCCCTTATAATGGTCCATATAAATCACTCATCATAAAACTTCGTTAAAAGATCAACTTCAATTCAATGTCGGGTATGGGATCGCGATCAACTTTTGGTGCTATGCTACGCCCATGAAGCCACCCCCTTTAAAAGTCCAGGGACCAAGAAACGCCTTGCTATTACCGCCTCGTAAAAACCAATCTATCATCGAATCCCCAAGCCCCAATTCATCACGAAGCGCCACAGGAAAGGAAATAAGAGGGTAGGCCATGCCGCGAAACTTCCTTACTATAGGGACATTCCAAGGACACGTGCTGCCTTCTCCGAAGTGGTGTAGTCGGGGGCCCTGGACGAAGCGTTCTGAACGGGGCTGTCCGGCATCGGTAGCTCCGTATCTACCTGGTGATCGGCAGGATGAGGCTGCTCTCCGAAATTGAGCGAGCGTCGCTTCTTCTTGATGTTGCCTTGGGAAGGGTGTTTCAAGCCAATCTCAGGGCGAGCTACTGGGCGAGGAGGGGGATCACTGGGAGGAGATCGAATATCCGACGAAGCTAAGCTCGACTCTGCATATACAAGAGAAGTCTTAGATCGAATTGGTAGGGATGGGCCTTCCGGTGTGCGACTTCGCCCAATACCAGAGGGAATCATTGGAGCAAGAATACGCTTTTGAGTTTCGAGGTCGATAGTTGGAGTGGATATAGGGCTGGCCACACGTGTAGCTGCCTTCTCATTGGTGGTAAGACCCTTTGTCTGCGCAAATGCCGAAGAACGCTGGTGATAGGGGTCGCGATCTGAAAAGGCGTCAATGATTGGGTTGACCATAACAGTTTGGCCGTGAATGGTCAGGATTGAGTTAGTGGGAACATTAACCCAGTTTTCTAGGTTTCTGTTAGTATTATACACCAGAGTAATACAAATAGATAATAGATAGGGTAAGTACCTCGTTCAAAAGTCAGGGGTTCGCTAGCAACGAGAACGATGTCTGCTCCCTTATCACGTCGCTCCATCTGATAATCTTGATTGTTTGAGGCGGAGGACTTAGTCTCCCATTGGGTACCAGAGGAATAATACAAGCTAGCTGCTTGGTCGGTCTTGCTGCTCACGTATCTCGTGCATATGATACTATTGCCATCCGTAACCGCGAAATTCAACAGACTTCGCGTGTCCACGTTCTCGCTCTGAATAATGCTCTCGGGAATAGCCATGGTAAGTTCATTGATAATCTCGATCGTCTGTAGGAGGGCCTTGCGCATGACGCTTGGGCCAAATCCATTCTTAGGCTCTGAGCTGGGGTTGACGCCTAGGCGCTCTAGACGGTCGCAGAATAGAGCGAATGCCCACTCGCTGTCGGTTCCACCTTGCACACAGAGATACCACTTGTCGTGTAGTCTTTCACCAAGCTTTCGTTTAATGTGCTTCCAGCCGCCCAATCCGCCATTGTGCATGAACATTAAGCTCCCGTGGTAAAACGGATGGCAGTTATCCTCGCTCAGGGAACCCTCGGTTGTAGCTCGAACGTGGGCAAATACGAGTCGTGATGCTGTTTTGGAGGCGATGCGGTGTAGGTTGGTGCAGTTCCATGCTGGAATAGTTGAAGTAAAGATGCAGGGAGCGGCACCTAATTTTAGATCGGTGTAAAATCCAATACCAAATCCATCCGCGTTGTTCTGACCACGTCGTGTATCCTGTAAGACAAAGAGCAAAAGTTAGTCATACTCGTAGTTTTTGGTTATCCAGGTGATACTCGTGAAAAGGTACGGTGTAACTTACCAGTCGAAGTCGCGAGTCGAATGACTGCTTCAGGATGGAATGGGTCGGATCAAGAATTAGCTTTGAGAGTAGGATCTCGTCGCTACCTCTGTAGACCTAATCAATTGTCAGTTCGACGCCTTCACGACTCGTGTGACCACTTAGAAGGGCAGATTACCAGAAAGCGGCACATCTTCGATGCGCATGTGACTGGGTCAATTGGGCCGCAATTGACGAGAAGGTCGGAATTAAACACTACTAAATGCCATGAACTGGCTTAACAAAACAATGGAATTGAATTCCTCCCTTGTCGACGACTTGAGTGAATTGTGAACACGTTATATGTGGCTGCTTTTTACTTTTTTTGTCGGTTTTTTTTTCAGTTGCAGTCATCAACAAACGTGGCGTGCATAGATTACAGGATTGCGAGATCGCTGATTTGGCCTTGGGAATTTACATAGGAAGTCCAGCAAGCCTTGAATTTCTCGGCTTCGCCTAGCGTGGAATTGGGAATCCCTGGTACCTCTAAGGTTATTATGTCGGTAAGGGATAGCCCTGTGATACGTAAAAAGCTGGTACCGGTAAGCGGGACCAGCTGAACGGTACCTAGGTATGTAGGGTAGTTTGGCAGCTGTAGGTTTCCGGGGTACGGCACCAGGCCTTTTTATGGAGCCCACGAAGCCTAAACGTTCTGTAATTAGCATACCGTGTTTTAGTGAAAACCTGGGGCACAGCTACCTATAAATCCTAGCCAATTGGATGATGTGCGACATTTAAAAAGGGGGGTTTTATATCCACCTGTAGGTACCTAGCCGTTGTAAAACATTTCAATTCTAATCGTATTTCCCTTTGTTTAGGTATTTCTATGTTTCCTTTGTACTCCTTATTAACATTAATTCACCAACCGTTTCACTTCTCCAAACTGCTTAGAGTTTTGCTGTAGACGAGATCGTGTCTAACGTGATACCGGTCTTGTTTGACGGGAATCGACCCGGGACATGGGAAATTCCATATGCCTGGCTCGTTCCAACAAATGATGTGTATCATGTCTAATGTTTGTTTGACTTAGCCGACTAGATCGACGCCAATCAACAGGTTGTATGTATCCGTCTCTCGATTATTCTGCCACTTGCTTCGCCCTGCCCAATTATAAACAATTTAAACGAATGCCACGTTAAATACCTAGTTACATGGATATGTCCCAGAAACACCTTGATGCTAGGCCTATATACATGATAATAAGAAGAATAGTTAAGGCATGTGATCGCCTAATCTTGTCTTAATAGAATCAATTCTCTCTGCTGATCATAGTAGACATTGTATCAGCATTGATCGCTTGCTCAGAGTTTTAGCGAGGGGTGTTTTAGATGAGATTTTTCCTCTTAACTAGTTGATACATTCAATTCAAGTCTTGAATGCAAACGTCTTCTGAGGTCTAGTTTTTGTAGGTCATCATTACCTAACACCAAATCTCACTATCCTCTTTGATTTAGGTTTCAAATGCCAGGTCTTTATGGAAAGTTCGTATTAAACTCATAGTAATTCTCATATTCCAATTTGCCTCGTGAGGACACACATGTTGAAACATGGAGCTGGTGCTTTCACTGATATCGCTTATCTCTTCTTCCTATACACACGAATAAACCACCACTCCGAGGACTAATAGGAGCTCTATAGAGTGTCGGTCATCTATTGTCAGGTACAAGTATATGTGTATAAGCTGTCACCCACATAGCTCTTAATAAGTCCCTTGATAATCGTGTATATATGGCCGAGGCTCTTTCCTCGACAGCGTCGTATGTGGTATTCATACACGATTTATAACCCATAATTAAATTACAATCCAGCGGTGGCGGGAAAAGGTGTAGAACGTCATGCGCCTAATCTAATCTCCGTCTATCTTCGCCTCTCTCAAGAAGCGAATCTCTCTCACCATCTTTAGTCGAATCGTCCTCGCGATAGAGCACATAATGCTGCGTCATGAAGACCACATCATACAGCATGCTGACGTTGCCCAGCGCGAATTTGACAGGATTTCCAGTGAGACCGGACCAGTCGCCCTGGAGCCAGGAATCGATGATAAGCTGCGCGATGCTCAGGAGGCCGCCCAGGAAATCCAGCAGGATCTGCCATATGCTCCAGCCCTTCGTGCTGCGCTTCCGAAAGTTATACACCAGCTGCGGGGCGTACTTGACCAGCGTGATCAGCAGCTTGACGTACGAGAGCGTGTAGATGACGTCCAACCATGCCCACGCGGTCTTCGGGTCCGCGCCCGCGGGCACGGATGCGACGACGAAGATGATGATAGCGACGGCGACGAGGGATCCGCTCGCGACGCCGAGCATGAGGCGCGACGGCCGGGTTCCTGGGGCGCGGTCGAAGCCCCAGATCGAGGGCAGGAAATACTGACTAGTAAGGATCGTAGAGATCACAAACGCATGAGCAGCGAAGACGATGTCGTTGACCGCAACAGTCGGCGTGTGGTCATGATTACGGAGAGCATATTGATAGCGTATGACTGGAGATGAATAGAACACGGCATTATATATGAGATAAGTAAGAAACCCTAAACAACATTAGAGAATGTGACCGTAGTATACAGGGTATAATTAAGGTACCGAGGGCGTTGATGAAGGGAAAGTCTACGGTAGTACCGGAGGTCGACTTCCTTCGAATATTCAGTATAGGCTGAGAGTAGAACGACAATGACCAGGATAATGTATATATCCACCCGAATAAGGCGGAGAGGAACTCGAGGAAACTCATGATCCCCGGCCGGTTAAAGGGCGCTTGGCGTACAGCGCAATGGTTGGTAATTGAGTAGTAACGCGACTCTTTGCTCTAACATACAGACCGAGATGACGTAATAGGTAATAGAAGCGCCTTGTATCGCCTTCTTATAACACGACCAGTTTCCCGGGTCTTTCTTAATAAGGCGATCACTACAAAAGAGTGTAACAATACTTGCATTCTGAATTTCTTAAAATATATTTAGCGGGGGGTTGGTTGCGCTGACTCGTTATTAAAGCTCTAAGATTAAACCCGGCGTTTCGGAACCTTGGGGCGGAATTGCGCCATCGTATCGGAAAGCACATAAGCTTATAGTTGATCTCTTTATAAGGATTACCGCTTACAATTATATTGAGAGTTACGTAAGTTATCGTACTAACAGATTAATTATCAAATGACATCGATTAGGTAATCATAGATCCGATGATTAGGTAAGCATATCTTAGGTAAGTATGGCTTAGGTAACATAGCTTAGGTAAACATCAATCTCTAATAATTCTTTTCTCTTATTCCATCAACCGATCATGTAATTATATATAATATCGTATCCAAGGGGGCATACAATGAATGTTCACGTTAACTCCTGATATAACTTCCTACTGTTATTCATATCGTTGCTACCTATCATTGTCACTCACTTTGATGCGCCCCCGACCACATTGACAATTCGCTCTTGGGCTCCTTCGCTTATGAGTAGAAGCCGTTTTGTCGTCCTGCTAAGCATAGCTATACATTTTTGAAGCTTGTCGTGCCTAAGCTGCCTAGTCAATGACTATACTGCTTATTAAGGGCCGAGATCGTATCGGTGCCGTCGCAGCTCAAGGTGATAACGCAGTATGAAATAGCTGAATGGGAAGCTCTTGTCCTCCCCGACAACCGGTCGTGTTTCGCCTTACATACTACACCGCGCGAGGGTCGTCTCGGCTGAGTCTCATGTTTCTTTAAATCAGGCGAAGAACATCAAGATTTCGGAGCTTATTGTCGTTTCGGCTAGTCTGTAGACTTAGGGATGCGGTGTTTAATCGATCGAAATGCAGTTGCCATACTCATACAGCATCTTGCCCACTACAACATATCCTCCGAAACCAGGGACGCCATAGATGAGGGTAGTGATGAATCCCCAGGTGAAAAAATATCTTGACGACTCGGGATCTTGGTCCTCTCGCTTTGAGGATCTGAATAAGGTAACTAGCGACGTTGCAGAAGGAAGCGCTACGAAGTTAGGACCCATCAAGAACCCAAACGCGAGCCACATCATGGTCCACACACGCTGCGCTGTTGTGCTGTTGCCCTTATGGAAGCCGGATAGCCCTCCGATAACGGCGATAGAGATGCCGGTAATAACGAGATTCACGGCTTGAATAACTAGGTACATGATTAGGCCGCTATGGTTGACTCTGGAGCGCTGGTGATGAGAGAGTTGGCTAATATCAGATATCCCTGTGGGCAAGTTGTTCACTGGGCGACGTGTTGTCGCAAAGTTTCCGCAGTTCGGAATCAGCAAGACAGGCTCAGGTTCAGGTTCCGAATCGGATTTAAGCGCTTCAAGGCCCATTAGTCTAACTTCAATCGGTGTTTCCGCATCTCCCACGAGTTTCTTGTCGTGTTCTACCCTCGAGGCTTCCTTATCTTCGTGGATTTGCTGCTGGGAGGGTGCTGGTGGGGTCGTGTCGTCGATAGTATTATTCGTGGACTCGAGATTGTTCGTCGATTCGACCTTCGATAGTTGGCGTACCACTGTATCTGACGAAGAGTATGCGATATTCGTTAATCCTAGGCGACCTTCATCCATCGGCGTAAAAGACCCAGAGAACTCGTTCGGAACTCCAAAAGTCCAAGCAGAATAATCAGCTGGTACAATCTCGCCAACCTCACCATCGATCACGGCTCCCCTCCCTCTTGCCTCCTTCATAATGTCAGATCTTACCATATATAGGGCCGCATATTCGGGGGTCAACATATTCCCAATGAGGTTTATAATGGACATAACCAAGTACGGAGTCACCGTCAGGCCAAAAGCCGCGTATCCGTATTGAGTTAATTGGTCCCCTCGGGTTCGGTATAAGGTGAAGGAGGCGTACAATGTCTGTAAAATCGCGACAACTGCTTTAATTGTGCTGAAGGATGCAGATATCGTACTGTCAAATCTCTCTTCGAGCTCGTTGCCCTGTGCTTCATCCTGAGGCTTCGTCGACCTCACCTTCGCGTGCCGGGGAACGAAAGCAAGTGTGTAACCGTGCGGGAGCTTGCAAACGCCATGTATCTCGCGACCCCAGGGAACCCAGGGAAATAACGTGTCAGTATACATCCAGAACATTCTTGAACCTGGTCGTAGCCATGGTGACATCCATATAGTTGTTGCGACAGGTGCTTCTAGCTGGCGGCTATTCTATAGCGTCAGGAATGGTACACTGTATGAGCTCGTGCATTGAGATCTTACAGTTCATCTAGCTCGGCCTCAGGGTTGTTATTGAACTTCACTGATAGATAACTCTTCTTGAACTCTATTTGATAAGTTAATGGACATAGCTCTCAAGACGCTAATTTTAGATGCACTTACGTTTTGCCGTTTCTAACCCCATATAAGAGAGACCCTGAATTGACTCGCCAGGCATTGGTTTCCACTCCGGAGATCTGACCACCATACAAAGAGCACCCGACCTGGCAGCTCTTTGGAGAGGCGACTTCTCAAGCACCGCGCATCGGAAGATGGCATTAAGGCCCTTCATGGCTCCGGCCTGGGGAAAGAGTAAAACTGCGATTGAGTTCACAATTCTATCCAAGAGTGGCTCGCCCGGGGATACTCTGACCGTCGCAGCATGAGCGACAAAATTTCCGAGGTAGAAAAGCGCGACATCTGTCCAGCCGGCCGGTGTGCAAATGAGGTTTGCCGACCCGTGATTGCTGACGTTGCCTGGCAGCACGATTGTGGTGGTTTGGCGTCCAGAAACAGGGAAACACGCAGCTAAGAAGGCGCAAAATGATATCTGTAAACCAAGGTGCAGTATCCAACGAGTTATGGGCCTAAGATTATCCATATTTGTTCGTCGTCCGCCCTGGCGCTGGGTCTGAATATGACACAAGACAGGGCGATGTCAAAACATAGCGTGATAAACGCACCGGACGATACGGTACCGGGTGAGACGACATTTTATCATCGACCGCGAGGGAGCAGGCTGAAAAGAAAGAGATATAGTCGGCGACTACATCGCTTCAGCTGCTAAATGCAGGCCATCAATTCGCTTGCGGAGACAGTGCCCTTGACTGAAATATTGAAAATGTGTCAGCGGCTTTCCTAATTGAGCAGCGTCACCCTGGTCATGTATGCAAGCGGATCGAAATGGGCAAGCTTCCTGTCACATCTACAAGCTCAAGCTAGCTGAAATGTGGCCACGCAATACTACCTAGACAATGCGATCAAAACTCGCAATCAATGATCAATCAAGCCCAAGCTCTTCAACTAACTAACAGATTACATTAACGTCTATGGAGCGAGCTGCATTCTGGACGGGACTGCTCGAGGTGGCATTATCAGATAGCCCCTGTTGGTTAGAGCGTTGAAACATAACAACACTAACAAGTCCAGCAAGGCTGTGTGCCTTCATAAGAGCCTCTAGATTCTGATCACATTAAAAAACAACGATAAAAGTCGCCGCGAAAGGAATAGCATATATAACTTTTACCCTGAGGAGCTTTAAAACTCAATCGAGGAAGGATCATCGACCTTTATTTCTTACTTTAGATCATCGGTGATTTCGCTTGCTCATGCCTGTCACATTTGCCTTCATCGCACCATTGTTTACATAACAATTCTTTTTCTATGTATTTTTGATCGACGAACGATCTTCACCTGGACCGGGGTGCCTTCTAACCTTATCTTTTCTTGCCTTACTCAGCCCTTGCGATCATTAAGAGTATGCGACTACCTCCCCAGGCTCGCCTCATAGCAGAATGCCTATCTGGATATACTACTAGGTATGCAGGTGATACATCACATTCAAGCCACATCGGATGATTTCTATTGCAAGCCCCTGAGTCTGGTACCGCAAGGTATGTATCTGGATATGTCTGCAGGTACGGATTAACGTATGCAAAACTAAACTTCCAGGGTCCCGCGCGGAAATTCTCCAACCATTGTCAGCCACAGTCCGGTCCCATCACGCGGGAAGATCATCGCGATCCTTTCGTAGCTTGTTCGTAGACTTCTATCAAATAGGTAATATTTTGATGAGGCGGGTCCAATTTTGTACTTGTAGGTACATGAAGCTCCTAAGCTATTCTATGCTACCTACCTACCTATTATAATTCTTATCATCCATAGATGCTAATGGCTTTATCTAGGTAGGTTGCCAAGACACCACAAATTTGAAATAAGGTACAGGTTCTCTAGAACACTCATAACTATGGATACAATGCGTACCTCTCTCAGGATAGAAGACGACCAAACTTAAAAAGATTGACGTAGGGGTACCGTCTCAACGTCCATTAAACTGTGATCTATGTGGTTGCATATTCGGCATGCAATATACATTTTACCTAGTCCCTCTTCTCAGTCCTCTAAGAATAGCCGCATGGTCCCCCTACCAAGCCAATGAAGAAGCCGTGTCTTTCACCAACCGATCCGACATTTACTAACGCGAAGTTATTGTCGTGCCAATTGAAGTACCATTCCGCCTGCCTGGGTGTTGCAGCTGAGGGTTCCGCCGCCCCGAGCTCGCACTCTGATTATTTCTTGGTCTCGAACTTCTGGTCGGCCCAGGGGGCAGCGATACTATGGTCGGAGGACGCGACTCACTGTATTAATAGGTTAGTTGAAATTACCGAAGGTGTGAATGAACCTCTCGTACCGATGGCTCGGCCTGCTCGACGATGGGAAGCCACACATTGGACAGATTGTAACTTGTCTATAGCTAACTTGTGTAGCAAATAAATGATTCGGTTTAAATTAATATCGAAGCGTCAGAACTGGAACGCTGGTATCTTTCAGCGAAGATGACCAGGAGACATGACTACTAGACGATCATGGTCCTTTTATAAACCGCCTACCCATCATATGAGTCTAATGAGATTTATATCCATGCTATATTCCGAGATCCGAGTACAAGGGCTAAGGGTCATAATCTACCGCGTCTGTTGATTCGTATGGAGTGGGTCTTTGAAGAAATGATGGGAAGCAAAGGGTTGGAGTTCTGTCGATTCTTACACGACCCCACCGCGCTACTGTATTGAAGACGATTTGATCACCTCATTACCTTGGACTATTCCTTGTCCACGATGGTTTCGGTTAATTTCACCCCTTAGAGATACTATTAATATATGAAAGCTAATGCTGAACCGGCCTTGGGTGTATCCGCTCAGTTCTCTTCTACTTGAACTGTTACTCATCGATGTAGTTGTCCCATTGTTGTGCTGAAAGTGGAGTGTCTCTTCTTGTACCGTATTAAGCCCTTGCCAACATTTTCTTAGGTACGTTTAAACGGTGAACTCTTCGGGCGGCGACTAGCTTCTGAATATCTAGCTTTGAATTTTAACAAGGTAGGTTTGGACATAAATCAAATGACTGACATAGGGCAGCTTGTTAACCGAGATAATATAACTTAAATCTTATGTAGGTACTTGTTCCTTACCTCCTTGATTAGAGGATGGCTACAGAACTATTACGACTAACCTAGTGTAGTCCGCTTTTGCTTACTGTACCCTAGTCCTCCTTGGGGCTTCATGGACTGCACTCCCTGGAAAAAAGATGCGGCTCCGCTGACAAGTTTGGATCTAACGCGCCAGTTGGCCAGTTTTGGCCAATCATCATCATTATCATCATCACAAGTAATTTATTTCCTTCGCGCCAGGAAGTTAGATACGAGTCCGACAAGGTGCACGGACATATATAGATAGAGTAGATTGATTATGGCCCATAAAGGATGGAGCGTAAACATATATCATGTCTTAGACATCAAGATCGTCAAAACCAAATTATTGTAGTGATATAAGAGGATGGCTTTCAGGGAACAAAAATCCAGGGAATCTATACTTCGGGTGTTAGAGATATCGGATCAATTATTTATGCGGGGAACACTATATGGCGGGGTAGCTATGTAGGTATGTACCCCGGGACCAGTCCAAATCTTTCCAAGGTTCATGCCAACTTCCAGGTAAGCACCTACTTAGACTAGTACTTCTTAGGTTGTAATTTAAGCCGCATGATGTAACTTATATAGTTATTAGTTAGTTAGATTTCTTAACATCGTAGATATAAGAAAGGTAGCTAATGTAATGGTTGGGTATTCATGTTGACATTTTATTGTCTTTATCCCTTACCTAATTGGCAAAAGTCATCAGCTTCAACAAAACCAGTACCGGTATTTTAATAATTAACATAATATCAGAATAATGGATACACGACACCTCGACTAACATTAGCTAATCCGATATCGCACGAGCCACTTCGTGTTACACTAAGTAGGTACCATAAAGCCTCACGTACTATTACTTATTGCCTTAATCATGGATAGAGGTCAGGGATCGAACATTGAGACCTCGTTCAGCGCGAGTAATCTTTAATCATGATGGGAGATATGGCACGTTAAGAAGTAGCATTACAATTGACTTGCAAATGCGGCACCACAATCTTCCAGAACATTTCGCTAACAAGATCATACTTAACAAGGAATTGCGTTTTAAACGAGTAAGTTTCCTTTAGGTGGCACATAGCAGCGCTTTCTTAATTTCACGGCAATTTCTAACATCATGCGGCTATTCGATTCGGTTGGTCCCATTTTTGCTTATGTAGAGTACATAGGTAGGTAGGGAAACATACACTTACTTAAGTACCTATCCACGATAAATAGCCGGGTCGACTATCGAAGTAATCCACAGAAAGAAATCCTTCGATAACTGGGTTACTTATTTACTTAAATAATATGACAAATAAAATGTACCTGGATGAAAGGTACCGCTATGGAGGTATTTGAGCACCTCGCATAAAAAGACAGCATTTAAAGCTCTTTTCCAAATATAAGATCCTATCCCCGTTATCCACCATCTATGACAACGAAGGAATAATTACTTAATAGGTAAATAAGTACCTAGGTAAATAAATAAGGGATTGGTTAAAGAAGAGGGGAAATAAAAGATTCACAAAGTTCGACACAAATTTTATAACATCGTTCAATAACACTTATGCGAAGTAGTAAACGAAGAAATTTAATATACAAGTTAATAAGTAAGTAATTACGGTTAATTGATTGGAATATAAGTAATTCTTGTTTAACTTAACAGCCATTTGCATATTATTACGCATTTAAGATATAATAAACCTCCTTTTTTAAATAACCTATGTATTAATAATGTATATCCGCTTGATTTACGTTTGACTATATGTTAACACATCTTCCCACCCTTATAAAACATGCCCTGCATTCTTTTGTTGGTTTAATATAACGGCCCCTAATGTTAAAAGGCTGTGCTATTCTTTTCTACTAATGACATGAAGAGTATTATAACGAAAGCCTAATGATGCACAAATCATTAATAGCTACTGCACGCACCATAGCCACTCGTCACACAGCAGCTTCGGAATTGAGGGCTTTAGTTAAGATTTCAAGCCAATACGAGCGTGTCCAATCGCTGTCGGTCCATTCTAAGAAAAGGCTGATTGGGTGCCTTCTTAGACATTGTACTTTTTTAATATCAATACCTGGGTACCTAGGCATTAAAGCCTGCCCTTTACTAAATATCCTAACGAGAATAGATTTTGATATAATTTTCATCCTTCACAATTACCAAATGTATCTCTTATAGCTTTGTACAATGGATAACCTTTCCCACGCCGAACGCGGCCATGTCTCGACAACATTTGCCCACGGGAGCAGGGACACTAACGTCTCGGTACCATCTTCAGAAGGTCACAATTCAAGTGAGGCTGAACGAGTACCTTCGAGGCTGCAAGGCAGTTCGTCATTCCTGTTAACGGCGCGAAGTCAGCTTCGGATTATTGACATATTCTATTAGGTTTCAGAAGCCTCACAAGTAATATGAAGAAGATCGTCTCATCTCAAGAAATTCGTAAAAGCAATGCTCTCATATCTGTTTCTTTAGACTTTCAAGGCTAACTTCCAATTCATTACCTAAAGTCACCGATAATCTCAAAGGTCGAGGTCGAGCTGCCGCTCTACAAAGTTTATCACACAATCTGAGCCATCATAGGCGATACGATACGCTTTGGCATCGACTCTTATTGAATGAACAGAGTGAGATTACTAGAATGGAAGAAATGCTAGCGGATTTGGATAAGAAAGGTGAAAGAGAACCGATTTCCCGGCTGCAGAAACAGACACTCCATACAGGCTATTGTCTACATCCGCCATGCTGTTGTTCTGGTCATAAAAGTACTACTTGCTGCGAAGATAGCAAGAACAATAGCGAAAAGGAGGCAGCTGCCGATCATTTGTCTACTCCATGCATGGGACAGCCCTCCGAGTGTAAGGAAGAGGACCCCACAAGTCATCTCTCAGATATGATTTTGAACAGGTTGAAACGGTACTGTAAGTTGGCAGCTTCGTTAAGAGAAATGGCTCATATTGGTCTAACTATTCTCTTAGCTGAATCTGTACTTCTATTACATGGACTCCAAAAAATACCCCCAACAAGTCGTCGGGAATGGTCTAGTCTATACCACACGTTAAAAGCAGAGGGTGTGCTAGAAAGTAGCGACTGGGACTTCCTGTCCTTCCAGGATGATTTCCTAAGCACACGAACTGAACGCGCTGATCAAACATTTGCTGCTCTCGTATATGGTGATGCGCCCCTTTCTGTAAGTTATCATAAACATACCTACCTATCCATTCTCCGCAGATTTATCTTTTGTGATGAAATTCATATTCTAATGACCACTGAAGAGATTGTTTAGATGGGTTTTCAAGAATAGGAACCGCGGAGATACTACCGATGAAACAAGCAGCAAAACGACAATCTACCTGCATACTGGAGGTATGGAATCGCTAAAGAAGGGCCTTGTGGCTGCTGGAAGCGGCATCATCTTGATGGTCCCAATTGGGATTCTGTTGCTTCAGCCTATGGAGAAGGCTATATCCCTAGTAGTGGTAGTGTGCTTCGGAGCTGCATTTGTCTTCGCCCTAATGCTTCTAGGCAAGACTTTTGACACAATGCTCTTCGGCTTCTCTGCTTACTCCGCCGTTCTAGTTACGTAAGGGCCATCTAAACCGATCCTTTAGGTATCTATTTCGCTAATAGTGAATCGACATACCTAGGTTCCTAGCAAATACACAGGGAGGCAAAGATTGTGGATGCTGAGCAATGGAAATCTGGTACGAAACCAATCATATTTTAGGCTCTTCCCTTAACTGACGTATGTATTTAGCTCCATTGAAACCGGGACCAATACCTCAATGATCAGCATAGTATTTAGAATAACTGGATATACTACACTATAACTCGTATTGTTACTAGTCATAAGGGGCTGACGACTTGTGCCAGTTAAGAGGATAGCTAACGGACCGCTGGCTATACAATTTTCCCATTGTTTTAGAGGGCTGAAGGTCACTGATAGCAGATTAGCTTCAATTAGGGTTCTTATTAAGTCATTCGTTATCTTCTTTACTTTACTCATTCACTATCAAACAAATATAAGGAAACGTCTTATTGACTCACCCCGAATATTCCCTAAAATTAAGAAGACATGAAGTTAAGTAGTATTATAGTGGTGGATTTACCAACATAACTGATTGTAAGGTAGTAGCCACGCAAAAGCCCCTGAACATTGATTTGAAACTAGGTATATTAATATAAGATATAATCATATGATGATCTTATCTGCACCGCAACATTACTGTATCTCATCCAGCTAGAAGTTGGCAGTAAATATAACTCACTTATTTCTAGCAGTACAAGCAATCCCTGCTTTATGCATGTTTGCTTAGGTAATCAGGGGGCGTTCGTTCGGTAGTCGCCAGCGCAACCGTGAATAGCTTCAGAAACGCCCTGGCAATCACCATGGTCAAATCTTCTGCCATTTGCCTATACATAGCCCCTCCGCTATGGGAACTGGATTCTGATTTTTCCTTCTACAACAACCTTCATCCACTTAGCTTAACAGTAAGCTCAACTATTCCCCTTCTTCGCTCTTCGTGGGTTCGAACCCCAGAACTGTCAACCTTTGTACACCTTTTTATATGTACTTTCTCATAGATACCTCTTCTCACTTTGTGTCTTACATCCTGATCGTACACACAATTCCATCCTCAATTAGCCACTACTATCCATTAACCTCATATCTTCTATCATTCTATTCGCAATGGGGGGCACTCAAGTTGTGTTAGGCTCGCCCGAGCTGCTTGACATGATCCTTCGTCGGATCCCTTCTGATCATCTGTTAGCAAGTTGCCAACGTGTATCGCACTTTTGGCGCGCTGTCATACTCCGAACCCCCATCCTCAGACAGCATGCATTTCTTGATTCATCCCCTTCTCCTATCCCTCCCATCTGCCCGGTGGCGGAGTGTTACGTGAAGAACGAGCTTGTTGCTTTTTGTATCCCCACCTTGTTTTCTATGACCTTTGCATTCCGTCGCGGCGCATGGCGACGCCGCCATGAACTGATTCCCTCAGGTGATTCCCATGCGACTTTTATCTGCTATCCGTGACGGCTAGAGGCTTGAGTGGATGGCGGGTAGATCGCAGTGGGGTGAGATGCATGTCGCACAGCCGAACATAACCCATCTACGCTGGGAAGTGACTAGGGATGATCGCCATAGGAATATTGACCTGCTAGATGTACTCCCCTGCGCCGTGGCGGAACTTCAGTTCCCTCGTGGTTTGCGGATGGGTGAGTTATGGGACCTAGTCACCTCCATGCGGGGCGTTCTCAAACCGGTTTGGCCCATTGAGCGAAAAGACCTCCTGAGTGAGCTTGCGGGTCATGCCCCTGCCTACCAGTGACGGGCTGATTCGTACTATGCTGCCAGCCTTTTCCACACACTAATTCTACAGCAGTTTGTTACTGACGAGGATCTGTGGCTCGGCGATGTCCCTGAGGGTGTGGAAGTTGATGACGAAGAATACCCCAATCAATATTCCCTTTACTCAGGACTGCCCCTCGATATTCTTTTTGATGGCCATCAGATTCCCGTTCCCAAACTTTCTGTGCTAGAGGATGCCGGGAACGGCACGGCCGTTCCAGTTTATAACCTAGTTTACGGGGGTAAGGAGTGGTACTTCGGAGGTATAGGCGTTTGTGTGCTTTGACATTCTGATATTACCTAATGCTTGTTTTTCCCCGCCTAGGAAGCCGGCGACTTAGCGGTCGCAGGTGGAGACCCGTCGTCGGAAGTCCGGCGGCGGACCAGGACGATGACCGTGCACCTTTACGTGATGTCCTGGATAAGTAATTCTCGTTTCGGTCCGGAGGGCCGATACGGGGATGACATATCCCGTGTTTGCTCGTTATATTAATGTTTCTCAGGTGGTTTGCGATGAAGTAGGCTGCCTCTTACCGTGCCGTGCATGCATTGAGATGCCAGACTTGAGGTCTCAGGACGTTGAGACTTTACGTAATCAATCGATGATCGAATTAGGTATGAGGTCATACGAATACTGGTAGGTCCGGATTAAGTAATACAACGGAGTACACAGTTCAACTCACAGTATTAGCACAGTATTAGCACATGCTCCTTTTAATTTGACGTCCGCTGCATAGTTTGCTACTAGCATTCTAATACTTTCATTAAACATTATTAATAACAATTAAATATTTGCCTAGCTAGATATATTTGCGTGTGAAAACTTAACTTACCTTAATTTCTTCGCGAATCGCAAATCGCTTCGTTTAGGGTACTGAGATTACTGAAGCTTGCTTTGCGAGTACGACACACGAAAATCTAGAAAACACTTCGGACTTCAAAGGTGGTTTATAGAAACAGCATTCCATTGGATATGGACGAATATTAAACGCATAATGTCACAATGTAAGAAGCTAATGAAATATTTTACGGGAGGTTGGTGTTTGGAGAGCCTACCTACCTACCAAGCTTTAGCATAGTGCCAAGGGGGCAGTATTTTCCTGCAGATTTAAGTAAACAAAACCTACATAGTTGAATGAACTATTACAATGGGGGCCATTTCCTCTGTACATGTGTACATATAGGTATGATGTAAATAGTTCATCTTTGTTCCGACTTAAGGGATCGTCATACTAAGTAGGTAGGACCTGGTAGGTTACTAACTAACTAGGTACCTACCTAGGTAAACGGTCTTGTTTTTGGTCTCTTATCCAAAACCATTTCCAGATTTGATCAAAACCGGGTTTCTCATGACCCTTTGTTCCTTCCTAATGTCCAATGAATGGTAATCTACCAAATCAATCAGCCTAACCTGCATATGGGACCACCTTGGCTGAGCACCTCAACCAGGTGTAATCCTACGTTCACCGCCCCTTATTAATCATTACGAAAATTTTATGAGCCGGAAAGCCAACAATAGAAGGACGGTGTATTGCATGCTTAAGCGATATCACTAGCTATGTACCTAAGGTACATAATATGAAATGTCAATCAATGGGTAGCCTTGGACGAGGCGAAGTTTCGAACACGGGTTGATTCTTCTTTGCAGCCCCCAATTCTCCAACCAAGCTATTGATTTATATTAAGTGTACATGAATGAGTGATTATGATTTGAACCCCCGCTTGAACTCTCAAAGATACATATGAACCAGTTGTAAATTCGTCACATCCCCACCAGATGAAAACTTTCTTCAAAGCCACTTACACAGAGGCACTATTACACTTAACCATCTTTACATTAAGGAACCAATACATGACAAAAGTCGGACAACGATATGCAGTTCCCTTATAAGATGGGTAGTTAGGTAACGAAGTATAACAAATATGAGGGAAAATGTTGAAGGAGACGCAGGTTATGAGTATCATGGTTGTTATATTAGAAGGTTAAGTTACTAGAAGTATGTAGTAAGAGGTAGACAGTACATATAAGTGCCATAGGTGTAGGGCGTATCCAGCGACCAGTGTTTCCAGCCACCTAATATTCCAACAGAAACGGAACATTCTTAAATCCAGGGGTTGGTAAAGAAAAGAGCCCTGGCTGGGGGACATAACCTTGGAGAAGTTCGCCGATAAAACCCAAACTAAGGTGAAATTTCGGTTCATTAAGGGGTAGATTGGGGGGAAAGGGGTCGAAAAGGATGGGTGGCATCATAGTAACTCGTAGGAAAAGAACTAATTAAACTATTCGAGAAAGACGTACCTGTAGGTAGTTACGCACACGCTTTACTTAGAATTTACGTCCTGAAAGCTATGACCTTTCCAAACCTCGATCCTCACTATGGATGGGTGCTTAAGGGTGAAGAGCGCCAGCTACGTAGTTGATGTCAGAGGTCTTCTCTGACTGCCACGCCTCGCCCCCTTGGGAGGATGGCACCCAGCAGGATGGGAGCTCAGCCCTTAGGGGACCATTGGGGCTAGTCCCAGAACAGAGCAGACAAAGGGCACACTATGTACCTATGTATACCGAACTTCGTAGACACAAGGGGTTAGAGCTCCTTGCGTAACAACTTAGTTGTTTCTCCATCTGCTAGGTTTGCATCGTAACGGTTGGGCTCACTCGCATTGCTTCTTCGTAACGGACTCTTTTATGCAGTGTTTCTTTCAGTATTGTCAAGAAACCACGGCGGGTTATTAGAGTATAACAACATCCGGCAATATGGATGTAGGTATTTAAAAAGTCTGCAACTTCCGATTAGGTAGAGTTAAAGGCTAAGGTATAGTGTAAATTTAGATCTTGAAATAGTTTAGTTATGTAGTTGCCTGTATAAACGGTATATTCACTAGCTTAGGCAGAACATTAATACGATACAGTTACGATTACCGACAAAAGGTCAAAAGCAGGTTCTCATCCAAAGATAAATTAGGTAGGTGGTAGGTACCTACTTAGAGGCAGACTTCCCGAATCCTCAGTAGTTATCTGTATAATTCTCGGTATCAACCAATCAAATTCCCATGAACGGCAACTCCTTCATGTTCAGCGTAGTGCTTGAATGATATAAAATGTGATTGATTAAAGATTCGAATCTTGAAATGTCGCGGAAGCTCCTTCTGACAATACGTATTGATCCGGTCTCGTCTGCATTCAGTATTACCATCTACGCCGCCATGGCATATTGTCGGTATCACAAAAGGGTCTCTTGGGTATCGCACGTTGTTTGGATTTCACTGCAGTGGCCGAGAAAATCGAGCTTGATGTCGATCTTTGGTTTTGATATGAGAAAATAATGTCTCGCGGTCTCCCAGATAGTAGGAATAGCATATTAGATGGAGCGAAGAAAGGACAAAGATGCTTAATATTTGATGGTACCTAAGAGGCAAATATAATGGGCATATTATCTTGATACTGTAACCCTATTCATCTTTTGGAAGGGTTTCTCGACTGAAAAAGAGGAATGGAAAGGCTCGCGTCTAGAACCACAGTAGGTGAGATGATGAAAACGGCACGGATTATCGGAAGGGGGATTTATGTTCGACGGCGTCTCGATTCATCCTACCTACCTCGGTACTTAGATAGTTTCTAAACTACTAGGTATTTGACGAAGGGGATTTGTTGAGAACAGGTGTGTAATGGCTTGTTGTTGAAGCGAGTGGTTTTATTTTGATGGGCAAAAATGACGATGTAGATAGCTGGTATGTAAATAAAATCAGGCTCTCGCGGAAACTCAGGAACACGTCGCGTTCGCGGTCGCGAGGCTGTGACGACAGGTCGGTAGAAAAATTCGAGTTAATAGTATTTAGTACCGTGCACCTTGTCATGTTAAGCCACGCAAGTCGTTAGAATTTTTCGGCCTTAGTTGTCGTTGTCGATATTGAAAGCCGTAAGTTTCAGCGAAGTTGGAAGTATCATGGGCACCAAGAAAAGGTCGTCCATCCATTAAGTCTTGGGGGATCCTACGGTGGCGATTAGGGCTTACTTAAGTGGCCGAGCCCCTGAAGCTACCAGCGCGATAAGCAGTAAGCGATAGCGGGCACCTGATGATTCGCATACACAATTCTTTTTTTTGGACGCGGTACACCGGTGCCAGAAGGAGAACCCGGTAACAATCATTTCCTAGATACCTACACATATGTTGCTCTGTACATCTATCTAAAAGTATTCAGGTAGTTGAGTATATATATGTAGGTATGAGATAACTGCAGATCAGATATCCTTTCCGTAGTAGCTTTCAAAGTTATAAGCGCAATGATAAATTGTCCCTAGCGCACAAGCGCTTAGCCTTAGGTACCTACCTACCTGTATGTACAGTATGTACAATAGTACCGGGTCGACGTTCAAAGGCCACCACCACTGAAAGTGGATAATGTCGCCCTCAGCAGCTACTTTTTCCATTCTTTAATTACAATGCAATAATCATTTTATTTTCGCCGTATTCTTAATTTCCAAATGGCAGTAAGAGTTATAAGATATTTGCAGTTGTGGAAACCTCACTTCTCGTCCGTGCGGCTAAGTTAATAAAGTTTCGGTATACTTATCCGGAATTTACCTGGGGAACTGCTTATAAAACGGCCCGTCCCGTTAGGAAATGCTCTTGCCGAACGAACTGGTTATCGTTTGCTCCGAGGCGGTGGTCCGGATAATTCGGATACCAAGCAGGTTTTGCAGCTTATGTCATTAAAAACGATAGTTAAGTCCGTACTAAGAGATTGTTGCTATTTACGCTTCGCGCCTTGCAAATATGTAAAAAATGAGATTAATTTCATAAGGTATTTAAGTAAATCATTATTTCATCCCTAAGCATGAGCCAGCCCAGGTATAATTAAAAGAGCAACATGCGGAAAATATGATCGGTTAAATTTAGCCTAAAGAAAAGCATTATAAATATAAGAATGGGATTGGTGATGAATCAATGTCGATATCACGATAATTTTACCCGACTCATTTTGGGTCGCTTCCATTCCCCCACCATAAATCCGAATGAGCGGGGGAGGTCATTCAAGCACTAAAAAATATGGAACTTCAACGCCTTTAACACCTAAGATCAACTATTCAAGGAGATTATATATTAACCCGTTTTAAGTTAATAAAGATCTCATTCGTTATGAGTTAAATAATATTAATGAATTTAATGTATTGTTTCTAACTCCAAATATCCGTCTTAATACCATAATGAAGCTAAACTAATGTCACGGCAACAGCTCCACTTTTGAAGTAACCCTCTTCACAAAGTTCTCGACCCTCGAAGCATCTGGGAAACAGCGTCAATCCACGATTCGCCTTTGAGCTCGCAATATCCCCTATCGGTAAGCGTGATAATTAAAGAATATAACTTTTAGCGAAATGGATAACTCGATCACCTATTCACTAGCTCACTTAAAAAAAAGGCCTCGAAGTACATACTTACCTAGGTAGGTATTTAATGCACCGAAGGTTTTGGCATTCTTGAATTGCTTCGACCTTACCTAGAATCCTAGCATACGCCACATTCCCTCACCTTGGCTAGTCACTTTATATCATGAATTAGCTTACCTAATACTCTAAGCTCAAGAAGCGCACAACACAAGATGTATCCTTCTTACCTAGGTAGTAAAGCGTGATTAGTACCGGCCCGTGGATGATGTCGGTTTACTAAGCCTCGACTTTGTCTACTAATGTCATATGTAACGATAAACCATGTATTTATTGATCTCGTACTAACTCCTTTCGAGCAGATATTACCTTTTTAACCTAAAGAATAAGGCTGAGGAATCGGAAGATCTTAATCCACATTGAATGTACCTACCAACCACCTCATTTACCTAAGTCAACTTGTGGCATTCGTAAATGTATTTTATTCAAACACATTAGTTCGCACGATTACCAGGGTGGTCCACCACATGCCTTGTTCTCTTCCAATTGGGTGATGACTCCTTGTGAAGGACCACACAAGAAGGCCAAAAAATGGGGTTACTAGAAGTGTTGGTTGAAAAGTTGCATACCTAGATACGTACGGTAGGCGAAGTATTTCTTCATATGATTCATATGATAATATGTGAGGTCATATGAAGTAAGTACATACGTTCTGAGGTGTAAAAATAGGTACCTAGGTACGCACAGACATAGAAACAACGGTAGTCGTGGGTCATGAATCGTGAGAGTGTAGTTCATCTATGACAGTAACCCACGTGTCGATTGAATGTGACCGGGGAATTGGTTGCAGCTGAGCTGTGTGACAGAAGGAAGAGAAAAGTCTTCGATGGTGGGGAATGCGGAAATGAGCTCTGAATTGATGAGCTCGGGCGAAATCTTTGAATGCTCGCGGGCATGAGCCGGCTAGCTAGTGGAGAGAAATTGTTGGTTCAAATAAGGTTCCCTATTGCTTGACCATTTTCCATTTATATCCACGACGCCCCTGCCCCTGCAACTGTTGAATAAACTCGGTGTACATGCGAACCTAGGTAGGTAGATATGTACTATGTTGGAATATTAGGAGGCTGGAAACACTGGTAGCTGGATACGCCCTACACCTATGGCACCTATATGTACTGTCTACCTCTTACTACATACTTCTAGTAACTTAACCTTCTAATATAACAACCATGATACTCATAACCTGCGTCTCCTTCAACATAGTACTATATGTACGTACGTCTTATCTTTTTGTGGAACTCGCGAGGCAGTGCACGGGATGTTACCGGCTAAGGAGGAACCCAGACCTTTGTGTAACCGCATATATGATTAAGGATTTCTATCCCATCTATTACTTTGCAAGCTGTCTAGTCTCGATGTGTCTTAGTAAATCGCATCTGCGAGTTAGCTATGTTCTTACTAGACACGTACGTTAAAGCTAATGAAACACTGGTTGTAACTTAGAATGATGGGATGAGCACCTAGTGAAGGTGTTAGGCAATGAATGCTATTACCTGGCTTGAGTAACAGTCAATGTGGATCTAAGCTGATATTCTCAAGCGAAATGGCAAGGTGAATTGACGGTATACTCTACTGAGCTCAGTTCTAATCTCGTTCTATTGGGATGCGTGTATATTGTCTGCAAGGCCCACCAGTCTTCGCCAATGGCTTAGGGTAATAACAACCTGGTCTCCCATCCATCAATCTCCACTAACCTTCAGCCCGTGAGAGCCGCGATGTTCCATATAGCGGTGCGATAGCGTTCGGCATTGGTATCCGCTCCTGGTATCTGCAAAACCTCGCATTTGCTACTGGTAGCGACTACTCGACAATTGTTGGTGGTAGCTAGCTGAAGTAGTATAACTATAGAAAATCATATTCGTATTATATCCATAGGTACTTGGGTAGGTATTTAATTGTGATGGTTTAAGCGGGAGGGCCGCATTCTTGTGCAATTGTGGGGGATAGCTCCATGTAGCCTGACAGCAACGACTATTTTACATGAGTCTCCTATAGCTACAATAGTAAGCGCCTTATATGTGCCTTAGATTCCTCTTATCGTCAACTCCCTACTATCCATTTATCTCGTAGGCAGCTACTTAGATATTATGACTATCTGCTAGACCCATTTCCATTCCCCTTACCGTTATTTTGAGCTGTCGGTAGGGTTTGTTCAGGAAAATGCCACGCTTGTAGGACGTGATCCCTTTGGCCGCTTTGCCTTGGGTCTAGATTACCGTTGCCTTCCTTAGGCTTCCTTTTCTTAGGCTTCTTTTCCTTACGCTTCTTGAGTCCTTTGAAAAGGTGGCACATTTTGAAAGGTAGTGGTGTCGGCCGACGAGGTTTGACGTTGTTGACTGAAGTGTGACGACGATGGTAAACGTGATCTAGCTAAGCTTTGGAGTTAGTAGCAAGCCAAGTACAGCATCACGACACTTATAATAGTGTAGAAATAGAGTATAATGGTGATAGCATTACCTCGTACAAGCTAACTCAAGCCAAATCTTCTTCTGTGTACTTTTGTACTGGTATCTTGGAGCCCAGGAAAGCGAATTAGAACCGGTTTTATGGTTTTGCGAAGACTTCCTAAGGTGATGAAAGCGAAGACCCTTTACATGCTTGGGTACCAAGGTATATATACTCAATGTGCCCTAGGGCTTGGAAAACTGCCAGCACATCGCATTCTTCAAGAACTTCGTGAAAGTACCAAAGTAGAATCAATTGATAACTACGAAATTTGAATTATCAACTCATGAAAGGTCTCCTAACTTGTATTGACAAGGGTATTATCATGCCGGCAGATGCATGCATATATGTACTGGGCGTACTCGACAAGGAGGCAGTGTTTGTGGATAGTAGATGCAAAATATTTGAGTATTGAGGTAGAACCGAGTAAACTCCAGCTAAGGTATTTCCACAATCATGTTGAGAGGTGCCCTTCGTAAACCATAGAGCGATAACGAACAGACCAGAGAATATGAACCCTCAAACGAACATGTTGGAAGAGGTTCATTCTGGACAGTCTTTGATCTGCGACGCGTACGGGAGAGAGAGGGGTATCGATACGTCTGCTCGTGGGAACAGAAGGATAGGAGGGGGAGGTCGCGCACCAAGTCTGCGAGAAAGGCAATGCCGTCCTTGTAAGAGCCTCAAAAATCCTTGATCGTATAGCTGTGGATCGCCGCTGAGTACCATACATTCACGTCTTTGACTCAAACGCAGGGGGTGCTGCAAGGATATTATAGTGAGCTTGTCATCAATAGATACCTACTGGAGCTTCTGCGAATCTTTCAGGAAACAATGTAACCCCCCTTTTCGGATCGATCTTCTCTCCAGTATGGAATTTAAAATCCGTCAACATCCATCTCAGTGTCGAATATCAACCTATTTCGTAATGTTGTGGCTCCAGGGGCGCTGTGAAATCTCCGAATGATAGTTCCAAGTTCCAAGTTCTCGTCGCAAAACCCTCCTTGTACACGGCGCCGGTAATTTTATTTGAGTCTCGTCATTGTCGCCGATCAAAGGCCCTCAATGCCGGTCTGACGCTAAGCCTTAAAGGGGATACATGCTACACGCTCCCACTATTACGGCGAGGCACAATTTCAGTTCTTTCTAGAAGACCGTATCTTTGCCTTTAAGGCGATCTTCTAAAGTTGATGAAATTTGTTCCCCGCCATAGTTATCTTGGTGCGCTAGTACTTCCTAAACGCTTAAGAATTCTTAGCTTTGGTATAAGCTGCATCCATCAGGTGACTATGATGCCCCGCATCAAAAGCCTTCATCTCGTTATGTTGATGTTTTTGTGGCATTCATCTACCAACGACTCGTCCCGGCTTCCGGGTCCGACACGATGAGAATCACGTGCGACACCTGTCGTGGCGCCACTATAGGTGTACAGCCACATGTGGCTCACACGAAACGCAGTTCGGTTTAAAATTGTTCCGCTTTTTCCATATTTTCCATATTTTCCATGGCCTGCTGCTAACCATAGGGATAGGCTAGGCCTTTTTAGGTCATCCATTTTTGAAGACTTGCGATATACCCGCGATACCCGCAACTCGCGGGCGGTCGGGGAATGGGTCATCTGCTCATCCAGATAGTCGCTTGTACGGACGCTATATCGGAGGAGCAGGATCCAAAATTGCTACCACGATATACCAAATGCGGGGTGCATCGACCATTCAACTTAACCTGGTACTCCAGCTCGGTTCGTTAGCTGTAATGCATATATCGAGTACCTAGGTATCTATTCCTTCGAATGTCCGCTCTTGATCCGAGCAGTGTTAAAATGTGATCGATAACTGCATAGGTGCTCGCTGTTGAGGTGTTAAGGGGCTAACTCCTCAACCCTGAGACTCTTCGTTGACCCCTCATGTCCGAGAACGTTTCTCCCTCTAGAGAGGACCGTTCGCAACAGTTGACGTTCATTCTACTGCGAGTATCATGGGCGCAGAACATGGTTCATCTTGAGACTCGTCAGTAGGGTCGGTCGTATCTGAACATAATCACTGTACGTCGTCGACGGCCTTATAAATAAATCGTGAGTAGGTAATGAGGGTAAAAAATTAATCATGTTTGAGGGTGGGGGGCTGTCTGGGTATTTAAAGGTTACGTATTATATTACCAACGACAGTACCATGCTGCCTTCAGCCAATCTTATCCGCCATTCCTTTTTCCTGGCAGTACATTAACGCTTTTCTAATACCCCTTACTTGCAATATTCCCCTAGAGCGAATTCAATGTATTTCCTTACTCACTAGAAGGGCTGTCAGCTTATGTTACTATCAAGCCACCCTTATAATGCTAAGGTTACTAGTTCCTAATCTTTCTTGGATAGATCTCACCCTGCTATGGCAATGGGTAGAGACAGACTTAGAATGAAGAAGCGTCCCTATTCATCCCCAGGCATCATTGATTTCAACAAAGAATATTGTAATCATTTCTCTTGTATGATCTTCAGAGAGCATATAGTTTTATCTAGGTACTTAATGAATAGATCAATGACTAATGGGATTGCCTCCCAAGGCCATACCACCGACATTATAGGACAGATTCTCCAATTGATCCATTTCGAGCATAAATGTAGCACTTTAAGTATCCTATCCAAGAGTGCGAGGTTCTTAAAATAGCTATTTAGGAAAAGTCTAGATATAGATCTCTACGGACAAGGTCGCATCGAACTCACTCCTGTTGTCATAAATCTCCCCCGTATTCTAGGTTATCCACGCGGGGTTTCTTTACAGAACGATAGAAATGTGATTCACCACCACCTTCTATCTTTCTTTCTTTCTTTCGTAGGTATAGGAGCCTTGATAATCTAGGGGAAAATCGCATTATCATTACTAGAACATCCCCAACTCTTATCATGCTAGTTAGTTTATCAAGAGGATATTCGTTTCTTTTAGAATTAGCACAAAATAAACTCGTTTACTTTTTCTATCTGTGATAAGAGCGGCGTCTATGTCAAGCAGACTTCAAATTCACAATGTCTAATAGCCCTACTGGGCCCATGATGCCGGTTTTAAAGCCTTAATTCACATAGAAACAGAACTGTCGATCGAACCCCCGAGCCGCCTTACCGAGACATATATTCCTAGTAGAGCCTCGGCTTTGCTGCCCAACCATAGGTAGAGATAATTGTCTTAATCCACGTCAGATGACCTTTTATGCTAGAGGCTTAGCTTGACACGACATCGATGTTACTCGCGTGAGTCTGGGTGCCTAGTTTGTGTGGTGTTCACCAAATACCTACCTAGCCATCGATTGATGGCTTTTCCTGAAGTAGTAGATGTTGGTTCACGATCCGGGAAGTGGTACACACCTTCATAAGCACGACAGATATCATTGGATAGACCCCCAATCTACTCTTACGCGCTAATCGCCAAATCACCTTCTTTAAACAAGTTTCTACTGCAGCAAACTGATGGAGTTTACGCCGATGGTACATAGTTTCTATCTTCACCACTCCATTGCGTCTCGCTCTTAAAATACACGGCGTCAAGGCCCTTCACCTGATATCAAATCGCACCACACCCAATTCATGACACTGGCCGTTTTCTTAATCTCCTCGGGGGCTAAATTGGGCATTTAAGCAATCCTTGAGGGTGTTATCGTTTGAATATTCTTGCCAGCACTCATGGCGACAATCCATGTGATGATGTGTCCCAGAGCCTCGCCCCTTGAACTTGGAGTTATTTGCGCATTATAAATACAGGAGACAGATGCTTTGCCGACGAATATGAAGAAAATGGATACCATTGGATTTTGTAGTGATCTTTATCATGGCGGGACCATCAAATGCTGGCCTGACACTTCCATTGAATGATGTTCAGTCGCACAATAGGAACAGCACTCCGCAGATTCCGCTTACCCCCTATGACTTTCATACATCTATGCAACAATCGCAAAGCCATTCCATAATGTTCGATAGAGTTGAAAATGGCAAGTTGTGTATATGAAACCGTATTTTTATTGATTCCTTTAGCTAACATGCTTGATTTAGCTAGGAGACAAGCTGGCTCTAGAGAGTATAACTTCTACACAGACGAAGACATTAGTGAGACTAGAGATCGCGACTCTTTATAGATATAACACCAAGCTAATATAACAAAGACAATTATTCGCCTATGGGTTGGCCGTCGTTAGCTGCGAAGCAGACGTACTCCCCAAACCTCAACTCTCAGCGAGTGTTCGGTCCTTCGACACAGCAGGTCCTTACTTGCTATCAGCAAAAGATCCAATGCATCGATAACAAGCTAGACGAGATGAACTTCAAAGAGAGTGGCCCCGAAGGAAGGCCACTTGGATCACTTACTTTCGATCCAGAGCAGTTCATAGATCGTTGTAGCCGGGGGGTTGGACATCTGCCAGCACAACCTCCCGGTTCGGGCGCAGGCGAACTTGATCTCGCGATACAGAGAGAAAATCTTATTATGAGCAAAGAATTTCTGTTAAAAGGATACTGTGAGTCACTTGGGAAGAAATACTACAATTTAGCATTCTTAGCTCCTTACCTAGGTAGGGAGCACAACACCAGAAGGCAATAGATGAGAAACAGCCAACGTCCACTAACTAGGAAAACTCCGCTAGTTCAGCTTCTTCATATGCAATACGAGAATAAAAAGTTCGCCAAAGTTTCTAGGCTTGCACACGAGGCGCACTTCGATATGCGAAGGCGCGAGGGGCTCAGCAACGAAGCGCTTGCCTTCATGCGTCATATCGACGACTTCGTCTTCATCGCGCCGGATTACATCTTCCAACGCTTCGAGTTTTTGCTCTATAATACATCACCTTGGGTTATAGTACGTTTGACCTAATTTTGGTTCCTTCTGTTTCCCCCCTTTTCGCTTCTTATACGCTATACCCGCCCCCCTATCTACCCCTATTCCTTGTGTAACCTTCGATATGACACCCCTTTCCCACCCCTTAAACGAACCAACAACTCTAGAACTAACAGATATATCATCAAAAGAAACTATTGAAACACCTCTGCTGTCTTTGCGGCGGCACCCCGCCATCCTCCGAGACCGACGACCTGCGCGTAGCCTACAGTGCGCGACCCTTCTATCTGTGCATCAAGGCGTTGATCGTGTTTGGCAGCCTGTCGCTCATGGTTATTCCCGTCTCTCTACTATATCTTAAGATGGATGTATGCGATATTATCCTATATCACCCGACTTCCAATTCCCCCTGAACTCCATCTTCACAAATTGCAATTGCTGGCCTAACTCCTGTCGCTACGCTATAGTGGTCCCGCGGCATTTACCTCGCTGTCGTATTTATCTCATCTGCTATCTTCGCCTTGGCCATGGCCATGTTCGAATCCCGTACCGACCATCTACTTGTCGGTCTTGCTGCCTACTACGCCGTACTCGTCGCCTTCCTCTCGAACTTACCTAACTACGCGACCGCCTAAATAACGACGCGAATTAGGTAAAAATGAACATTATAAGCTAGCTTTGTGCTGTAGCCAAGATACAAGAACACACGAAAGGGTATCGACGTGCTAGGACTTGGTTGCTTGATTTGATATATCTAGTTGGGTGATCTTAGAAGAAGATGATATGCTGCACTCAACGCGCCAAGTTGCGATCCATCTGTTTTTCTATAAGTCTGAAATATTTTCGAATTTTAGTTTCTAGCCTCAATTTGCAAGATTTAGAACCGTCTACATTCAATCATGTCTCGTATAACTTTCCGTAACACCAAACGTGCACTTGCGTCGATATATAGTCCTCTAGTCGCTTTCATTCCGAGATAAAGTCGAGTGTAGCTTGTGCTGCCTCATCAGCGAGACACTGATCAGCCCTAAGATTGCCAACCCTAACATCGTAAACCACACGTTCCTAAAGGCTTCCATGAACGAGGCGATGACGCCGTCGTACCAGCCCTCGGGGAGGTGCTTCAACTCGTCTAGATCGTCTCTGATTCTGCGAATCTCCTCCGCGGCGCCGGGTAAGTCGCCGAACCGTTCCCACAGTTGGGTCTTCAGCACATTCTGATAGATAGCCGACGCAATAGTAATGCCGACCGTTCCGCCAACCGATCGGAAAGCGTAAGTTGCGGATGTGACGGTGGCTTGGTGTGAGTGGTCCACGGCTGCTAGGCAAGCTATAAGCGTTATATTAAGCATGGCGCCATGGCCAGCGCCGAGAAATAGGAAAGCGATCATCAGGGGCCATTCTGGAGAGTTCTCTTTGAGGGTTGTAAGGATGACGACAGCGGCGAGCTGCAGTAATACAGCCAAGATACCTAGGGCTAACTACTGCATTGTTAGTTTCATGCAGCGGGCGTATACATTTGCTTACTATGAGAATCTCGATGGGGAAGGGTGGCGGAGATAAGTTGGGTCTTTTAAACTTTACGCGCACATAGCTGTGACCGAAAAGGGGACATTGCATATAAATCCCGAGTTTAGAAGGTGTCAATTACTTACTACTTCATAGTTAGCGTATGCATGGAATAAAGTACTGGGTAAAAGGAAGAATTCGTTGAAAAGGGATTTTGACGTTTTAGAGTGGGACCTTATTCACTTACCATAGCGTCCAGTTTTCTTCATGATAAATCCGCTTCCAACCGAGCAGAAGCAGATACCGATAGGCGAGAATAAGATTACTAGGCCAGAGTCCGTGGCAGAACTTCCGCGCGTCTGCATATAGACGGGAGCGTAGAACAGCGCCATCATGTTTACCATGCAGCATAGTAGATTCGTCATGCAGGCCGTGAAAACGGTTCGGTCTAAAAGAAGACGGACCGGGATGACAGGTTGCTTGGCACGGGATTCCCAGATAATGAAAGCAATGAATGCCACGCACGACAGTGGCAAGGTAGTCAACGGCAAGGGGTGAATCCACGGCACCAAATTACCCCCGGCATTCAACCCGAGCAAGAGTAGGACGAGGAAGACTATGAGCGAGAAGGCGCCCGTAAAGTCGATGCGAGATAAGTATGACTTCTCTGATACCTTTGGTGGTAATCGAACGAGATAGGCGACTAGACCGGCCGAAACCAAAATCGGAGGAACCTGAACCAAGAAAGCCAGACGCCAGCCCCATGACGAATAGTCGTTGATTAAACCTCCGAACACACCACCTAGCATTGCTCCGGATCCGTAACAGATATTTCCTATTCCTTGAATAACGCCGCGATTTCGTAAAGGAACAAGATCGGTACCTAAGAAAGTACTAATAGACATCAAGCCGCCTCCTCCAATACCAGCGATAACTCTTCCGAAGATCATGACATTTGCGTCCTGTGCGAAGCTGCAAATGAGATTCCCGGCAGCAAAGAAGATATTACTAAACACGAGACCGGGGCCTCGCCCGAAGATATCCGTCAGTCTTCCGGATATGGGCTGGCACGCCGCATTTGAGATTAGGTAAGCAGTGGCAAGCCATGATAACAGACTTAGAGAGTGAAACTCGCTAGAGATGGGAGCCGACAGCGTGGCGATGATAGTGGAATCGATAGCACCAAGAAAGACGCCTATCCAACATGTGCTGAGAATGAGCCATAATTTAAACCCTTTCACTTCTTCGACAATGATGATTTGCTCATCATCGTCGTGGATCGATGGAGCCTCTTCAGCCGGAAAGGCATTCTTGTTTTGATCCCCTAGCAAAGGTGTCCTTTCATCGTTCTGTCCCTGCGTGGTCCCGTTCGCCGGCAGTGGCGGAACGTTGTCCTGAGTGGATATATCCTCGATCCCCGTCATGTCAACAATGCTTCCGAAGTCCTTTTAACGTGGCCCTACTCCCATTCACTTAAGTGGCTCAATATGGTTGCAACAATCGGTCCCACTACTATGCAGGAGATCGTTACTATAGGTAAGTAATAAAAGAATAAATGATTGAGGGAGGAATAGTGAGATATGTATCCGATAATTAAAAAATGAAGATGGCGGAAACTGAGACGGATTTAAGGATTATGTGTTTGCCGGGGTTTAGATAGCTCGAAAGAAGGGCGCGACCTCGGATTGCGTTTTTGATTAACGGCCCCGATCATCGGCATCTAGCGGCCTACCTATGGACGCTTTACCGAATTTTCGGATGCCGCGAACACGGATATATATCATGCACTAAGTTAGAGTTTGCCGGACAGTTGAAATCAATGGAGGTAACAAGTAGCAGCTTCCTTTCAATTTATCAACTTTATTATCTGGTATGGTGTCTTACCCAAATACCTAGACAGATGGTCATGACTTTGAATCGAGGCATCAAGAAGTGAAATACGTAGGTGGAACAATGACTCTTCAAGCAGTCATGTCCCGAAAAGGAGAGGGCGCGAGATTAAAATTCAGAAATATCGGTTCCATACCGGCGCCATTCCGTCAGCGGCTGTTATTTTCGGGACGGCAGCAGTTATAGGCGGGAAAATAACGGCGGGTTGCACGGTCCTGATGTACATAGGTATCTATCCGATAAGATGCAACAGTGGTTTACATTGCGGATAGTGAGCGTCGGTACGCCGTATTAAGTGGATGGAACACAAGGGAAAGCTAAAAAGCCAGGATACTTATGTACATACATCCATATCGCATGAAGGCCCATATATGTATGTGGCGGAGAGATAGGCTGAGGTGTCGAGAATTATGTAGACGAATACATTCGGAGAGAGTGAGACAACTCCAAGACAAGAGTCCGGGGGGATGGGGGATCCTAGGTATTCATATGTAATCTTTTAATTAATTCTTTTCTTTTTTGTTTCTTGCGGTTACGGCGGAATAAATGATAGATTGGTCATGTTTCTCATTTTTCATGCCGACAATAGCGTATTTGCATAGAAGACCAACTGGTTTTGATCATTGTTTCTTCAGCCGCCCAGCTGGAACGTCACTGAAAGCGCTAACAGGAGGACCGGTGCGTACAATACATAAATAGTGGCTCAGCGAGGAAAGCATAGTCCTAGGGTGGCGGTGATAGGCTATGTTTTGTCGCTAATAGACTCGTCTAACTGAATGTAAGGAAAAATATCCCCACTCAACTGTGGCTGAGCTTAAAAATAGAAACCTTCCGAGTTCTTCGAGACCCTCCCTATTACATTACGCGCAATCGATATTCATCAGCCCGAGCTCATGTCAGCTAATACGTAACTGTAGTTAGGCAAAAACACAAAAACTTCATATTATCATCATAATAAAGCAACTCCATCGCAATTGGCCTTTCTCCGTCTCTCGTTGTCTCTTCGAATCGAGTTTTTGCTTTTTTTAACCTTTCGCGATCTTGAGTCGACTAGATACATACATACCTACATACGTAAATACAATACAGAACACAACACGGATATTCCAGTTGAAACTTGCCCAAGCCCTTGTTAGTCTAGGTACCTACCTACCTAAGTTTCGACAACCCACCCATCAGCCGCAAAGCCGCCCCTAAAATACGACGCAGCCTACTTGACTGTTTTGGTTGTTTTTACAAGCTTCGTACTACTTCGAGGTAAATTTCTTCAACTGTTCTACTAGACCTTCGGCAAACCTGCCGAACGTACCTAAACCTTCAAGCATTGTCGATATTAACTTTTAAGTCTATCTAGAGGGCTTAGCCGTTAGAAAATGGCGGCAATCATCGAGAAGCTAGATATCAACCCCGATAAGGTGCCCAACACCAAGCTCGGCCTTCACATCTTCCAGGGCATATTAGGCGTGGTAATATTTATACTCGAGATCGTCTTGTTCCGAGCAGACGATTCACTAATCAACGGCAATAATGGCTGGACATTCGGACTTGTATGTGATGTCCCCCTTTTTTCCCTCGTATTCATATGCGACGGGGCACGCGTGCTTACATGACTTCTTGCAATAGTGTTTCTTATCTATCCCGGCCTGGATTTACCTAGCTATGGCACCGCGATTCGAGCGAACCCGGAAGATTGCTGAACCGCATGCGATGGTCGTCATTGATTCCGTTTTTGCCATCTTCTGGCTTTCCGGCTTCGCCAGTCAGGCGGCATACAACACTGCGAACTCGTGTGGTACAGCTTGTGCTGTCAGCAAGGCTATCGTCGGAATCGCCTTCTTTGAACTGTAAAGATTTAGCCATCGCCCGTATCTTGACGATAAACATACCCGCTAACCGTTCGCATAGTCTCGCTTGGGTTGCGACAACAGGCATCAGCGTATACACGCTAAGATACTACCGACAGACCGACAGTCTTCCCGGGTACGACAACCTTGGAGCGAGCCAGAACATTGACCCAGACAAGGCTGCCTTCTCGATGGCGCCCCACGACGAGGAAGCATACGCGCCCGTGCAGATGGACGACCATCACGACCACGACGATCATCACGACGGCCCCTACGACCCGGATTCGTTTGGTGGCCGATTCGAAAATGATACTTCGTACAGGCCGCATAGCACATCTCCTGCTCCCCTCGAGAACCCATTCGATAACGCATACCGATCGCACAGCCATTCGCCGGCTCATAGCGACCTCTACGGCGACCCGTACGCTTCGCAATCATCTAGGCCTCAACCCCATATCTACGCACCACCAGCAGCAGAAGACTATGATGACGACAGACCGGTGCAATTTCCTACTGCGAATTACGACCGCACATTGCATTAAGCGTTTCAAATTGGCGTAATGGTATCCTGCTGCCGGAAATGCGGTAACAGCTCGAAGGGCGACCTTAGGATGGTATACGACTAGTATACGAAGTAAGATATGTGTCGTTGGGACAGAGTGGCGGGCCAGTATAAAACTCACGACGGTTGATCGGTGTTCCGGATACATATGCTCATTATGGCACTTAAAAGATACCAGGATAGTGTCTGCGATTGTTGCGGTTACAGTTTTTTTTTCCCCCGTAGTTCAGGTCTGCAAATATATCCATTGAGGATTCAAAGTTCTCTGGGGTTTTCTGGGGTTGATCTGGCATGCTTTAACCTCGTGGTACTGTACTACTCTACTAATTACGGATTGTTGTCTAGACTGGTTCGTGATACATGGATACATGGGTATTTAGACGACGGTATTTAAGTTGTCAATGATATATCAGCTCTAGCACTTTCGGAGCATTGTTGCGTCAAATGCTAGCTTCTATCAGCCAGACAAATTCTGAGATCCTATAACGCCTTGCAATGCAGTTGTCTCAAACCCCCCTTAAGACCAATAACCTATTTCCCCTTCCCCCTTTTTTTAAGCCGACGTGTTCTTCAACTTCTGTATCCTCCTTGCAATATCTGCCTCCGTCTGTTGTAGAGGATTTAACTTGCGATCCCTCGCCATGGCCTTCGTATCATCGCCATGCTTTTCTACGAGTCTTTGCAACCACTCGATCTCTCTCTTGCTCTGAGATTTCGCTTTCTTGGCTATAGGTTGGTTCGCTTGATTCTCAAGTTCCGGGAAGATCCCGGTGCCCTCTTCTGCTTCGTCGATACCATCCCATTCTTCGGCTTCTTCTTCATCCATATCATCGTCAGAATCCAAGTCATTGAGAGGATCGTTCAGCGGGTTGTCCTTCAACCCATCCAGCACGCGTATGATACGTCCTTTCTCGTCCCGCTCTACGCGCACCTCGCTAATAATGACGCCACCACCGGTCGGCCGGGCGATGGCGAACGGGTCTACGGGTTTCGTGGATTTCGGCTCGGCGCTGTGCTCTATACCACCGGTTGGCGCCTTCAGACGAGATACTAGACCCAAACGGCGGTAGTTCTGTGTCGTGGTTTCTTTTTTGTTCCTACATCAGAATTTAGTATTTGCTTTTTTCTTCGCTGTATCTTTCTTTGAAATGTAGAACGTACCAGTTCTTCGCCACAATGTCGTTTCCCAGTGGGTTAAGAAGACGCTTCGGTTTCGACGATGGCTGTCGGATGGCGGGACGAGAAGATCGCCTCTTGCGCTTTTGGAGATCTCGACCCATGATGTTGTTGTTTTTCTCTTATGGTTTCAAATATTAAGTATTGATATCCGCCAGCTTGGTGTTCGACTTATGCGCAATATCGCAATACTTTTTTTTCTACGTTTATTTCATCGAGTTTGAATGTTCCACCAAAATTTCTTGCTGCCAAGTAAAATGGAACTTTGCGATAAGATAACATTCTGACAATCTTATCGACACGTGACCTCTTGGCATTTCTTAAATGTTAAATGTTCAATGTTAAATGTTACCTACAGCTGTGTAACAGTGGACAACTCTTCTCCTGCAACTTTCTGAAGTTCTCAACAATCCGTCAGAAATTCGTCAACTTTCGTAAAGAACACGGAATACCGTTCAGTTAGCTAGGGTGAGAGAGCCGATACGAGAGATAGCCTTGCGCGGCACATCATCTTGCCACATAGCAACATAGCAACAGATCAACGCATGTTGGTCGGGCTTGGCGTCCGGTAAGGTCCCTATCTAGTTCGTCCTGTTGCGAGACGCTTCCAACATCTGCCGTCCAACCTGGGGAAGTCTTACGCAAGTACCTATTTATCATGAAATCTATGAGCTAGACAGCCAGCGAGCCGCTCTCTGGTGGGATGTTTTGCTGTCTCCAAGCCTACCCAATCACCCAATTCCAATTCGGAGCGGAAAGGGGTGGCAGTGCAATTCCCGTCCAGTGAGACCTTGATGTTGCATCTTTCTACGAGGGACTGTAACAGAATTTCTCAAGTCCCGAGATGATTCCAAAGATCCCGCACACTCACGCCCAACACGCCCATGTTACGATTCCTGCATAATAGACGTACTACTAGTCTCCTCCGGATACGAACCTGTCGTCTCGTTAAGTTGCTTCAAGGCAATCAACCTAGTTAATGCTCCACCCCCAATCTCTGATCGATCGCCGACTCCCCCTGGTCCAGTAGCCTTTTCGTGATCCGAGGGAATGCTAGGGTCCGAACAGGGCCAATCGGCAGCCAGACGAACTTCTGGAACCCGCCGATGCGGCCAAGCCCGCACCTTTGATGCAATGGCCGGCCTGCTGCGCGCAGAGTCGCATAATAGGGCGCAACTTAGTTATAGATGAGGAATAACCCCCGAACTAAAGAGCTTCTCGACTCCGGTCTCGAATCACGGAGCCACTCCCCTAAAATGGTCCCCTGACTAGCCGATCCGGCGAGCTACTAGAACCCGCGAAGAAGAAGCTAAAATCATTCAGGATCATACCCATCATCTTTCTAGTACGTTCGCATTACTACCTGTGCGGGATAGTCGTCGATTTACTCTGTGGATCCCTCTAGCAATGGCCTTGCTCTACGTCGATGTTGCCCTGGCGGAAGATCTCGGATCCCGGAGTAGGTCTTGGCCAATAAATCCGCCCTAAGACCATGAGTTGGTTGCTGAATTGATCGACTCGATGAACCGTCGATAGAAGTTTGGGTCGGTTGACGTTTCCCTACGAGATAGCTACACCTGTCCGCCATACGATCTACATCCTATGAAAATCATCTAGATTTACTCGGCGCGCGCCGGATAGCATCCTTTACGGTTCGCACCGTCTAGTCTAAGCAGCAAGGAGCTGAAGTCAGATCCGCCAACCAGCAAACTCGGTTCGCAGGGAAGGCTGCTGCTGTGGTCAGACGACTAGTTCACAGCTTTATTGACTATTCTCGATAGCTGATCGCCCACAAGTAATCAGTGGGTGAGCCAAAGGGGAATGTAAGCCTGCTGACACGGATATCTACCGTACCTAGCGTTATAGCTACAATAGATCCATCTTCCACCTGTGGGTCTGACATACCGAGCAAAGGTGACCGACAAAGGTGAGCAACCACTATGTACCGCACAGCTATGCAGCGACGATCATGGTAAGTGTTGGGTGTGATAGCGCTGGTAGGCCCCCAGGGAGTAGTGGGACGGACGATAAGTGGACGAACCAAGCTTCGCTGCCGTCGACTTGATACATCCCCAAGGGCAGAAGCAGCTAAAGAGAAAAGAGAAAGTAAATAACAAAACCAAAGGGATAGGTACAGCAATGTACACCTATCTGTAACCTATCTGTACATGAAATCATGTGTTGCAACTTCTTGGCTTAGGCTATCACTGACAGCTGCCTAGCTAGCTATAGCTGGATAGATTAGGTTAGGGGGGTAAGGCATAAGCGCCAGTAGCTGCGGAACCCTTCTGGAAATTCTCCTGCTCGTTCTTAGCTCGGTGTCTGATTATCTGCCTCTTCTATGCTTCGCATCTTACTTAGTCCGTACCTAGGTACATATTGATCTACTAGATCTCCCCGATATCATGTGTCAGATATTCCAATTACGTCAATAACGGGCTTGGGGGGATCGAGGCGTTGAAAAATCCCGTTAGCTAGGCTGTGGGCTGTTGCCAGCGGTTCTTTCTTCCTCCCTATTTAGGAAATGTGTGGGGAGTGGGGGGTCCCTGGGCGATAGTAGACGGAGGTAGGAGACAATAAGAGGCAACTATACAAGCTTTGCTATTGCTTTAGTCAGATATGTCTAGATCTCGTACTAGAGATTTAAGGCTTGTCTTATGGCAACGGACATATAGCACTCCGACCGCATAACATAGCTAATAGCTAGCAGCAGCAGCCTAAATATAGGCGAGTTCCTAGCAGTTCCTAGCTCAGCCTCGGCTTCATACCGAGCGAAGGTATTCACATGTGTGTTATGAGGTTCGAGAAGCTTGAGAAGCTTGAACCACCAATTCGCACTCGCTTGGTGGATACACGCTAGTTAGCTAGCTACATAGCTATCTGCTACATACATATGTATAAGGTTGAGAAACAGGAATAGTATTGGCCCTATCTACCGGTTGATAAAATGGGACTGTGAAAAAGATGTGGCTGTGCCGTGTCGAACTCCCTCCATAACGGAACGGTATTTGTCTACGATGGGGAACGATGGGGGGCGGGAGAGGGAAAGATTACCTACATACCAGGGAGGGTGGGAATGCTCCTTCCCGCTCGGTTCACGAAGGGTGGTCGGTTTGGTGGGTGGTGTGCGGTCCAACACCTGTCTACAGTACACTAGTCTAGATATGTACGTATAATATGCCATTACTAAAGACATTATATGCTAGCCCAGTTCGTCCATGTATTGGGGGGGCCATATGAGGCGCTATGGCGTGACGTCGGCCACCGGGAGATCTGCTTTGCGTGCTGACAGCTGCTCACATGCACCCCCAACCTGACTGAGGGTGTGGTAAAGGAGGGACGGCAGCGGGCGTGTGCTAGAAATCACGAGACCAAAGTGACGAACTACGCTTGGGTTTGGGAAATGTTCTCTCTTTTCTGTGTGTCTCTTCATATGCATGAATGTCTCTGTTCACACGTCATGTGCTACTAACTAAATAGCTAGCTAGTTTCTACCACTATCGTTCAAAACATGTCTCTTCCACTTTCATCCCCCCCTGACTCCTCTCTAGCAAAAGGTCCAACCCACATTTCCCGACTTGTCTCGTACAGAACATCTCCCAATGTTGAAAAAAATAAAAACAAAAAGCCCATATCCGGATCTCATTCGTGTCCGCCGTAAAACCATAAACCGGGGATATCAACATGCGATATATATAATAGTACAGTTCGTGATAAAAAAGGGGGGAAGATGAGAAAAGTAGAAAACAAAAAGGTGTTTAAAAATATATGACAAGAATGTTAAGAGTAAAAAAAAAGGATATAAACCTCTAATGATCCTATATATTCCAGTTCCGTCTCTTTCAAGATTGCCTCCTTTTTTAGTAGAATAATGTGCGCGTGGTGTCCGTATTAAAACATGATCCACTCCACTTCGACTCCTGGTCCGCCAATGCATTTAGTCCAGTTGAAACAACCGCGCCTCATCCCTAGCTTTCCGGGGCTAGTAGGGGGCTCGTAGTACTCGCCGGCCCAGAGTCTCTCCAGTACTTCGATGGCTGCCAAGTTGTTCATGTAGCCGCTGCGCGACATGATTTCGCGGCACTTGCCGCGTACGATGTTTTGTTGTAGCTCGTTCACGCATTCGCTACCAGCGACGAAGAGCGGCCAGAGCAAGAATTTCTCGGCGCTACTGCCGGCCTCGAGCGAGCTCGCGTAGTAGACAACCTGGCTAACTAAGTTGCGGAAGTTGTTATGTGTAGAAGGTACGTTAGGCGAAGCTAGGCGCTCGGTGTAAAGTAGAGCAGCGTAACGGAAAGCCTCGGAGAGCCAGTGTAGGTCGCGGATTTGAGTCTGTGTTGCCGAATTAGGAAGAGACGAAGCCACTCGCTGAGGGTCAAATTCCCAGCTCTGAAGAGCCATGCGGGCATCCTTCCACTCGCGCCAAAAAGTTGAGCGGTGTTCGTCGTATTGAGGCGAGGAGCAAATTCCTGTAGATAGAATCTCCTCTTCGTCAAGTTGCGACGAAAACCCGTTGCCGTCGTAGCGATGATGATTTATGCTGAAGAAATCCCCGATTGGTGGGGCGGGCTGCTTGAAAGAATGGCCTAGCGGAGAACCTAGGGGAGAAGAAGTCGATGGCGTTCCAACGCGACCAGTAGGTGTTGCTAGAATGCTCTGCACTGGAAGATGCTGTGCTAAGAGATTTAGGCGGCCAAGCTTGCTAATAGTCTTGAAAAGCTCCCTGTCACAGCCAACCAAGTTCTCGGCTCCTGGTGGTAATAGGTTTGCGTCAGAGGGGAGTCCGTAAAAGGAATGGTTGAGTTGCGCCTCGCGGTCGTTGATGCTGGCAGATATCGAGTCAAAGTAGGTGAAAATAGCTTCCATCCACGCGGAATCGCTCGATCCTTGATAAGGGGCGGAACCTCGCATGCTGAGTATCTTCTTAACGCCAGCGAATTGCGTGTGAAACTTGGCAACACCAGATTCGACCATGCGGTAGTGGCAAAGGAGTAAGATGGTGGCCAGAACAGAGTCGTGGCAGGATTTCGCGGGATCGTTCAGTTGTTGGTTCAGGAGGTGGACGGCCAAGTTGCGGTGCTGGTGTTCTTCGGATAAAGAATGATGGTCCGACTGCATATCAGATAGTCGCTCAGAGCTGCTGCTTTCCGAGTCCCTGGCACGTTGACCAAGACTTAGCCTTCTCTTCATCCTGAGGTTGCACGCGGAGAGGGCACATATGGCATGTTGTAGGCTTCGACTTCCAGACGCTAGCCGTAAAATGTGGTCTCGGAATGGATTATTCGGCCCATCTACAAGAACCATGGAGGGGCACATAATGTTCTCGTAATAGTCCATAAAGAATGGCATCTTAGCAATGAGATCAGGGCTAACCTGTATCGACTGGCTCTCGTACGGGAGAGACAGGGTAGCGGAAGCGTTGTCCACGGCGTGAGGCGTTACATCATCATCTCTTGAAATCGAAGAGGCCCAGTGTGAACTATTTGCGGAATGTGGACTGGTGCCGTAGGACTCCATCTCAGGGACGCCTGCAAGGAGCTGTCAGTGATCCGAGGCATGGCATATCGGAACGCTTGATCCTTACTCAGAGTATCGTTATCCGCGACGAGTCTATGGGCCATCTGCGGCTCGAAGGAGTCGTGGTGAGAGCTGAGGCTCGAGCTCGGCTCTGACGGGGCATAGACTAAGCTAGGGCACGAAGTCGGTGCTCGTTGATCGATTAAAATCGCACCGGCGGGGCTCTGGGGAGCGGGGGAGTTCTGGCCCGTGTAGTTCTCATACATGAGAGTCGGGCTGTGCACGAAGGGGATCTCCTCTCGAGTATAAGCATGTCCTATAGGTGATAAGGTATAGTCGACCTCGTTTAGCGAGTCCACAGACGATGATAACGAGTCACCCATTATGGGGAAATGTCCCATCGAGGAGCTGAACTTCTGATATCTGGGCTGCTCGTTGGCGCTTACACTGCCGCCGTACGTCGAAAGGCCTCCCCATGCTCTTTGGGAAGTTGGCGTCGGTTCGCCATGCGGGAACCTCGAGTATCCCGAATACGTCCCATACGGTGTTGTGGGGACGGAAGTAGTGTGATCTCCGTTGATATCGACATCGTCTCGGTGGACAGCCCTGTGATGCCTCTTTTCCGGCTCGCTCCACTGGGTCGAGGTTGTCGCGGAAGTTGTTGCTCGGGCTCGGCTCACCGTCTTCTTCCCAACTGGCGCAACTGGCGGCGCTTTTGCTATGGGCAACGAGAGCCCTCGAAGTTTGCCTCGACTTGCCACACCCACCCCCCAGGTCAGCTGAGTCTTATAGCCGGAGCATTCATTCCCAATCTCAAGACATTGCGAGCAGTATGGCCGCCGCCTATCGCACTTGGTGTTCCTCTTAATGCAGGTGAAGCAGTCATCGGCAGCTCCTCCAGCGGGGGCTCGTCTCCGGCGTTTGCGAGCAGCCTGGGCGTCCTTAGACGAATTAGACTGTGGTGGAAGTGAGACTGTCATGTTAGGCTAGGCACTATATCGTAAAAAAAGGTCTTATGTCGTTCTTAGCACATAAGGCAACTCGGGACGACAACGGTCTCGACTCCGGTCTCGACGCAGTATAGAATCTCTTGTCTTTCAAGGAAGGGGAAGTTGACTGGCGTGGGTAAATTGGCGTTAATATGGAAAAGAGGATCGTCCAAGCAAGATGTTATATAAACTGCATGGGAAGAGGCAGACAAGATCGATGGGGGTGGAACGAATGGGACGACCAGATATAAGATTCGATGCGGTCTCTATATGAACGAGCACACTACCGTATCGAGACGTGCTCCCCACCCGCCCTAGGTCGGTACGGGAGAGGTACAACCCTCACCCTCCATGCTCGACCCCTAGTCTAGGGAGGCGACAATATGCATGTAGCAGTCGCAGAAGTAGCCAAACCGCAGACGAGAACATGGGTGGACCCGGCCTGGGTGTAGTTTGGGGGGCCACCGGGCAGCAGAGAAGAACGTTGAAAGGTTGGAAGAGAAATGACGGGGAATCTGATTTCGACCCTATGCTACATAGGTCGAGATGGATGTGCGAGATCGAGGGGAACGAATGAGCACTTGGACAGAAGGAGTGGGTCTCCCACTTTCAAGATCAGCGGGATATACCTTCATTGTACAAGCAGGTTGAGGGACGCTAGAGGAGAGAACGGCGGCAGGGGTCACCCCTGAACCCTGTAGACTTGAGATGCATGCAGAACGGGGGGGGTGAGGGAACATCGTGGCAGGTACTTTGTATCTGTAGTTGTGCGATTCCAGAGACTACTGTAGGAACAAGGGTCAAGACCGAACGGCGAGTCCTAACGATATCAGGCTTAGCAGACAGTTGGTGAGTCTGGGGGGGTTTGAGAGATGCCCTGCCGTTATTCCCTGCCTCTTTCGTATCGCTTCGTTATGCTATGAACTTCGGACGAAATGTCGAGATTCTCAAAAAGCCCAGAGGGATATAGAGGAAAAGACAGAAAACAAATACGCAAATACGCAAATACGTGTAAGTTTTACGGTGGGGGGTAAATGTCAGCTCGGCTAGTGAAGGGTTTTCCCGTCTACATAGCGCCATCTGCAGCAAATGAAGATGGATGACGAGGAAAGTGGCTGAAAGTCTGCATACAGCACTCGCTGCTTGTGTTACTGAATCGTACATACTGTACAGGGAGCTGCAAAAGTAAACCTCGGTAGGCCTGCGGGATGACCTATGGAATAGTCCTGTATGTAAGTGTAGCGAGTGGGATGTGGATGGAAAACCAGAAACGAGCACAGCTAAGCACGGAAATGCGCGAGGTGCTGTAAACAGCATCGTTCGATTTCAGTTCTTGGCTTTTGGGTTAATTTTCCCACATTTCCAATATTCTTCGACGAAGCGGGACGTTGAATCCTAACCTTAGAAACCTTAGTTAGAAACCTTTGTAAGTTGAAGTTATTATTAGTCTGTAATTTGATAGAAGGGGTGTTGTGCCGCTTAGTTGTGCATACGGGTGATACATACAGAGCAGAGCAGACTTACATACGTTTAATCGGTTCCAACACGATGGTCCGATGTATGTACAGGTATCTGTGAGGGATACGTTACAGGTGCTGCTTCAACGTGCCTCGGCGCGCCTTAGACGTAGCTACGGTAATGCCGTGCAGTTGTGCTAACATTAGAATTAGAATCCCTAGTTGTTGCGGAAGGATTTTTCGATCGGTGCCTTTTTACCCCCATTTTTTCTCCCCCATCCCATAAAAACAGACGCTGTGATCAGGGGGTGGTCCTCCTCCAAGCGCTATCGACGTAGTAACATCTGGGCATTACTTACAAAGTACACGATCAATGCTTTCGCTCTCCGGGACTTTAATTACGTAGGTGGACATAGCCCGTGCGACTTATCATTATATCGATTTACTGTATTAGATCGATCATCCCTGAAAGCGAGTATCTCGACCGAGGATTTTAAGGATTTCGAGACGGGGAGTTTCAGGCAGCGCGAAGCCACTATAAACTTGAGGTCAGGTTAACATCCATAGCCTAGACACGATCCACCGTATACGCTTATAGCACCTAACTAACCTCTGTCACGCTGGGTTTACCGTTCGGAGGGGCGTCAAAATAAGTGCATCATATGAAGAATATTATGTAGCCGGTTATCCCGTACCATAGAAGTTTTGGTGCAAGCGGGATAGCTAGGTAGTAGATACACAGTATTATTCCGACGACCTTCTGCCGTTCTCCAAGCGACCCAAGTCAGCTGTCCTCTATATTTCCATATGCCTGTATAATACTAGATTTCCCAGGCATATTATAAAATACCTACTTGTGTACTCCGTACTCAGACGGAGCCCTCAATCCATAACGAACGTCTAATTCCATATATTCTTTTACAATTCTATACTACACATGCTTTCCGACTGGTTATCTCAAGTCTCTTGCAAATGTTTCCGATACGCCAGATCATAGCTAACAAGCTTTGGAAGTCTTGGCGTGCTCATAGTTGCTTACTGTATGTAACCCATAGAAACGGGCGAGGTAATGTGACGACTCCAAATCCTCAGTAATTCAAACTACCTATGGGACGTCCTGTCTCAGATGATGATGTTTAGAGGCCTATTACCAAGCAGCTTTATTACCTAACACTTAACCAAATAATTGATGATCTGCCGGGGTCCCACTCTTCGATCGCACATTCAAAGTGCCGTAGGCAAGTAGGGCAAGTAAGCTCTTAATCCGGGGACTAGTATAGCTACGTAACAGAGTACGTATGTTACGCCTGTAACATCAAATCGCCTCGTCTTGCCTTATACCGCTCAACCCCTTTCTTAGGTAGTATGGTACCTAGTATACAATATTTCGATATTGGGGTTGCGGACACTCAAGGAGCGCGTTGGCGCAGAGGAGGTTTTACCTATGGCAGACAACTGAAAACCGAACAAGACGGTTATGTGGATTGCTTTGCAGTTGGGCAGAGTCGAACTCGAACATTAAACGAACGAACCAGGCTTTCTATTACTGTGACAAGTGGCCCCCCCTTCGCTTATAGCCGTCCCTTAGTTTGGCATTTTTTGTCAACTCTAGGGTGGGATTACCGATCGAACCTGAGGGCTTTTCTTCGTAAGACATATCCTGAAATTCTAAACAATGGAAGATGTCATTTGGGCAAAGAGTGTCTGATAATTACTTCTCAACTTTCAGCTGACCTCCCAAGTGGCTGCAATATTGCGTGTGAACACGGCTTTACTATAATCGTGTTTGCTGTTAATTTACGAGATAACCCTAGAGATGATTAGATTGGCTGTCGGGGGGAGAGAATTATTATTGAAGTTGGACTACGGGCAAGGCTGCGGCGCTACTGCACATGATAGGTAACAGACCGCGCCGGACATCATCATGTGTAAGCTATAATATTAATCCGAGGTGTGAAGTTCATTTTCACATAAACTCAGATGAATGGCCGAAGATTAATCAAATACAGGCTACGTGCAACCCATAGATACAGGATGACGAGAGACAGGGCAAGCCTTCAAGTGCTAGACTCAACAATATGGTTGTGGTTATATGGGTCTATGGCTCTCGTACTACATAACTATACTAGGACCTTTGTCGTATTCGAGATGTTCGCCATAGTAGACAATCATCACGAGATACCCCGATCCTCGACTGCTCGGGATGACTTACACGAACTACATACCTAAGTAAATACCACATAGATACATAGTTCCATCTCGATGCGGCTTCGAGGTACGTCGCCCAGTTGGAGAATAATCTGTCAGGGAGACAGAGTAGCTACGGACTACCAATCTGACGTCGTCACGTAATAGGAGGTATGAGGCCAAGAAATCATGTCTCCAAGAATGTGCTTGCTTCTCGAAGTTATTAATCGTCATGTTCTCCCAGTCGATATACATGAGTACGTAGGTATGTAAGTAGGTACTACGGTAGCAACGTGAGCGGGAATTGACCATATACGCGGTTGGATGGTTTATTAGAGATGGGGAACTTTAACCTAGACATACATACACCTACATACATCATGTATGTGGCTGCGGGTTGTGCTGGGGCTGGTTAGCCTCGACTTCGAGTTATTGGTCATTTACTATAACGTGGTGGATCGTGTAACGGCGGCCAATAAGTGAGTGGTCTAAGACGACGCCGAGACTTGAGAAACAAGGGTCTCTCTACCACCGTCTCTGCTTCTTCTGTTTCCATCGAGCTTCTATCGTTATCTCGAACCCCCCGCCATTTTGTTCTTTGCAGCTCCCCTTTTCGGACCGCACCGAATCGATTCTGTTGAGACGACGATATTTGCAGCAACTATCTAAATTCATATGCACAAACGTCACTAGATCGATGTCGAAATTGGAAAAGAAGAGGTTCGTTTTACTGTATGTAATATGTAACATACGATCGCATCCATAAGCAAATCATGATCAGCATCGCTGCGTCTGTGTCGCCGTTCTACGAACCGTTCGAGGAATTGGATGTTTTTGCGCGGTTCTGGAGTCACCAAAGATTTGGGAATTCAGGGCAGTGAAGGATACCCCTCCAATGATGAGCGACAGGGGGGAGGATCTTCAAGATCCCTGGAATACATGCCTACTTATTGACCTACCTAGGTATATACGGACTGGATTTGTTTGTTTCTAGACGTTTTCCAAGGGCCAAGCAAAAAAAAAAAACATCGTAAAGGATATATTCTCTGGTCTATAAGCAACTGTCCTTGCGACCCAAAATGCGCAATCTGCTCCATCACGAGCTTACTGTGGGCATGTTTGCGCCGGTCTACCAACTCCCTGGCATGTACATGATGGACGCTATGTAACGACTGAGACTGCATCTGCCCCACGGATGATGCTAGTGCAATCGTGCTTGGCATAATACATTAATTAGCTTGCTTATCAGTTACACATACGAAACTTCGATTCTCCGGCCTGGTTGGAGACAGCTGCTTTCTTGCCGAGCTGTTCCATTAGAACTCATTGACATAGAGATGACATATCGTCCCAGATCAAGTCCCTAACTGACCCAGACCCGTAGCCCCCGACAGTTGACGATCATGTGGTGTATACACATTAGAAGATAGCTACATACCTAGTCATCTAGTTACCTAGGTACATACCTAGATAGATATAGCCGTACATGCAGCTAACTGCCTACCCACGTACTAGAAATTCCTCCCAGGGCTGCCATCTAAACCTTGATTCAAGTTAAAAATGCTACCCGAAAGCTGGGAAGAACGGGAAAAGGACATCACATACTAGGTACCTACTAGATACCTTGGTAGTTCAGTTCCTTACATCACTTTCCTATGTACCTACCTAGGTATTTAGCCTCTACCCTTACCCTGATACATGTAATCTCTAGACACATGTAAATAATTACGTACAGAACATATTATAGAGATGCACATGCCTAGGCACCTACATATAATAGTTTCTATAACTTACTAACCAGAGGTCGGATGCCGCGGGCAATACCTGGCTATCACCTACCGACTCCCAACTACCAGTGCCCCCATTAAGAAGCTTCGTCAAGCCTCTCTTTCGTCTTCATCTCGGTACTGCGCGACACTACGCTACGACGGACGCGATGCCAATGCCAAGACAGACCGTTGCACAATTGGCACCAAATTCTGCCGACGTAGTTGACAATTCACACAAATTAGTCTTGGCGGGCTTCTGTACTCCGTGTCTGCTTCGCTGTAGGACACCTCGATGCAGGTTAAGGAACACTTAAGCATCCCCTAATGGCGTGTGAGCGTTTCTCCAAGGTACTGCAACCAGCAAAACAGACTGCATGCGGTGTGACTTCGACAACACTACAGCAGAAGTTCTCGAAGCCTTCCAATTTGGGGTCTCTTCGCCGTTAAATCGACCATTCAACCAAGCGTTCTAGTGTTTTCTCTTTTTCCCTCCTCCCACTACTTCCCCCCTAAGTAAAGATTTCATGGTTCCCGAGCGCTAGAGCATACCGCTCGAGACTATCCGTATAGCAATTACCGCCCTTTAAGTGACATCATCCGTACCCCTTTAGACACAGTTGACTACTTTTTGGTTCTAGGCTTCGTACCAGCGCCTATTGGTGGACTTGTGAGAGACTTTTATGACTTTTAACTCGGCACCGAATATTATGCCTCCTAAGTGCGACGGCGGCAGTTCCAAATACAGACGTTCATTCGTCTAAGCTCGAGGATTATCATGAACTTCGTTATTACATAGTACGGCGACTTATGCGAGAAAGGCGGGAACTATGGCTGTCAGAGTATTTGAGTGAGTCTAACTGATTTGGATGTTCGGTCTGTCAGTTAGTCAAATTCTCTTATCTTATGTACATCATACATCGTGCAGTTGAGCTGACTTGAGCCATGTGCTTATCTTATTGGCTCCCTTCTTTGCAAATGATAATATTATTGAATTGTTGAAAAAGACGAATTGAGAGCCGATCGGGATGGCGGGAAGAACTGCTCAGACTCTAGAGGCTCGACTAAAGATTTAAGCTAGGCGCTAGAAGGACCGAGGAAGCCTGCACAGAATTGGACTAAGCGCTATCTAGCTTAGTCGGCAGGAACCTTAACCCTAAGGTAAGGAGACCAAAGTTAAAGCTAACCGATGCGAGAGTACATGTACACAATTTGTACTGATGTGTGCAAAGCTAAAAGTCAAAAGCTAAAAGTCAAAAGCTAAAAGCTAAAAGCTAAGACGACCCTACTGATGCGACTACTTTAGGGTTACTGGTAACTAACTTGGAACCTTGGAAGTATCAGTCTACGATATCGATATTGGTGCTCTTAAGAAGTTGCTATTCAGCCCAGTACTTGCAAGGTAGCAGCTACCGCCTCAAGCAATTACCGTCAAACGGCGGAACGTTTAGTCAGAAGTTAATAGAACTCATCTGTTTTCTTTTTTAACTTAAACAAACCAGTTGTATTTGCCCAAACCCATTTCTGTCCTTGACCATTTCAGTCACCGACTGCTACCATAGAAGCTACCCTGGCTTCCCCCCACATTTGACTTAACTAAATCCCATCAGCGGGTTAGCATATGATTGGTGCGCGCCCATATTCTTACGAAGAATGGGAAGAGAAAAAAAAGCCCCGGTCTGCTCTTCGGTTCGTTCAATGGCCGAAAATGTCCCAGCGCAGGTCAAGGAAGACCGGTCCAATCAACACCGACTGAAGGCTTGCCATGACCTCGAGGACGGCATAAGTCAAAACACCTAATTTTATATGTCTCTCCATCCCGTGTCAAGTCGGCCGTGGCGAAGAAGAATCGCTGGATGAGAGTAAACGACGGCTTGAATAACGATCGCCTTGATTAAAAACCCGGTGGTCGCCAGACGCCGGCGCGGGAAATCACTCATATCGCTTCGGAGACGCTTGGTCTAGCCTCCAACACTTTAAGTTATCATCCATCGACACCTACTATGTACGTGCATGTTCCAAAAGGTCGGGACCATGATGACTAGCTCAACGCTGGGCTAACCGCATGGACCATTAGACCTTATTTCACCCAGTCAACTATCGTACCAGTAGATACATGGATAGTAGGTAACCTTGGTCGGTTCTGTCTATCCATGAGGGGAACTGCATACTCGCTGATAAAGAAGAGTGTCACAGCCTTTTACCTCGTGAATATCTATTCCTTGAATCCCAAGGTCAGGTATTCACACCAAGTTAGGCTCACCGTGCCCCGGACTGCATTCGGAAATTTGAAGGGGTGCCGAGTAGCCGCCGCCTTTTGAGCCGCTGCTGGTCTACCTACATCCTGCATTGGACTTAAGTCTCAAGAGTGTACACCTTAGTACCATCTTATGACATCTCCTGATCCAGCAGGCATGGTTGCGCTAGGGTTGCTTGAGCTTAAACCCCCTCCCCCTCATGGTATATTCTCGTGTTTACCGACAATTGTCTTTCAACCTTATAGAACTTCGTGTTGATTTAATGTCGTGGTACAGCCGCCCGGGGGATAATCTTGGAACATATCACTGCTACTTATTCAGCGACGATAATACCTACCTAGGACCTAGGTACCTAAGGTATTATTCGAATCGAGGAGCAGACAGCACCTAGGCAACTAGGCTCGATGGGCGGTCGTCTCAGCAGCCATTTCTCTCAGGTACCATTAAACGGCTAGCAACCCTTCCGTCTCGAAGCGTCTTTTCTAATTGGTGGAGATCCAATCATAGTTAACACGCAACGTTGCATCTCGCCCACCCCCCAATCAGGATTCTCCATTATATTCTTCAACCTAGTAGCTCAAGCTGCAGCTACGTAGGCGAGTGTGGAGGTATGTTCATGAATATACTGTATGTTAACGCATCAAAATCAAGATGTGGCTGCTATGTCAGCTGTATCTTTTCTTGCACGGGCTGCACGGGGAGCCTAGCATATGCCTACCCAGATAGATCCAGTTTACAAGCATTCGCTTCACACGCGGCACATAAAACCACTATTCCAGGTGAGGAGGATCTAATTCCATACTAGATCAGATGAATTTGAGGCTAAAATGTCACCGTCTCATCATCAATCGAAAGCACAATTATTTGTGCTTCATCTCATCTATGTAATAGCACTGATTGTGATCCAGATGCGGCTCGATTCCGCGTCCCTGTCATGACTCTATTCATAGAATGCCATGGACCCTGGTATCGGTCCAACTTTTAAATCACAGACCATTATGCGCGCCGTGGGCCAACAAAAAATCCACCGAACTCTCGCGAATTGGCAATAATATGCGGATAGCAGATCACATAACGATAACATACATACTCGCAGACACGCAGCATGGACCGGAAGTCCTGTGTGTCCTTGCCCATCGTCTATTTTATCCCACTTCGATGAGTTATGGTGTACAGTCCATCAAGTAAACAGGGAGTCGATCAAGGTCGGGCTTAATAGGCCCATCACCTGATAAAATCCGACTGGTTCGTTGACATCCTACCATACAATATGTGGTATCAACTCGATCGAGTAGACCAATCCTGCGACCTTGTCGTTGTCTTCTGCATGGTGGCTTGACCTCCCACTCTGCAGGCAGCTAGCTAGTACATATTTTCCCAATCTCCTCCCTTCAGCGGCTCAGGTGTCAGAACCCACTGCGCGCAAGTCACGGCTAGCAATAAGCACCTTGTCGCGTGCCGTTTCCCTGTCAAATGAGAGCAGATAACTCGGACATTTCTAACGTAGCCAGGGAAATATGCTTCTGAGGCCATGCCGATCTGTGAATACTTGAACGAGCCGGCCACTCCAAGGCCAGCCAGCTCGAGACAAACGCGGGGGTAGCGCTGTCAAATGCTGCAAGTGATGATCCCGAACCCAGACGACCAGGGAGGATGCTGTCAGAGCAGAGGTCACGGCAGATGAAGTACTATGTAGATTTACTGGACCCTAGACATTTTTATTTTTATCTTTGTCATCTTGATGATAGGTACTGCCGACATCATTTTATCGTAAAATCCGCATGCGCCGTACGCGGTGGTCCACTTCAAGGATTACATCAAGACCCTTCTTTCGATGTTTCGACTACCAAGTTATCTACCTTTAGCTACGGCTTTCGCCTCGAGGTACGAAAGGATCAATAAGGTCGTGGAGCTGGTGTGCAACACATGACTTACCGGGCCTTTACTTCGGCGCCTCCTTTAACCCTATTTCATCTCGGAAGTCCAGCGTGGCTGAAATGTTATACCACCCGGACGCCTCGCCCTACACACCACGATGCGAGGCGGCCAACAAGAGTCTGACAAATTCCTATTAGACGTGCCGAGACATCTACTAGAAATTTATGAATTCCAAAAACCCGGAAAGGACCGAAGCGCAAGGCGCCGAATCCTTTTCTTGTACGCTGTGGCATAGGATCGTACCGTGGGCGGACTTGTTTGGGCGCGCCACTTGCAAACGCCAGCCGAGGCAAAAGGAGCTGAGAGCCCCAACTGAGATCCATTTACGAACACTCCCTTTTCAGCGCTCAGCCTCACTACTGTGCAATGAACCCTAGCTCTAATTCCGGGTTCTGGCGATCTTTACTCCTATTAAGCACCGAGCGGTCCGTCTTGCCCGCAGAACGACTTGGACGGTTCTTGCTATCTATACAACTACATCTAGCACCGAGAATTCCACTACGGGATCTCCGTATCTATCTTGTCTACCTAGATAGCAAAGACTTGAGATGACATCAAGTTGACTTTCTTTGTATTATCGTCGTCGGTAAGCTGCGAGATGAATAACGGCATCGCTATTTCCATGCCAGTTATTATTGCCCGATTCCTTCGCGCCTATGATAGATGCTCTCCCCTTGCCCATTCGGCCCGGCCTATGGTTCCTGGGGTAATACAAGGATCGCCGCATCGATCAAATGCTATCAAATATCTTTAGATGCCGGCGATAATCGATATGGCAAGGTGTCGCGCACGTCAAGCTGCAGGGCGACCACCCTGTGAAGACAATCTCCGTTTCAAGAACAAGCTTAATTTAGTCGATGTTCACATGCAACCTCGCGGCTGTTGAAGCCCCTCCATTGATCCCCTCAGGGGTCGAATGATTGTAACGTATTCATTGCTAGTACAAGCAACCACATAGCTTACCTATGGAGCCTCGGACGACCCCAATCTCGAATTCGGGGGCCATACGGATGAGCTATCGACCGTGTCTCCGTAGAGGTATGTTCCCAACTCACGGGATACAACGTCTAACGAGTGTATAGATTCCTTCGGTCTAGCATGCTTGACGCAACCTTGGTACACTCCTCAACGCCAATGAAGCTCGAGGTGCTGCCCATGTATCTTCATCTCGGTAGATTTCTCCCTGTCCTCCTCTTACCTCCCACATCCCACCACATCGTAGGGATCGATCTGCATATACCCCGGCATCGAGCTCCGTCCAGACTGCATATGTCACTACCTTTCCCATTATCTGATGCCAGTGCACCTAGGTATTCCTAGTCAGACGCCGCACATCTGCCTAGCTAGAGTGACAGGGGCTTTGAGACATGGATTAGTGGCGAAGTACAGCTTAGAAAGCTGTCACAACCCCTGACAGATATTCGAATATCTCTCCTCTATCGATACTAAACCAAAGATCCATCTACAGTTCGGAGAGAACCAAACCTTGGAACGTCCAACCCCTCATGTGAAGAGCAAGGTTCTTCGGCTCCAGTTTTGGGAGAGCTTTGTATCTCCTATGTAGTCGTCGTCGGGGAACATACTAATTAGGACACCGTGCGGCAGTCGGTATCTAGGTTTCACTTCCTGGCAGACATATGCTCGTTAGAAATCATCTCTCATGAGATCCACCTTCAAGACTATCAGGTGAACTCGTTCGATCCGATATCGCGAACGTTGGTATGGCCGCTGGGCTCGGCGCGGAAATAGGGGCTTTCTCCAAAGGCCTCTACCACACGTTGCTTCGCCGGAGTTCAACATGGGATTCTCTCGTCGTGCTTCCAACATGCTGCGAACTATTGATACTGTAGCCACTTTGTGATGAGGATGGGCCATGAGGGGGCAACTTGTGTATCCAACGCCATCCCCTTCTTCGTGGCACCTTAGCTCTAACACTACAGATCTATCCACTATGACGTTCGTCTTCACATGTATGCCTAGGCAGGTATTTACATATGTTGTAGTCATAGCGGGAGGTTCGATAGAATAGGCAGCCACGTTCTCAAATGCCGGACGCTATCTGGATAGAGGCTGTAGGATCGATATAGTTCAAGCCGAATATTAAGATATGCCTACTACTATTGCCGCCCTTAATTCAATTCCGTATCCTTCTAGTCTGCTATTACCCCTGACTACGGTCTATAGCTCTGTATCGAGATTCGAGTGAAGTAGGCCTTGCCGTCGGTCACTGAAGTTGTTGCAAGAGGCCCACAGTAACCTTGAATAGCAACCTATTTGACCAAAGAACATTTGATCATGAGGGGCGGATATAACTGGCCCCTCTACGAGTGTAGGGGTTTTCTGCCACCAAAAAGTCCCCATCGGCGTCCCCTGCGAAGAAATTATGGTGATTGTCGGCCGCCGCGAGACAATTGGGAACCGCGCCGTATAATGCTCCTGCGATGAATCCTGAAAGAGGAAGCGATATGGCGCCTCGCAGACCGGATGGGTTAGACAGCAGAGATAGATTCGGCAACGCGGAATTCACTAACTAACCCAAGACCCCCCCCCTCGATCCTTCGCGCTCCCTCCGCGCCACTCGGCTTATTGATCCTTCTAATACATGCCACGACGGGCCGTCCACTGTTTTAAAGTCGATCGCGGCTTTAAGCGATTGATAAAACAAGCGCTTGCTCCAATTGCTCGCGTGTCTTCCTTCACCATTCGGAGATTTGGGAGCACCTATCATGCGTTGGCTACGAGCTTGTTGACCGCCAGACGGGGGACCCGCGATGGGCAGAGGCAGATCGCGCATCGCGCATCGCGCATCACGCAAGAAACTTCCCGCGGGGCCTCGGTGAGCCGCTTCAACTTAGGATAGTCCGCCAGAGAAAACCCCCCACGGGCAGACGACGGTGATGAAATCATGCGACCCATATAGCGACGCATTTCTGCTTCCAATAGAGTCTAGCAAAGAGGGGCAAGGCAGGATCGCGGGCAAATTTTCGCTCCCAACCGCGGTTTGAGGTTTGGAGGAAATTAACCCCATTTAATTCTGCTCCTGCGATGCTGATGCTGATGCTGCCGTCGTGGAGCTGTGGGTTGGGGTTTGAGTTCGTTGGGAGGATGGAGAGTTGAGGCTCATGAAGGGTTTCAGTCCAACCTGCATGCTGGTTGTTGCAACCCGCCTGCCGCGTCTCCGCGTGGTAGAGGATTTGCTGGTCGGGGTCTTTAAAAATAGCTCTCGTTCATTCTGCGGCGGGCTGCGCTGGTCTTTTTTCGTCGTAACGTAGGTACTGCAGGGGGTGCTTTTTTTTTTTGTTCGGGATGGATTAAGGCGAGGGGGGAAAAGCCAAGACCAAAATAAAAGTAACGATGCCGTAATTGTCTTTGATTCTGTCTCATCCTGCCTGTCGATGTGCCGCTGATACAGCTGCGGTAGCTATAGCTATGCCTCTTGGCTTCGCCGACGTCATCCGAGTACTCCATAGGTAAACGTCACCCAGAGAGCGCATCCTCTTCGCGTCTACAGAAGTCCGATCATAGGAGGATAGAAAGCTCGTCGGGGATAACGAATTGCTGTTTCTGTTCGTTTTGTCCTTTTGATCTATTCGGACGACTATCTTCACTTTCTGGGTTCTGCAAGGTCGCCTTTAGGGAAGCGGATGGGAGTTGGCTGCGTTGTTTAGGCCAGTTGCATGCAGAAAGGTCTCAATTGAGAATTCGACGAAGCGCAATCGTCTCGGTTTTCCGATCTCAAACATCGGGGATAGGCAGCACGATCGTATGCACTTCCTTCTCTACCTAGACAGCTTGCGGTGTTCGGATTTTTCTCCGAAACAAGGCGACTCTTTGAGATGCGATGTTTTATTGTGATGAGAATATTGGAAATAGAGTCACGAGGTGCATAAAGACGAAACAAATTAGAAACAGGTAGACGACATGCTCAACCACCGAAGTGAGGATAGTATAACTCCGTTCGCGTTGTGAGAGCAATTTCCTGTAAGTATTTTGGAAGTACTTCACTTGAGAAGTCATGGATAAACCTTTGGTCGCTGATGCCATCGTTGGCTGATGATTCGATTTCCTCCACGGCTGACACCAGCCTATTCCATGAGTTATCGAGGTCAGGTGGCTTGCGGTATGTAAAGTCATCTAAAGAGTAACCAATTCGTAGCAAGTATTGGATGAATACAACCTTAGATAGATCGTCGAGCGATGAGAGTGCCGCCCGAGCCTCTTGCTCTAGCATATGCCTGTGATATGGAGTTAGACCACGGGATATCTGAGTGTGAGTATGCCCCTGCCCCCCGAAGAAGCTCCTCGAGTTGGCTCTCGTGGATGATGGTCTCCTTTGGTGGCCTGACCCTAAGAGTACCAATGTTCGAACGAGTAGTAGGACGATTACTTGGATAGTCAACGACAGATGGCATTAGAGCCTCCCCCGTAACTCCAGACTGAATAAGGTAATAACCCTTGTGAGGCTACTCTTATGAGGCTAAGCTCTAGTATAGCCTTAAACATGATCGCGGAGAATCAAATTTCGCGACGCTCGGTATCGACAGGCTCTGTTCATGCTTAGGTGTATATTGAGTAGTCAAGGACGCATTGAGATCGAGAATGATCCTCCTATCATTGAATCAAAGTCAGGATTCTAGATAATCCATAGACCGTATATCCGAATGGTAAATGTGTATCCAATCCCGATACTCGTTAGACGATGAATAGGGGTAACTAAAGCGACCGTATGAGATAGCCCGTCTATGGTGACTTCATTGAGCCTAGACTTCAATGTTCGTCTAATTATCATCTTAGGCTTCCACCGTCCACCTGTTTTTAAAGTTCCTAGACGATCTCAGATTCGCAAGCCATGACATGTTGCGCAGTTATTGCCTTCGTCGACTCTTTTTAGTATCAGAGAGTTACTTAGGGGTATACTCGGGATATAACCGATCACCGTAGAGTCCCTGATACTAGGTTGGGCCAGGCTCGTGAGATTTCCTAGACAACGTTGCCTCGAAAAGTTGTCAAATTTGAAGCATAGGTAGTTATAAGAATATTAAGGAAATATGAAAGGTTGAGAAGAAAGAAGACGCTAGCCTCAATGCCATCAAGTTGACATTATTGCTTTCTCTGCTATACGGAAGCTCATAGAACAATGCGCACCATAGCAACACATCGATGATTCCATAATAACACATGTCACGGGGGACTACCCCGAATGCTCTCTTGATAAAACTGGGATTTATTGATGAATAGTGATTCTCTTTCAGTATGTGTGTATATATTCCACCACACATGTTTTGTAAAACGAAGTAAAGAAACGGTCTCACATCAAGTACGCAAGCACAATATGCTTAGATTCCTTGCTCATAATAGATATTTTGTCTCGTCTTAGATTTTAGCCACCCTATGGGCATTTGTCAACGCATAATTATAATACAGCAACGACAGAAAATCCTTTAGGTTCTCAAGCAACAAGCAGAGACTTACTCCTTCTTCTCTAGCTCGTCCAAGATGGTCTTCTCCAAGCTCTCAGGCTTGGTAGTGCTGGCCCACCGTTCCTTGACCTTGCCGTCCCTTCCGATCAGGAACTTCTCGAAGTTCCACTTAACGCGCTTCATACCCAGAAGGCCGGGCTTCTCGGCCTTCATCCACTCGAACACGGGCTCGGCCTTATCACCGTTCACGTCGGTCTTGCCAAAGATGGGGAAGGTGACGCCGTAGTTTACTTGGCAGAAGCTCGTGATATCGTCATCGGTGCCGGGCTCTTGGCCACCGAACTGGTTGCAAGGGAAGCCGAGGATGGTGAAGTCCTCCGGGTGAGTGGCTTTGATATCCTTGTATAGCTTCTCGAGACCTGCGTATTGCGGCGTGAATCCACACTTGGAGGCGGTGTTGACGACTAACACAACCTTGCCCTTGTAATCGGCTAAGGGCTTCTCGGCACCTTTCTCTGTTGGCGTGAATGATAGTGATTAGATTTGTATCTTCATCATGTGATACTAGGAATGTAGGTTTTGCGGTGTTACGTACTATCCTTGACCTGAAAGTCGTAAAATGAAGTAGCTGAAGCCATTGTGGTGATTGTTTTGGTGTTGATGGGAATATAATGCCTCGGAAGTGGCGGGGTATATGATGACGAAATCGAGATCGAAGTCGAGGTCGCAAAGTTCGCGATGATGCTCTTGTTGGAGGGGTCTCTCTAGAGTTGCTATTGGATGATATAGCCCGCGTTTGTAATCCTAATGAGGTCACTTTGCAGATTTGATGATCAAAGATTGAATGTAGTATAGGATACCGGATCCTTTTAATAACTTCTTTCATGAATATATAGATAGTTATACTTGATTTTCTTTTCTTTTCCTTTTTTTTCTTTCTTTCTTTAGGGGCTACCTAATAGCATCCAGTTGATCCGGTAGTTCGGAGGGGTTGAACTAGTTACACTTTGCGTATCAAATCGAGAGCCTCGGCAAGGTCTCTTAAGGTCTTTCAAGGTCAATGCGTGCTAATTTGTGGAACTATCCGCTCTGTCTAACCAATGACGTGCCGATTATCTAGCTAGTGGTAGCTAGCTTCGGGAAGCTTGGATCCCGATTTGTAATTGTTGATACAGTCTGATAAGACACCTAAGATCTGAAGTCGTGCCATTCTAAATATCTTATCATTTACATCACATGTTTTGTACAGCTGTAGTAGTGAACTACAATACATAATTATCTCTCAATAATCCCTGTCTCGTGTTGAAAACGTCCGATCGAAACTGGACATATCTAATACAAAGATGTCAATGGCTTGATATACTTAGTTTGAATGTACATAGATATTCGACATGCAGATGTGACAAGCAGCTGCTGGTACCAACCAACGGGTAGATCCGAATGAGCCTCGAAGCCTGTACATACCTACCGAAACCCACCTACATATTTTGGGAAACCGTTAACTCCCTTACTTCGAACTTGCATTACAGTCAAGCCATGTGAAATCCTAGTCAACACGAAAAGGCCAATCCCAACTTCGCTTCAACTCTCCGAGACTTTGATCTTGATGACCATTACATAACTTGGTCATGTCAAATACAATAAAATGGACAGTCGTATGCCCCAACCACGACATATCGTGATCATAGGTTAGTGTGTCTTACCCTCTCTGTGTAATGACACTGTACCCTACACATTTGATCTAGACCCCCCGGGTCCTCCCCACCTCCCCATACACACACCGACCTCCTAGTAACACGTCTATTGGCCTGGGATCAACGTTGGAGAAGCACATTGCCATATATGGTAGCACCTAGTGAGCCTAACCGATCCACTAATCCGGAATTATCAGGGGGCGGTGTCATCGGCACAACAACAGCATACTATCTAACCCGACATCCCGACTACAATACCGCGATCCACCACATAACGCTTCTCGAGGCCACATCCATAGCGGCCGCCGCATCGGGAAAGGCCGGGGGACTTCTCGGTCAATGGGCCTACCCATCATGTCTCGTCCCGCTCTCGTACCGCCTCCACGCCGAGCTCGCGGCCGAGCACAACGGCGCCGAGCGATGGGGGTACAGGCGGCTCGGGTGCGGGCAGCTCTCGGCCTCCGTCGTGAGCAAGGCCACGCGCGGGACCGCCAGGACGCGGAAGAAGAGCAGCCTCGGCGTCGTCGCCAAGCGAGAGAGCGAGAGAGACGACGACGGCCAGGTGGAGTGGCAGAAGCTGCCGAAGCAGGACGAGAAGGCGAGCTCGCTGCTCCGCGACTCCGTCCTGCCGAAGGACCTCGACTGGATTAACGGCAGCCTGGTGCGCGAGTACGCGGAGATGGGGCTGCCGGGCTTCACCGAGACGGCCCAGGTGCACCCGTACCAGTTCACGACGTCGATGGCCGCGCTCGCGCGCCGCGGCGGCGCCGAGGTCCGCGTCAGCGCCAAGGTGACCGGCATCGGGCTCAACAAGTCCTCGACCGCCGTGTCCAGCGTGGTGTTCGCGGCGGACGTCAGCCCGTACGCCGTCTTCACCGACATCCGGCTGCCGGCGGACTGGGTGCCGGCGCACCGGGCGGCGCGCGGCGAGCGGCGGCGGCGGCACCGCGGCAACGTGGACCCGGAGATCTACGCGCGCCCCGGCGGCGAGGTGTACGCGTGCGGGGAGCCGGACGAGAGCGCGCCGCTGCCCGACACCGCCGACCTCGTCCAGTGCGACGACGCCCAGTGCGACGACCTCGTCTCCTACATCGCCACCGTGAGCCCCGTGCTCGCCGCCGCCCGCGTCGCCGCCAAACAGGCCTGCTACCTGCCGCGCCACATGCGATTCGGGAGAGAGAGCGCCCCGCTCGTCGGCGCGACCGGCGTGCGCGGGCTGTGGGTCGCCTCCGGACACACGTGCTGGGGCATACAGAACGGCCCCGCCACCGGCAAGCTGATGAGCGAGTTCATCTTCGACGGCGAGGCCACCAGTGCTGATGTCGCGGAGCTGGATCCGAGGAGGTACAAGGTCTGAGTGGTGGAAGGGGAGGGAAGCGGAACAGAGGTATAGTACCGGAGCTAGGTACTTAACAGGACGGCGAATGGGGTTTAAAGCGCTGGCTATGACGACAGAGCGCGTGGGATGATGGCATTTAAGGCTCCAAGGGCCTAAGGAGGGAGGGGTTTGCGTATCCTCTGGTATGGGGTATGTACGCTTAGCCCCTTGGCTCGTGCGTGGGAAAAAGTAGGTGTGTACTACAATATGTGTGTAGGGACCGGCGCGAAGCCAAGGAAGGGGTGAGGGAGGGATAGCGTCGGTACATGCCGCACCCACTCACACGTCGAATCTACATATACCTAGGAAGAGGCTGAACGGATCGGGGACGTACATCATACATGCATGCGTGGGGCGTGGGGAAGAGGGGAGGAGTACAAGCTCCTACCTACATACATACGTACCTGTTCTGTTCTACCTTTGTACATACCTAGGCGAGGAAGGGCTGGAAGGAACCAAGTCCCGTGCGTGTTATTGTACGTATCGTTATTATACTTACCCAGGTAGCTTACGCGTATGCTGCGGTATTAAAAGAGCTATTACCATAGAATATCGAACATTTGCCGCCGTGGCCGCCAGGGCGAAAAAATAATACAATAATACAAGAACCACGGGGCAGGTGATCGACCCTTATCTCGACACGATGGGACGGACCGAGCCGTGTAAGGGGTAGTAGTGGTGGTGGTGAGCAAGTAAGGGCGGGGAGGGAGAAAAGAGAAACCTCGTGGGGTGGCGTCGCCAGGGATTAATACCTTACGGATCGCCGCGACTATATTGGGCGTACCAAAGATGCCCAAACTCGGCGGACCCTAGCTGCCTAGGCACATGAGTGAAATGGAGCCCAAGGAAAAAGAATGCGAGAAAAAGAAAAAAAAGTTCTTCGGGCTGCGGCTTCGCCAGCAGGTACGTATTGTAAACCCGCAAAAATCCCTTCCCTTGGTAATATACACGATACGCGCGCAAGGCCACATGCCATGCCATTACGTCCTAGCGAGGATGCGAGGTGCTCCGCAGATCTACACCCTCCACGGCTCGTAGATGGATGGTCGATGGTGTCTGCAGGGACCTTAGAAGCTTGAAAGTGAGACATGTGAGCAAATGCGTCTGTCACTTTCTAACGGTGGTGACGCGGTTGAAGTGAGGCCTTTTAGCATACACCGTCGGACATCATATTTCCCCGTAACCAATATTATTAACAGCGAGGACGATTTTAGGAATGGCAATGATATATTTGTAATGCTAATGAAGACATAAAAGACATCTTATCATAGCCGTAGTATCAGCGAGACCCAGATGCGAAGGTACTATCAGCAGAATAATAATATGATCGGTCAGTCAGCGCCGCCGTTTTCTTCCCTCCTCTTTCGCGATGTAATGAGTTCTAAATAGTAAATATTGGAACTAGTGGTTCTTTATCATGACCAGTAGATCGTTAAGACTAACGAACGTTTTCCAGGGTACGCTCATTGTCCAAAAAAGAGCAAGGAGACACTTCAAGTTCCGTGAAACGTATTGTATATGTCTGCATGTCCGTCTAGGCGACAACTTACGCCAAGCATCTTTTTCGGTTGAGAAATTGGGAACTGAGTGTTTCCACCCTCCAAGAGCCTCATCCGTCACGCCGGATTCAGACCCCGCACTTTCCAAGAATAGGAGATCAACGGCCACGCGGCTAATATCGACGGCATATAGCCAGTCCCTGTAGGGCTCACAGGTTTCACGAACCAGTTCCCGGTAACCCGTTTTCTCCTATTCACAAGGAATTCTCCACTTCCATAGCTTCCCTTATGCCCTCCGCGATGGACTGAATCTTGGCCTTCTCAAGGCGCTTGAGCGGGCGCCGTGGGTAACCGCCGTATCCAAAGTAGCTCTGGATTGCTTGTTTGGTGCCTGCGATCGCTGCCTTGGTCAAGAACCAGTCGCCTCGCGAGAGAATCTTCTGCAGTGCGATCGCTTCCTCCGTCTTCCCCTCGGAGTACAGGTTCCAAACCTTGACGCAGACCTTAGGCATGACATTCGCGCCGCCCGCAATGATTCCACTCCCTCCGGATACTAGTGTCTGGACAGTGAAATCGCATATGCCACCAAAAGCCATATAGCCACTGCCTTCGGAGAATGGTGTTTTTGCGTTAGTAGCTAGTGCTACGCGAGTAAGTTTTCCGGTGCTTCCGCATGTGAACTTGGTTCCGATGATGTTGGGGTGTTCGGCAAGCTTGATGATAAGATCCGAGTCCATGTCGATACCGGCAACCGCACCGGGGTAGTTGTATAAGACGATTGGGAGTGGGCTCTCGTCTGCCAAGGCGGTATAATAACCAACTATGGCCTCCTCGTCCATTTGAGGACGGAAATAACTTGGGGGTAGTATCAATACATAATCTCCGCCAGCCGCTGCGGACAGCTTGCTGAGCTCGATAGTCCCCTTTACGCTCCCCTCGGTGGCCCCAACGATAATGGGCGTGGTAGTAAAACCTGCGGCATCCAGAGCTTCTCTAGTGGCGCGTGTCACTGCTACCTTCTCCTCGCGTGTGCAGTGAACAGCTTCTCCGTTGGAACCCATAGTGACTAGACCAGCCAGTCCGGCTTTAGCCAGACGCTCGGCATGCTTCTTGATGGTGGGTATGTCGAGCTCTTCGGTCTCAGGGTCGAAAAATGTCATGGTGGGAGCATAGATGCCACATGGCAGTGGTCGTCTCGTGGTCGTGTGACCATTGGCCGCGCTGCTGTTTGGGACAGTCATGGTTTCCGACTGGATGGGAATAAGGTGAAATTGAGAGTAGGTAGTGAGGATGTTACTGTCTAACCCACGGGTTTATATACACCGAGGTATAGATGATAGTTGGGGCGAGGGGATAAGCATGAAAAGGGGCGCCGAGGAAAGCGAAAACTAAGGTAAAGAAAAGGGGACTTGTAGCTATACTTATAGAATTCGAAGCATAATATTCGATGGATGGAAACATAATGCTTTCTTTTCATAACCTAATGACTTCTACCCTCTGAGTTGCATGCAATACCCTGTGGGGTGTGGGTCAGCAACGTAGAGAATAAGTCTTACTAGTTCCTAGTGTTTTGCTCGTAGGGACATTGCTCCGAAGGAGGCGACATTGGTTGCGTTCTGAACCCGAAATGCCCCTAATGAAAAGGAGCTAATGTAAACGGATTGGTACTGAATTGTATGGGGCTCTTCCTCTATGAGATCTAAACCCGCATGGTTAAGCGTAGATGAGCCGAATTCCTTAACGGCCCTAGGAGAGACGGGCCACTTACACCTCGGACTGATATCGAAGTAATATATCGTAAATGGATCAAAGGAGTCACGCACAACCCGAAATCTTGAATTTACAGAATATGGTACAAAAGTCGTCGGGCTGTTATACGGGGTACTCAATGTGTGTGTTTCGGCAGCGTGGTTAAGAAGCTGCAACTAGGAGCTCGAGCGAAAGCAAGGGTATAGAGACGGTTGAATGTCTCCTTCAAAGAGAATGCGCACCTTATTCGGCAGCTGCTCATGCAAAGAATAAGTCGAGATACCCGTAAATTCACGTTGAGCCAGGATAGTTCCGGTGGCATTTGTAACAGCACCGTGATTGGCTAGACCTAAGTAGAATCCCTAGGCGGGCTCAGAAACTGGGCTGATAGAATCGGGAGGATCTGCAGTAGAGTAGATCAAAACTCGGCTGAAGTTGAGGGCGCTGGATGAGAGCACTCTGTCGTCACCGGGGTATATGCGATGGCCTAGAAAGCCGTGCCTTGCGCGCCGAAAAGATTTAAGGCGGTTGGTGAGTTGTCGAGGTGACCGTGGACGTGCTGGGTGAGGTGGATGAAGTTGGTAAAGACGTCATTCGCATTGACCAAGTCGTCTTGTGACCCTCCAAAGGGAAGCATCGGGAGGGAGTTTGGGAGTCGCTTTTGGAGATGACAACGAGTGGAAGACAGTCGAGGTATGCCGTCCACTTGGCAGGACCAAGGGCTGTTGGAGGGTAACCTTTGGAGGGGCCAGGGACATATGAGAAGCGGTTTCCCCTAGGTTAGAGTGAAGGGTTGCCGCATTGTGTGGAGTAGACGAAGTTGTCTCTAGATCCAGGGCGTAGACGGATTTGGGTAGGTTCCTGAGAAACGTACTTTCTATACAGGGAGTAGAATACTACTATTGGGTAGCCTTGGAGGTCTGTACAATGACCCCCTCGACTTCCCCCTTGACCCCCCCTCGGACTAAGGGCCATTGGGCTTTACCAACATGTGGTATGAGGTAGGTGGTACCTCTTTTTGGTGGGTGGCAGTAATAATAGAAGCAATAATGCCTGTTGGATGAACTAGTAGTACGCATATAATAAACTGCTGATTTTCCTCAATTTCTGGACCTCTGGGGTAACGGCCTACATGTAGTCAGTCGATTTCGCTTCGTCTGCAGGTCAGACTAGATGTGGCATAGACCGTACGGAAAAATCATATTACAAGTTTTTCCTCCAGTGAAGAAATAGAAGAAGGCTTCGATGTAGCCAAGACCCACGCTAGAAGACTTCTGTCTCCCTATCCCTCTATCCCTCTATATAGAGGAAGAGCCCACTGCGTAGGGAATTCGGGCAATATTCCACGTTTGCTGTCATTCGTAATCCCGGTACAGTGTAACTTTGCGTACCTTACAATTGTATGGGGTTTGCGTGTCTTCAGATATCGTCGAACTCTCATGGGAATGTTTTAAAAAAGGCGTGCTCCGTTACATTTAACCGGAAAACATTGCGGTGATACCTACCTTTAGTTTTGGACCTTCCTATTCTAATGATGTCTGGCTTCATTGTGCATTGTATCTCGACAATTGTCAAAAAGAGGATGAGTTGGTTAAGATTGAGATTGCAGTATGTACCTACCTCCTAGGTAGAAAAGGTACTTCGCAAAATCAGCCCGATGATAGCCCGATGACCGGCTCTCTCTGTAAGAAAAAGTGGCCCATCGAACGCGGGGCAATCGATTTCAAGATGTTCATCAGCAAGCCTTTTTGGTGGGGGACAGACTTTGGATGCTAGTGGAAGTAGGTGGGGGCGGGGTATTTCGCGTAATAAAACCCGACACCCATGATGACCGAAGCTTATCAGATTAGACAGGGGATGGATGTCTCAACCTTTCAGAACCAAAAATCGAAATTTCTTCATTCAGCTTTCTCTCACTTTTATTGACTTGCTATAAATTGGTTACTTATCACCAAGTTGATAAATAATTTCAAATACATTTCGTTGTTCAAGTTTAGAGTTCTCATATTCTTTATTAACCGTACCGAGTCTATTTTTCCCATGATAGAATTTCAAACTCATACGCGCAACTTATGTGTACATAGTTTGTCATTTGCTTAAAAGTCATTCATATTTCCTAATTCTCTTCGTGTTGCGCATATGTATCTTCACAAAAGCATGGTATTTGAATGAATTTCTAACTATAGGTATTCAATGTTACCTGCTGTTCAATATGTTCAAATATATACCCAACCTGTCTGTAGTGGGCTAGCTTCATCTATCCGTCGTCATTGACGATCAGGTCCCTGGGGATTTCTCCAATTGCCCCCGCCCCTCAATTTTTCCGTCTATGAACGCCGAGTTCCCCAAGCTACGGTAGGTCGGGGTAAATAGCTTGAGCTTAACAAAACAATAAGAGTATAAGGCTACCTAGTTACATAGAACATATGTAGGTACAAATATCTTATTTCTACTCTTTTGTCTTTATTCCTTATATTTGGCCCTTCTCAATCTGTCTTCCTCATTCTAGAATCCACATCCACATCAAACCCCCCACCTCCTTTTTCGGCAAGATAGAACATCAGAATGGCAACAGAAGCGATCAAGTCGGTCGTTGTCCCGACTAGTTCCCCTTCTCCATTGAATGTTCTCATGGTGTGTCTCGTCATGACGCGTCTTGTCTTTAATAAACCATTACTAAAAACTGACATTATCAAAGGTTGGGACGGGAGAATATACCACCGGCTTCGTTGGAGGCGGCGCTTCGGGTTCGGATAAGAAGGTCGGAGTTGTTGGCCTATCTCTTTTCGATCTTCGGAGGAGAGGAAAGGTGGATAAGTTGAGTATGGTTGGTACGAATGGGACTAAGTATCCAGCCATCAGTAAGTTTACCTTATTTCTGAATAGGTAGAGTCGTAGACTAAGAATGGATATTGACATGAGTAGGACAACATCTTGATACCAACATCGCCAAGTTCTACAATGGCTTGGACTGCTCCTTCGATTCCTACCCCGCGAACGATGTGAAGGACCCTGACGCATATAAAGCCGCCATTGATGCATTAAAACCAGGCGATGCCATCACTATCTTCACTCCAGACACTACCCACTACCCAATAGCTCTATATGCAATTGAGCGTGGGATACACGTCCTGATCACCAAACCTGCCGTGAAAACCTTGGAGCACCACCAAGCGCTTATTGAAGCCGCTAAAAAGCACAATGTTTATGTGTACATCGAACACCACAAGCGCTTTGACCCTGCGTACTCTGACGCCAAGTTCAAGGCCCAGAAGTTGGGTGACTTCAACTACTTTTATAGTTACATGTCTCAGCCGAAGTCGCAGCTGGAGACCTTCAAAGCGTGGGCTGGTGTTGATTCCGATATCTCGTACTATCTGAACAGCCACCACGTTGACATTTGCGACTCGATGGTTTCGCAGCTAGGCTTCGTTCCCGTCAAGGTCTCTGCTTCGGCGGCGAAAGGTATCGCCACCAGCCTCGGATGCAACGAAGCGACTGAGGATACCATCACGGTACTGGTCACCTGGCAGAAGCAAGATGACCCAAGCAAAATTGCTACAGGTGTATACACGGCATCATGGACAGCCCCACAGAAAGCTGGAGTGCATTCCAATCAATACTTTCACTATAGTATGTAACATCGAAAGCTCCTCTACCCCCTCCCCCTTTTGAAAGATAAATTACTGACTTATTGAAGTGGCCTCTGGGGGAGAAGTCCGCATCAACCAGGCTAAGCGTGGATATGATGTTGCGGAGGATACCGCAGGTCAACTCGTGTGGTACAACCCATTCTACATGAAATATGCGCCAGACGAAGAGGGCAATTTCAACGGACAAACCGGATACGGTTATATCTCCTTCGAAAAGTTCGTGGACGGGTGCCGGGCAGTCAATTCGGGGGCGCTCAAGCCCACCGATCTTGATGCGAGAGGGCTTCCCACGTTGAACAACACGATAGCGACGACAGCTATCCTCGAAGCTGGTCGGCGAAGCATAGACGAAAACAGGGAGATTAAAATCGAAATTACAGATGGATTCTGGAAGCTAGTGTAGATTATCAGCCGTTAAAGGATCTCACTACGGGACGTAGGACGTAAGGTGTAGAAAAGAGCACCCCTACAATTTACACTCTCATCTAGTAACATGCTTCTGGATAAATTTAATAGTATGATCTTTTCCCTCTTACTATCATATCTCCACGATATGTAATTCCACATTGAGAGGACCGTGTGAAGGTGTCTCGGTAAGCCTAGTCGTCTACCAACACTCATAAAAGCTGGGTTCTGATTATTTAATAGTCAGGTAATTAAGGAGATAGTGTTCAACAAAGAAAGGGGTATATTATAATTAGAACGTTACACGTAGCAACCTTTAAGGCCACTTAATTATAGCCTACCTACATCCTCCTAGAGTTATCCGATGACGCCCTTTTCTAGGTATATATATTCTTTTTTAGGAGAATTACAAGTTAAGTAGTAGAATAACATACCTACCTACCTAGGTACATACCTAGTTATAACAGTTTCGCAGCATTACGACAAATCAGTCAAAGTTTTCTCAAGGTTAAGCCGCTGTTTTAACATTAAACGAGTGTTGAATTGATAACATGTCCAAAATCAAAACAAAAGAGAAGTTCTACTAATACACAGCCTCTCGGTCACAACGTACAACTCCATGACCCCCCACCCCATCTCTCGAGTACCAGACCTGCTATAGTATTTGAGATACATATCCGCCTAAAGGTTCACCGGGTATATGATAACCAGATCATAATTATCATGTGAATCCCCCTTTCAAAGCTTGGTTTGTGAGAAATAAATGAGAAAATCCCACGTATGCGTCCTAACTAAGACCTAACCCCTACGCTCTCTTCTTCTTGCTGCTTCCGCTGCCCGCCGTTGACACATAGGGCAATCATATGGCAGGTATCTCGTTTCTTTAACATGTGTCCATTTTGATTGACAGTATGGAAGTAGATGAGGAGGGCACCTTGTGGTCTCATCGCTATCCTCACGCGTTCTGCTATGTCCGCAGCGCCATCTCGAGGGAGATTTGACGATATAACACATCTTAATAGGCCTATTGAAAGCGTTAGTATTCCTTACTAAGGTTTATGTTTAGACGTAGGTGACTTGAGTTCCTCACTTGCTGTAATAGTAGCTAGGTAGGTAGCTGATATGATCCTGATTTAAAGACTTTGAATAGCACCTAGGATGATCGAAGCAGAGGTTTATTGATTTATACAAGTTGTGTGGTCTCAAGTGAAGTGAATATTCTTTTCTCTGTACTAGGAATTGAGTATTTCGTCCCTGCAGACTTAGATATTTCACATTCGTAGTGAGAGCGAATTCTATATTTTATATAATTTAGGATTATCATCTTTAACCAGCTGTTGAATACATCCTACCTATTTAGAGTCATTTCATTGAGAAGCGCCAGGTTGGCTTCCCCTATTTTCCCCTATTTCTTCATGTCTTGTGGTCGTCACAGCCTCCGGCCCTGATATATGGCAGAATAAAACAACACCCTTTTTAATAATTGGCCGCCAGTGATTCCAACGATAACAACAGCCATATATAGTATCACATTGCCAGAGTCCAGTTCAAATTTGGTATCATTATCACCCCCGATGCAGCGAACAAGCGGACTATGCGAGAGATGTTAGGTCAAGCCAAGGCCAGAAAAGAATTCGGTCGTGAGGCAAAGCGGCAACAACATAGACGTGAGTCAAGAGATACATGTCTTGGGAACAATAGTTATATTTATTTATTGGCTCCCAACCTAGGTGAACCCGTTTTGGGGGAGGGCAGCCGCGCCTAGAGTCTTGTCACAGGACTAACTACGAGCCCTGCCTCGCATCATGCGCGGCGGCTATGTTGTGTATGAGAAATTGTCCAAAATTGCCAAGTGTAATTTGAGGCCTCACTGCACCTACCTAGGCAAGTAGTCACGTCTCTTCCATTGCCGATGCGTAGCCTCAAGGTTACGGGCCGAGTCTATGAACCTCCCGAGCCAAGGCAAAGAAGAAAACCATTTAGTTGTTGGCGACTTTTTAGATTCATTAAGATCCAATGAATGCATAATCTAGCTACGTACCTACTTTTACCTAGGTTGACGAAAGAAGTGGATTTTCTAATGTTGGAATACGTGCTAGATGAATATCCTGTTCTGCTTTGAAAGTTCTGTATTTGTTGGAAACAGAATAATATATTATGTACTCTGGTATAGGGACCGAGTCATATCCGTATTTCTGTTCCAACAATACGGCCCGGCGCTTGACTATCCAATCAAAACGCTTCCCGATGCTTCATAGAAAATATCCATGTCCTAACAGCCCGACGGACATCACATCAAGTTTTCCCCCTCTTATTCTTCATACTTCTTTGGTCTGTCAGTGATCAAATCTCTCCTAGAATATTATTTCCGCCTTTAGTTTCAATTCTTGTCCACCGCCGACCTTCCTTCCCCGCCAGTCTGTTAAAAAGTACCGAACAATCACGATGGCTACAGACGAGTTTATCGTCCTTGGTGTAAACCAAATGCTCGACCCTAATCGCCTTGACTTCACGTCAGCATATATTTTTAACGGAAAGAAATTCAAGATTCTTGTGTCTCAGACCCCTCCCTCGGGATATGATAACGAGGACGCTGGCGCCCTCGAGTACGACTATCTCTATCGTCTTGAAGAAGTTTCCATGCATCCTGGAACAGATCCAGAGGATAATGAACGACAGGATAAATGTTTAGAAAAAGTAGGTGACGAAATAGGGGAGATCGTTCGCCCAATGCTTAAAAAATTCGCCCCCTCGATGTCAGGTCGGCCGTATAGCCCGTCTCAAAAGTGGGAAGTGCGCACAGTACAGCAACACGTACATCCAGACGAGGTTAAATTGCAGCTTGTGACTCTCAATGGCGAGTTGACTCTAATTGAGGGCCACCATAGCAACACTACGGATAAAGTGGTGCCAGTTACTGCCGAAGAGTTGAAGAAAGTTATCCCAGATCTAGATTCACTCCCAGTTTTCCAGGCCTCGCAGGTCTATATGGGCCGTCCTTACTTCACCGGGATGTCCGCCTTCGAGGCATCTATAGAGGGAGAGAAGTATGTTTGCAAAGTGGCATGGAAATTCTTACGGAATACGATAATTCCCGAAGTTGAGACGCTTCTCAAGATTCAAAAAGCAAACTTAGACTCCGAAGCCCGAACTTCTAGACTTAAGGGTAAATAAATCTTTTTCTCAAGTACGACTTCGCAAAATCCCCCCCGCTAATACCTTCTTTTAGGACTTATCACCCTTGATGGTGGATATGTAGGTTTTGTTCTGAATAATATTCCTGCGAAAATCCCTGCTCTCGGAGATGTCATTGAACGCCATCGTGTCGAGGCCTCGTTGCCCCGGAGAAGGAAATGGGCGGCTCAAATTGAACATACGATCACCGAGCTTCACAGGAATGGTATCATCTGGAAGGACGCAAAGCCAGACAATGTTGTTATTGACGAGAATGATGATGCCTGGGTTATTGATTTTGGAGGAGGCTTCACTGATACATGGGTTGACGTAGAACTTAGTGAGTCCCGCGAGGGTGATTTGCAGGGGCTGGGAAGGATTAAGGAGGCACTTGAAAAAGAATATCATGTCAATGGTGAAGATGGTAGACGTCCAGATATGACTGGACAAGATTCTCAACTTGAGGTCTCGGCGTTAAAGTAGATTGCGATGCTAGATGTCAGGGTTACTTGAGAAGTCAAGAGGTAACCAGCGAGGCATGCAATTTCCTAGAATAATAATTACAAACTTTACCTGTTACCTATCTTACAAACGATCGGATATCTCAAAATTTATGAACTCATGTAATAATTATCAAAAGTTGTCTGAGGAAGCCCCTCTTTTGCAAACTGCGATCAATTAGGGGCTCAATCTCAACATTCTTCAAGTCGTGCTATACATTTTGTACCTAGTTAGCTGTGAAGATATTGTAGTTAGTTGGATTAGTAATATTCTCAAACTCTTGCTTTCTTATTTGAACCTTTTCTTAGCTTACTTAGACTCCACGCTCATACCAGCTCTGAATAACGCCGGTTATAGTGGCCTCATATTCCTTCAATATGACCGTTTCGCCATCGATAAATGTATTGGCCTGTACATTTAATAGTGGGGCTGGTTGGTTTTCAATCACAGTCTGTCGCCACTTTAGACATTCCTCATCTACATGAGAAAGGTCTTCGTAATACTCCCTACACTTTTGAACATCTGCAGTGCAGCGATATATGTGGAGGCGCAACAGCATCTCACCAAGGGCCTTCTTCCCATGACTCCGTATTCTCGATTTGTCGACCTGAATTCTAAGCTTCTTGGCCCCCATATCATAATGGACCTTAATGCATCCATCACCGTGCTTGAGTAGACATCTAAGGATTGCAAAATGAGCCTGTAGCCTATTAGCATGCTTCTAACTTCTCGCTTTAGAAATTCATTACCCTGCTGTGAGCTTGTCCCCATTTCTGTAGAATAAAGTTAGCAAGGTTCACTGTTATGGTAGTAATAGCTCACCATTCCATCGATATTGTAGTTTGAAAGAGCTTTAAGGCCATCAACCCCAAGTTGCTGATACAGGTTATAGGTCACTTCTTGATGTCAGCTTTCAACTCGAAATACGTGAATATGGAGAGATTCACAGTCACTAGCCCGAATATCAGACTTGTCCGTGAAGCCAAAGAGAGCTAGTAGCTCCAGATCATCCATCAGATAAGCTCCTACTAGTTCGGCCCTGCACTCGTCTAGGGTTGTAGCTAAATCTCCAAATTCACCAGTCCACGTCTGGCCAGGCCTATACCAAGTTTTCATAGGCTTCCCGTCAAGAGGGTTTATTGGTGGATTCACAGGATCGAAGTTGAATTCATTGGTAGGTTCTTCGATCATCATCTTGCCTGTACCATGACCTAGGAGTTCATGAAGCACAACCCACCAGTAGTATGCAGGATACTTATGTTTTTGGAACACCTCCATTTCGGAATCTTCGATGAAAGGCCACTGTGCCGCGGTACTTTCAGCCGTCATACGGTTTGCGATGATTACGTTTTTAAACCCCACGTCTTGACGGATATCGTTGTACTAGTAGCCAGGCGGAACTTCTTAATGAACATGTATTTGGTGGATATTTAGGTAATACTCACATTTGGGAGGTTGATTCCGGGAAATATTATGCTAGAACAATATGCTAAGGCTACTATTATAAGTTTCCAGTCGCATACGGATAATGGACATGATACACACCATGAATACTGGAGAACTCGGGCGGCTCGAATAGTGATTTCTCGAAGACCCCCTTACCATTGTTTTCGGGGGTAGCCCAAGGGAGTCGCTGAATGAACTTGTCAGAGTTCTCAACCAATTTCGACAAAAGCTTTGTTTCTTCGGCGTCGGCTATGGCAACCAATCCTTCAAATTCGGCACGGATACCGGCTGGGTCTCTGTATGGCTCCACAAAACCGAAGATATTCTCAATCTTGGGTGCTTTATCGGTGATCCATGTCCGCTGGGAGTCCCGATACACATCGAGACTTCCGGTTCGAAAGCTCTCGATATATTGAGCTATGAGACTCCGCTGGGATTCGTTTGCGGCATACGGAGCAGCTTTCGATAAATTTTGGCAGACATTTTCTAGATCATCGGAATGGTCCCCTCGTACTAAACTGACTCTGGCAGTTGAGTCTAGAATATCCAAAGTCATTGCTACCTCCGTTAACATGGTTGAAGCTTGAAGGACCTCGAATGTGTCTTTTCCGGTTTTCAGAACTCTGGTGTTTTCGGGCAGAATAGAATGGGCTCGCATATGCCTAGAAACGAGGGCGATCTCTTCCTTTCCAATAGACTGTTCAGGATAATAAGAACTTTGAGCTACTGTACTGGGATAGCCAAGGGTGAAAGGCGGGATAGTCGTAATGGAATCCTGTATCTCTAAATAGAGGATTGAGAGCTTGTGTGACAGAGAAGCAAGTTTCTCCATCGCACTAGAGGCTATCTGTGGAATGAACTTCTGATCCCCCGACCCCTTTAAGAAGTTAGCCCCTATTCGAGGGATTTAGGAGTTATCCACGCACATAGTAATTCCCGATATTAGACAAGAAAGTAGCTGCATATTCGAGAAACTCTTCAAGGTCTTCTTCGGTGACTCCATCGGTCCCAGAAATTTGATTCCAATTGCCATCGCAAGATTTATACAGCTCTAGTATGAAATCAAAAATCGGTATAGACTCCGGTGAGACCTGACGAAGAATTATCCTCGTGCCAGACCAAGCAGCTCTAGCATTTTCCATTAATAAGTTTGAGTAAAACGAGAAACAACTTCAACTAACCTTGATAAGAAGTGACCATATTGCTTCTCTCGCTCGGAGAGGCGGTCGAACAACGGCGCAATGCCTAACTTGTAGATTTGCACTGGAGTAGTCATACTTTACCTACCAATTCGTATGTTTATTCAGGTAACTACGTCTAATTACAGGTATGAAAAAGTTTCTAAGTGGCGTTTGTTAGAGGAGGGCGGGGTTAGTGACCGCTGTATGTATGTTGGTACCTAGTATCTGCTGTGTCACTCTGGCCTCACCCCTATACCCAGCAGCGTTAGGAAAAGTTCCTCAAAACATTCTATGGAATTCATAAAGTATACAATGATGCTTCGATCTAGCTTTATTCACCTATTAACACTATTTTAACTAGTACCTTTTTAAGGCTGACAATCATATAAGTAGAATTTGTGATTGTGTGATTGTGCTTGAATATTTTAACGATGGGGGTTTTTAATGTTAGGTAATCGACGATTTCATATATCACATATCACATTGCCTTACAAAGGAGGGACATCAAATCACATGTCTATTGGTGCCTAAACTGCTAACTTTTTCTAATACTACTACTCCATGCAGGGTACAATATGTGTGTAATAAAGCGATGGGTTCCGCGGCAATGTTGTCGAATCACACCACCCTGACCTCAATCCCCTCTCTACTATGTAGGTATATAACCCCTCGTTGTCCATAGGTTAATTCACCGAATCTGAAGACTTGATCAAGGACAGTCAACCCGGTTGCAATATGCGGTCCGATTAATTGAGTGTTCTCGGTATGTACCGCCATGGATATTATCCTGTACCGAGATTTACTCCTAGTCTGTTGCCAACCAGTCGTTGATCGTATGCACATCATGTGCAATCTGCATGTTTGTAAGAGCCGGGGCCAAATTGATGTATGTATTTTGCCGAGGACGTTCGGGGTCACCCGCCAAGAATCCGGGAACTTAAGATCTTGGATCTTGATATATGAACTGGTCGCGTAAGATTAAAAAGCAGACGTCTTCCCCTGAGAATAGATCTTTGGAGTTTTCACTAAGAATAAGTGAGTTCTTGAAGCCCGTGCTTCGGCTAGTTTGAGACTACAGCCCCCTGACGGATTTTTCTTGCTTCTTAAAACGTATCGGACATCCAGTCGCGTGTCTAACCTTTTCATCCAGCTCGAGTACTCGTGACGATGTATATAATCATCACCTCATGGCTCAAAAGAACCCATGGGATCTCTTTTCAAGGTTTGTTCAGTGGTCAGTAATGATCTTCTAGCCTCGGGCTTTCTGCTTTATGTTCATCAGATGATTGAATTTTAATAATCACCATGGAAACAGCAACAGTTGATTCATGATCTGTTTTTTTGTAAGTGCTGACACTTGACAGATACTCATGGCATTGATGCTCGAACCTAGACTTAGATTCAAAGAGTCAGAGTCAACATGGCGACGAAGTTATCAGTAGGCCTAAACCTTCCGTTCAGTTGGATCAGGAGAATCAATAAGATGATTGAAGATTCTGGGGAACTAAGGACGATCGACAGGGACAAGAACTGGGGGGGATTTTCTTAGGCGGGCAAGGCGGGGAGGCGTTATGCTGTATGACAGAGTCTAACGGGCTTAGCGTCGCGCTATGGCGTAAGGGGCTAGGGATGATGCTGCGATAAGAGATAGGCGAAGCATGATAATAAGCGGAAGAACGATGGAGCGAAAGAATTTACCAACAGCAGTAAGCCGAACCGGTTCAGGAACACCCGTCCACCCGACGTCTAAGGCCATTGAGTTTAGATTTGGAGGCATGCGAGTCATGGGATAGGTACTACCACCTTGGTTTAACCTAGCAATTTTCGGGCGCCGTTTAGAAATTTAAATCACTCTGCGAGTTTTTTCTTTCTTCTCGGACAGCAATCACAGGTCCAACGCCTTTTTACGGAAAACCACTCATCCCTATCCCCCCATACTTGCCGGTCGGCTATTATTTTCTCATCGATGTTTACATCACCCTTCGTCGTTTCTTTCAAACTTTCAACTTTCCTCTAGGAACCCTGTCAAGAAGATCCCGAGGTTCTCCGAGTTCACGCGCTCTTCACTCCTGCATCGGCGCTCCACTACCGAACGATCGTGAATATTACTCAAAAAGTTAGTCAATTCAGTGCGCTAATCGATAAGCCGATTTCAAATAATCCAATTTCAAACTTCCCTTTGTCCGCGCCCTCACTATTACCGAGACGCTCACCTTAAACGTCGCAAGTCGCAAATCGACCACGCCAAAATGTCGAGCTCTACGACTGTGAAGGAAGCGGTTAAGGAGAGCCTCCTTGGCTCTGAGGAGCCTTCTAAACTCTCTCCTTCGCATCGAGTCTCATTTCTGAGCAATGCAACGAAGGATGAACAGACCGGGGAGCTCTACATGGGACCTGATGAGTTTATTGAAGCCATTGCGCCACCTGGTGAAGACTACGTGAGCTACCGACCTTACTATTAGCTAATGAGTAACTCTTGTAATCTGTTGTTGCTAACTTATAACCCTTTCTCGTAGCACAAGATCACTCGTGACCAGTATGGTCTCCTCTTCCGCGTAGCCGACCGTCGAGGTGCCGGCAAAATAACCATTGGCGATTGGGCGGCTTTTCAGAACCTTCTTATGAAACCGGATGCCGAATATGAAATTGCTTTCCGTCTTTTCGACGTCGGCCGCATCGGCAATGTAAAGTACGACGACTTCAGAGGCTTATACGAGCGGAACAAGGGACCAGACAGTATCCCCTTCGACTGGGACTGTGAATGGGCTAAGCTGTATATTGGCGACAAATCCAAGAGACACACTCTCTCTTACCCGGAGTTCTCGCAGATGCTCCGTGGTCTTCAGGGTGAGAGGATCAGACAAGCCTTCCAGCTCTTTGACAAGGACAGGGATGGATACATCGAGCCCGAGGACTTTGCGAGAATTATCCTGGAGACGGCCAAGCATAAGTTATCCGATCACCTGTTAGAGAATCTAACAACCTTATGCAATATCTCCACTGGTAGTAGGATTTCGTATGCCAATGTTAGAGCTTTTCAGAACATGATAATGGAGATGGACTTGGTGGAGCTCATCATCCGTAAGGCTTGCCAGAAGAGTGCCGACGGGAAGATCACAAGAACCGAGTTCCTGAACGAAGCCGCCAAAGTTACCCGATTCTCTCTATTCACCCCGATGGAAGCAGACGTCCTCTTCCACTTCGCCAGCCTAGACGAACCCTCAGGCCGACTAAGTCTATCAGACTTCGCCAAGGTCCTCGATCCTTCGTGGAGATATCGCGGTGTCTCGGAAGAAGCCGAAGACCGCCAAGGGAAGGCTAAGTCCTTTACGCAGGGTTTACTCCTACGGGTTGCTGAGTCGGCCTTCAACTTCTTGTTGGGAAGTGCGGCAGGTGCTTTCGGTGCCTTTATGGTATATCCCATCGACTTGGTCAAGACACGAATGCAGAACCAGCGAGGTGCCGATCCGGGACAGCGCCTGTACAAGAACTCGGTCGATTGTTTTAGGAAAGTCATCGCGAACGAAGGTGCCCGTGGTCTTTACTCCGGAGTCTTACCCCAGCTGGTCGGCGTTGCGCCCGAAAAGGCCATCAAACTTACGGTGAACGATCTCGTCCGCGGATTTTTCACAGACCCCGGAACCGGTCACATTCCGTGGGAATATGAAGTTTTAGCCGGTGGTAGTGCTGGTGCTTGTCAAGTTGTAAGTCTAACTCTCAACTACTTTCATTAGAGATGTGATGTTGAGTTTTGCTAATTTCATGTTTATAGGTGTTTACCAATCCTCTTGAGATTGTTAAGATTCGACTGCAAGTTCAGGGAGAAGTTGCGAAAGCTACTGAAGGTGCAGCCCAGAAGCGCTCTGCCATGTGGATCGTTAAGAACTTGGGTCTCGCAGGTCTCTACAAGGGTGCCTCAGCATGCTTACTCCGTGACGTTCCTTTCTCGGCCATCTACTTCCCCACCTACAGCCACCTCAAGAAGGACCTCTTTGGAGAGTCCAAAACCAAGAAGCTTGGCGTCCTCCAACTTCTCACAGCTGGTGCCATAGCTGGTATGCCTGCTGCTTATCTTACCACCCCGTGTGATGTGATCAAGACCCGTCTGCAGGTTGAAGCACGTAAGGGTGACACGAACTACACCGGTCTTCGACACGCCGCAACCACGATTATGAAAGAGGAGGGTTTCCGAGCCTTCTTCAAGGGTGGCCCGGCTCGTATTCTTCGATCTTCCCCTCAGTTCGGTTTTACACTTGCGGCGTATGAAGTTCTTCAAAGCGTCTTGCCGTTCCCCGGCAAAACAAAGCAAGAACAGGTCCACACCGGCGTCGCAGACGTCGTCGACACCATCAAGGAGAAGGACCTCACCTCACCTCACGCTCGTAGCCGAAATGCCCTGAAGATGATCCTCGATCTCGACGAGGATTTCGGCCGTGTCAAGCTTCCAGACAGCCAGACCTGGAAGACACTGCCGAAGTTCCTCGGCGGTGGGAAATCTTAATGTTACATTAGAGAGAACACTACCTAGTTCTCATTCCCTTGCGTCCCAATTTCTTTCGAGACATTTGCATAAAAATGGCGTTCGCGACCCTTGGCTTGGGGATCTTTTGCTTGCGTTTTACGTTTTTTCTAAGGACGACCATAAAAAAGTCGATGGTCGTAGCCAGATTTGGCGTCTTGTGTAACTTAGCTAAGATCGGAAGATCACGATTGAATGATCTTCAGGGAGTCATCTTAAAGAGAGCTTGAAGAGGGAAGATAGCACCCTCGGGTTTTTGAACGTCGTTCATACCCCATAGACCGTGAATAAACGAGTCATTGCTTTGCAGAATTCCGTTCGACTAAGTAAACAAGCCATCGCTTAGTTAATTCTCTTCAATTCAAGGTAAGTACCGATGTGTCCTCATAGAGCATGCTAACCGACCCTCTTATCCCTAAATAACTTCACATATCCACCCTATAATCCACTCAAGACAAATATGGCAACTTATAATATAGCAGCCATCCCCATCCCCCAACCCATCTCCACCGCCCTCACCAACCCGGCTCAAACTCCCTCCCAGCACCCCACCGAAACGGCTCGACCCTCCCGCCCACCTCTCGCTCTATCGCGCGCTCCAGCCACCCGGCGTAGTATTCGAAGCCGCCGATGCTCCCGACGACGCGCGCGCGCCGGACCCCGCGCCGTCCCCCGCGCACGCCCTCAAACAGCCGCAGCGCGTCCGGCCCGGGCCCGCGCCACATCGCCTGCCACACCTCCTCCTTGCCGCTCAACTTCGCTGCCGTCATACCCGGGCTACGCGTCCAGGCGTGCACGAGGAAGGTGTTGTGCTGGTATAGTAGGGGTAGCGTTTCGAGGTACAGTAGGATGATCTCTGTCTATTGATGTGACACCCTTATTTCAAACTTCAGGTCCTTTCTAAGCGATATGATTGGGTTATAAATCGCCTGAAAGAGATTCTATTAGTTGAGCTATAACATACCTTAACCTAATGGGTAGGATAACTACCTCCGTAGATATTTACATGGTAGGTTAAGATCATCTATGATTTTCATGTTTCCTTCTTTTAGCGGTACTTTATTTATACCAATTCGAATTATAAAGATTGGGAATGAAATGTCATCGTAGAATGATAAGTGCTATTAGCTCGACTTACCTCGGCTTTTGCGGTGGACCTATCCATCGGAGTGATCGTATCGCAAGTGAGGTTGCCCTCTAAGGTCCACATATTCAAATAATGATGTTAGGATGCTGAAAGGAGAGTCTCTTTCATAGAGCAATAAGCTATGAATGTTAATAACTAACTACAAGTAGTTAGTTATTGATAGATAGATCTATAGAATCTCCTGATTAACAAGACTCATTCTTTCTATGCTATATTGATATTTTCAACATTCTTACCTTCTCAAGTTCAACACGTAGTCCTAACAATATTATCCAATCCCTTTAAACCCCCTTACACAACAACTCAGGGGTAATAGGATAGGGGTAGCTATAGGCGATAAATGAATAAGGAAAGCGGTGAAAGTGGTGTAGGTACCTAAGTAGTTCATGGTTAAACCCCACGTTTAAATTCTGCCGCCGAAAAGTGGGGTAGTGGGGTGAGTAAGACTCCGACAAGACTTGGATGAATCGTGACTTCTTCATGATTTGAAGTGAAACATCACCTAAAGAACTTGTCTCTTGTTAGTCGATCCCTAAGGAATATCTTCGGAATATTGGCGATACCGCATCTGAGGACTAGATATTGTCGGTGGACAACCTCGAGATTCGCGCTCATCGGAGTGCGCTGATTGAAAATCTAGAACTTCAAATTTTGAAGCCGCCAAGATGGTGAACATAACGGAGAAGATCAAGGAGTGAGTTTGGTCTGCTCGGTCCTATAGTCTTGTCTCATATACTTACTATATCCAGGATTGAGGATGAGATGAAGAGGACGCAGAGTAAGGACGCTTAACCGATTCCGTCAGATGGTGAATGTTCTGACGCTATGCTTGGTGTACAGAGAATAAGGCTACTGGTAAAGTCATAAATGCCCCCCTATAATGAGGACGATATACTAATATCTTCCAGAATATCATCTTGGACTTCTGAAAGGGTACGGTTCGCATTCGGGGACATCAGGGAATTTTTCTAACCGTGGAATTTATGTAGAAAACTCGCACGTTTACGAGCGCAGCTTCTCGAGCCTGGTCCAGGGGCAGGTGGTGGGGGTGGCGCTGGTTTCGATGTCAGCAAGAGTGGTGACGCCCGAATAGCGCTTGTCGGGTTCCCGTCCGTGGGTAAATCAACGTTCCTGTCCAAAGTCACAAAAACGAAATCCGAGGTCGCTTCGTATGCCTTCACAACCTTAACTGCTATTCCCGGTGTGCTCGAGTATGGCGGCGCGGAAATCCAACTACTCGATTTGCCTGGTATTATCGAGGGTGCGGCGGAAGGCAAGGGTAGAGGGCGACAAGTTATCTCAGCTGCCAAGACAAGTGATCTCATCCTCATGGTCCTAGATGCAACCAAGAGAGCAGAGCAAAGAGCCCTGCTAGAAGCCGAGTTGGAAGCTGTTGGCATCCGGTTAAATAGGGAACCACCGTAAGTTTGAATAATATTTCCCTCCTCTAATGTTGGAGACTAATTTTGGTTAGGAACATTTATCTAAAAATTAAGAAGGCCGGCGGAATGAAGATCAATTTCCAGGCGCCACCGAAGTATCTAGACGAGAAGATGGTGTACAACATCATGCGCGACTACAAGATGCTAAATTGCGAGATTCTAGTTCGGGATGACGAAGCAACAGTCGATGACCTGATCGATGTTATTATGAAGGATCATCGCAAATACATCAAGTGCCTGTACGTCTACAACAAGATCGACAGTGTCTCTCTTGACTTCCTGGACAAGTTAGCACGCGAGCCACAGACTGTCGTTATGAGTTGCGAACTAGATCTGGGTATCCAAGATGTGGTAGATCGGTGTTGGAAGGAGCTGCAACTGATTAGGATATACACAAAGAGGAAAGGTACCGACCCTGACTTCAGCGAGGCGTTGATTGTGCGGAGTAATTCTACCATCGAGGATGTCTGCGACCGAATTCATCGGACTCTAAAGGATACCTACAAGTATTCTTTAGTATGGGGTGCCAGTGCTAGACACATCCCACAGAGGGTTGGTCTATCACATGTTGTGGCAGATGAAGACGTAGTCTACGTAGTTAGCGGGTACAAGGCATAGCACAGCACCATCAATCATTCAATATCTACTTCCCAGAGAGAATGTAGGGAAGACAAATATGTGTTTAGTATCGTGATTCATTCATGGTGCCGAATTCGAGGCATCCATGCGTTCCTATGTTACATCCCAAGAAGAAGTCCCCTATTCATGACCCCTGCAGTGAACTCCTTCCACCAACGCCAGTGCACAGTCCCTGTACCGTCATAACGCGAGAGACAAACCATCGGCCGGAAAAGAAGAAGCCAGAACACCATCCAGTAAACCGAGGGTAGCAAAGGGCAGTAGAAGGTATCTACTTGCTGGATTGAGACTTGTCCTCGGGCGGAGGGTCCTTGGAGTCGTTAGAATCCTTAGAATCCTTGGCGGTCTTAGAGCCGAAGACATCGCTGCCGTCGAACTTCTTGGCAGAAGTCTGCGCGAAGAGGGACTTGGGCTTGGCCCTACGTAGGGAGGCAATAGTTAGTATAACCAAATCTTGAAGATATTATAGGAAATGTCAAGTAAAAGGACACTTACCGGCCGGCAACTCGTCCCTTGAAAGCGTTAAGCTTAGCAGTGGCGGGGCTCATGATGCTGTCCGAGGGGGAGATGTACTGCTGTTGTCTACCACAAAGGACATTCACGTTAGCAAGAAAGTGACTCGAGGGGTTCTGAACAGCAGGAGCCACATCGTTGCTAGTGATGCCAGTGGAATTGGTGGTGTTGGTATTGGTGCTGGTGCATGTGCTAGTGGAACTGGTGTTGGCATTGGCTCCGTACTTCTCTTCGGCCATCTTCGATTGCAACATCTGGCGATGGTACTCTAGGGTCTTAACTCCAGTAGGCTTGCCATTGTTGGTAGTGGTAGCGTCCTGGGTCTGGACGGGGGCGTTAACATCCTTCTCTGACAGAGCGGAACCCATTATGCTGAGTTGGTAAATGTTGACTAGTAGTGTGTGAAGTTGTTTATCGCAAAATTACAAGACCGTGAAGGGAACTCGCGGAAGGGCGTGTGCTGAGGAATGTATGTAGCAAAATTGAAGGACAAGCGATGATCAAGTCAGCGACAATGTTGATAGTAGTTGACAAAATTCAACAGCAGGTGTCTTGCGTTGTGGGTTGTGGGTTGTGTTGTGGGTTGTGGGTTGTGTTGTGGGTTGTGTTGTAAAGCTGAATGTTGAAGGCGATAATTGCAATGGTGCGGGAATGAATGATCTCTGAAGATGTAAATCTTTGCGTATGCAATGAATGCGACAATGGACTATTTGTGCATGTGAAGAGATCAACGAGGATGTGTTGTGTGGAGACCTTTTCTTTTCTAGAAAGGAAATATTAACCAAGATGTGGACCTGGAAAGAAAATACAGAAAGCACTAAACTTGTTGACCCGGTAACGATTCCAAGGTGGTTCTCGTTAAAGTTGCTAACGGCAGTTGTTATGCCACTAAGCTAGTGGCAGAGTGGTTGCAGTTTACCGGCCAGTAGGGCAGCTACCCAGTAATCTAGATACCCCCACATAAAACGTTTAAACTCCCGTACTAGCGTGGTAGCATGGTGTAACATTGAACTTTGTAAACATTTAATTCCCCACAGCTACGTCAAACAACACTTTACGTCCCATCAACAACTTTTCCCATCAAATCATTTTAATTTTTTATCCCGGTAACAAAGCACATTCCCGGGATGTTTCTGTTACGTAGAGTCATAAGGATGACTCACTCGTGTCTACCTGGACAATAAAGTAAATAATAAAGCATCAACAACAGGCATCTCCCGGATCACCAACTGCCTCGACTTTGCTTGCGAACACGTACCGATATTGGCAATCACAAAATGTCTTCGCCGTGTACTCTTCGCATTTTCGAACCGCATACCCGACCTAGCTGTCTGGACAGTCAAACCTGACCAACAAATGGCCTCTGGGCATATAACCTCGGTATCTCATATGTAGGTTATCCTGATCTTCGAATCAAGAGTTCATTTCAACCACCCATCATCGATCTGAACTAGAACAGAACAGAACTGATACTGGTTTTGGTTTTTTTCTTGAGAGATATTTACTAACACTGGTTTGATCACAGTATAAAAAACTGAGACTGAACATGCCAATATCTAGCGTCTAATTATACGCTACATCCGGAAGGACTCGAGTTGTCGGAAGGACTCAGGACACGGTTTATCTAACCGAAAGTTCATATGGGTCGTCGAGTCCGATCTCGCCCAGTTGACGGGTCGAAGAGGAGGGTAGGTCTTGTCCAGTTTCCACTTCCTCAGATGGACCTTTTTGTTAACTTGATTATACAGAGTCCAGGTCACTTACGACCTGGCCCCGGAGAAGTTTCCTCGGCGTGGAGAAGTTTCCCTCAAGATTAGATGCTCAGCATCCGAGGTTTTCCGTGGAAATTCACGGATCTTCTTGAACAACATTAGTTGAAGGATAATGATAGACCACTCATAAACAGAGTGCCATTCCAGATATCCTATTGGAACCTCATCGGCCTTAGGAGATGAGAGACAAAAAGCATAAATGCGTGGCTACAAACTTAGGGAGTTGGCAATATCGAGAAACAAGCAGCTAGCAGTCGGCAATTGACCTGTACACCTCTCTATCTTGGAGGCTGTTGTGTCAGGAGACAGCAGTGCTAGTGCTAGGATAACCCCTAGTGGTATGCCTACGAACGGTGGTCTATACAAGGGATGTGGTCTCCCATTCAAACTTAAAGGGGCCGGGGATTAATACAGTCACCTTCTAACACACATATGCAGAGAGAGATCAGTACTGTGCTGAGCTAGCAATAAACTTGATTATCGGATCAGCCTTCAAGCACTTGATGCCTCATTTATTAGGTGAAGACCTAAAGTTTGGGGTGTCCATAAAACAGTCATTGGGCTTGATACTGTTGTCCTTCAACACCATTTTAAAATTCCGTGCCATCAAAGGGGTGTTTCGATTCAATCCGTGTCAATCCTGATATTCCAACTTCGAATCAGTTCGCGCTATATGCAACCCACGAAACAATTGTCAGGCCATACAGAAGCGACGGGACCAGTATGTTGTTGTTCTCCTAGATGGCATTATATTAGTCTAGTGAGCTAGGTAACCGTACTAGTTAACAGGGCTACTTACCTACCTGCGCTGATTTTGGGATGCATATTTCTACTACGACTTGCTATCGTCTAGGGTTTCTATCTACTCCACACGCGCCTCTCATTGAGTAGAAAGAATGGAATCATATTAAGTGCCCCCCATGTGTTAATGATACATCATCGTGGTTGTGTTAGGTTTGGCTTGCGATACCTAGTCTTTAGCTGATGGTATTGATAGAATTCTCGTTAAAATAGCGTATTGGAATTTTAGGGGGGTACGAGGGTTCCGCTTAGGTTGTTAGTCGCATTGGTCGAGGCCGAGGTGGAAACTGAACTAGAACCTGACGTTGAACCTGAAGTAGATGATCCCGCCGTTGAGCTCTGCGCGGAACTGGCCAACAATCGATCCTGTTCGGAAAGGCGCTCCTGTTTCTCAGCATCAGCTCTAGCCGTGTTTCTCTGCAGGCACCGAGCTCGGTACTCGTCTTCTGCTCTCTTTTGCTTCTCGGAGAGTTTATTAAACCATAGGACATTCAACTGTCTTGGAAGATAAATGACCGTCTTAGCAATACTCCATACTTCAGGATGCTTCTGCGTAAAGTCGTGGGACAGGAGCATCGGATGGGTCAACCCGGACACGACGTACACCCACATCCTTGTGCCGAACTTCTTGTCCTGATCATCTTTCCATCGCAGATTTAAGTGGACTTGCCCTGCTACGGGCAATTCCTCCAGGGCAGCGGTCTTGACTACTGTCTCTTCGGTCTCTTCGATGCTTAAATTAAGCTTCAAAGCTATGGTAATCGAGATCGCACAGGCTGTGGCGCCGGTATCGAGCAGCGCTTCCTCCTTCGCGTTCCTCTGCGGGTCATTGACCGCCTGTAGCGATAATGGCAGATAACTGAGGCTTGACTTCTCGCCGTCGATCTTGACATTGGCGTGTCAGTGAATTCTAAAGTAGGGAAACCACTACAGCTTACCTCAGACTCTACGCTATACAAGCTTCGGACATCGACATCAGCATCTGGTGGAATGCATATTGTACAAGATGTAAAATGTTGCAAATTCCGGGTTAAATCCTCGAACTCTGGAACCCCTTTAATTGCTGTCTTGATATTCTGAATTACCTGTCTTATCTCATGGGGTTTCGGCAAAGAAGAATAAAGAACGAGTGTTCTTAAGATCTCAGTTTGCCCCTCGATTTTATTTACTGCATCACGAGTTGTATCTTTAGAGAGCGCCCATCTTAGATTGCTCCGAGAGAGCAGTCGATTGGCCTTGGACCCATCTGTGATCTTTCGCAGCGATTCCTGCAGGGAGGAGAGTGCTTCGAAAAGTTGTTTTGTCGTGTCAGAAAATAAAATATATTCGTCGTGACCGATAGACTCCCTCAGGGCCAAGTCTACACTTTTGTTTTGCCATTTGGAGCCTGTTGGATCTGATAAAAGTTCTTGAATCTCTGCTGGCTCGAGGAATTGGTGTAGTAGGAGTTCCACCGTGGTATGGAAGAGAGTTTGACGGTACTTGAGACTATGTTCGACTTCCCTTATCTCACTTTTTTCTGATCGATACTTTAGGATAGACAGGCTACTTTGGTAATACTCTAAGGCGGAGATGACCAAAGGAAGCCGTCCCAGTATGAGGCCGGCTACTTCGAGGCCGGACATGGTAGGATTATGTTGGCAATATGCTTTACTCCAGCCTATTAATCCAATTGATTTCTAGAAACAAGCGTCCGATCCAAGAGCGAGTACTGTATGAACAGCCTTCCAAGAGGAATTGTCAAAAGTAAGATGAATAAATCGGATCTAAGTGCGGCTGAGCTGAGCTGCTGCCCCCTCACCCCTTGCAGCTGATTACCTACCCATTCTCGACCTATCACGTGGTACTATCGTCCGCCACCATTCACTGGGCTTAGAGCCAAGTACGTCAGATATTTACTTCGGATAAGAATATCCAGGCTGACGGGCTGGCTTTTCCTACCTATATCCTAATCACCCACGAGAGAAGAATACGGCATTAAACTCACGTCCTCCCACGACAACCATGGGTACGGAGAAGGTTAATTACACAGGATTTACCGACTTTTTGAGCGCGTTCCCAGATACTTTAGCTGTCAAGAGATTTCGGGATTTGCAAATCCGAAATTTACTATTTTACCAAGCTGAGTTAGCACATCTCCAAGCCGAATTAGGGGAAATCGAGCAACGAGACGCTAAACTCACAGCCGATGCGTCTGCGCGCGCGAACTTTAGATGGACGCCTGCGATGGCAAAAGACATCCCCTTTTCAGTACAGCAACCTACAATATCCTCACTGTATAGCGAAAAGATGCTTCAAATTCGTAGCACTTTGATAAGCTACAGTGAGTGCTAAATATCTTATCTTAAGTCATTATAGAAATACGTCTGACATTCATGTTTAAACAAGACAATGCTGTAGAGCAATACAAACGATTGAATGATATACCGTGCCCAATGCGCAGAGATATCACCGCCATCTGCGACTGGCTGAATAGAATGAATATGGGGGGCGCATTCCTCGCTGGCGATATCGAAGATGTTTGGAATGTCCAAATGCCCACTGGCGAATTCAAGCCAGCGAAGGTTGATGACTTCTACGCATTTGATCACAATGACGGCCTGGCTTTTCGCATAGGTGCCTTTTTTGCTTATATATCACAATTGCTTTGCCGTGGCAACAGCCCTGAAAAGCCCCATTACGTCGACACATCCTCAGCAAGTGCCTTGGATCGATCAATCTCGACAATCATTGCGAGTGTCTTTCCTGTAATACCTATTATAGTCTTCTATTTTGTTCAAGCGCTCTCGGTGCGTATTGGTCTCATATTCGCATTTACAGCTACCTTTGCAGCTATATTGGTGTTAGGACTCCAGCTCAAGCCGGATAAGGCACTAGCCATTACAACAGCGTATTTGCACCCCTATCTGGTCTCTAAGGGGCTACATTCTAACCTTCATAATAGCATTGCCGCCATACAAGTCGTTTACGTTGGTTCTACTGCGAATAGTACTAGTTCCTGAAATAAGACATTTTCTATACTTACAAACTGAGTCCCCACGATATTGTGGCAATATATATGTTCTTAGGAAACATAATTGGTATAACTATGCAATTAACTCTTAGGCTCATACCGCCGACAGAAAAAAAAAACAATATCTAGATTAAGAGGATAGTTGCCTCACCGCAAATATACCTAATCTTGCTCTCCGCAAAACCAAAGCCTCAAATACACGGAGAAAGATTGTTTGTAGGCATCCATGACTCATACAATAAGTTAAGATATATCATATAATTCATACAACATCCCTCTAAGTAGGTAGATATAGAAATGTAAAGCAACTCAATACTATATATATTTGAAGTATCACCAGTCAGAATCTAGATCATCAGAAGAATAATGATTGATCCTTTTCACTATCTACATGTATCACCAACTAGCCCGCAGTCTGCTGTAATAAGAGACGAATGATTGCTACATTTTCCTCGCAATGCCGCTTTCATTCCATAAACAACTCATGTACATGAGACACTGTCGAACAGGTCCTTGAACCCGTTCAGGAGCATCGCAAGGACCGGAATACGTACGATAAGGCGCGTAGCGATTTTAAGAGCCTACATCTCCCGAAACATCTTAGCTAGCTCGGGTAGCTTCAAAAACTCGACTCGGAAGGCGATAAACAGCGCCAATAACGCAATATGCAAATTAACCTACACCGGCACTATTACCGTGAACGTGGGCTCAAAACAGATCGTTTGATGGAAATTCGATCCGACAATCGATACACACGATCTGACACCGTAGCTAGGTCGATCGTCGTGGGCGAAGGATACTGTTGCTGGGAGGATATAACTAAAACTATGGATGTTCTAGATGTGTGATATTGTGTATTTTAGTAGGTGACGGACATTCGCACTACGCAGTTTTCGACACTTGCCCGTGTGGATCCTGGACCTGAGGTTCCCGTGGTAAGCGTGGCCCACTGGGGATAACCTCATGGCGGGTAACGAACCTTACATAGTTTACCTTCTTAATAATACATCATCCATCCTGAACCATTAGGTAGTATAACGAGTAGCACCTATCAACGTAGGTAATACCCAGTACTAATCAGGGTGACATAAACGCACACCCGCGCCACTAAATATACGGACCAAATAAAAAATAAATTATTCACCACCCGAAATGGGCAATAAAAATACATATCTGACTATGTCTACAATGCCTCTATATCCGAGGCTTGATATTTGACCCAGGTTGGAAGCGCTTCACGTTATACTGCTTTAGTAGCTGCTCCGTTTTCTCAGTCTGGCCGTGAATCTTCTGTGAGACCTCCTTGCCCCTTTTGTTCTCATTGCGACCCATCTGCTGTAAGTGGACCTCATCCGGTCCGTCTGCTAGTCGAAGTGTGCGAATTTGCGCCCACATGTTTGCGAGCGGTGTGTCCTGACTGACACCAGCTCCGCCGAATGCCTGGACGGCGCGATCGATGACGGTTAGGGCCGTCTGCGGGACGAGGACCTTAGCCTGGGCAATTTCTTTTAGCGTTGCTTTCGGGCCTAGGTCGTCCATCTTCACGGCGGCGTTGAGAACGATGAGCCGTGCCGCGTCGATTTCTATCCGCGACTTGGCAACCCATTCGAGGATTACCCCGTGTTCTCTCAATTGCTTCTTGAAAGGGGTCTTCTTAGGATCGTTGATCCTCATTAACATCCACTCAAGCGCCCTCTCGGCAGCGCCGATACTGCGCATAGCGTGGTGGATACGGCCCGGTCCTAAACGGCCTTGGATGATCTCAAAGCCTCGGCCCTCGCCAAGGACTAAGTTGCTTGCCGGGACTCGGACGTCCTTGAAGGAGATGTGGCCATGGCCGTGTGGCGCGTCGTCGTATCCGTAAACATTGAGCATGCGGTGAATGGTAATGCCCTTTGTGTTTGCCGGGACGAGGATCACTGACTGTTGCTGGTAGGGGTCCTTGTTGTTCGCGTCCGTCTTACCCATGACAACGTAGATCTTGCATCGAGGATCGCCGGCACCGCTTGACCACCATTTCTTAGAGCTGTTAGCATGATATAAGACGCTAGAATTCAAGGGAAGGACACACAGAGCCATTCAGGACATAGTCACTCCCGTCCTTCTTAATGCTAAGCTGGATGTTTGTGGCGTCGGACGAGGCGACATCCGGTTCGGTCATGAGGAAGGCAGACCTAATCTCGCCGTCCATCAATGGCTTCAGCCACTGAGACTTTTGTGCATCATTGCCGTACTTGGCTAGAACTTCCATATTTCCCGTGTCCGGCGCTGCGCAGTTGGTAGCTTCGGATGCCGACCTCGACTTGCCTAGCCATTCGGCCATCAACCCATATTCCAGGTTCGTGTAGCCCGGTGATTCCTTATAATGGCCCTTGGGAAAGAACATATTCCATAGTCCCAGTTGTTTGGCCTTCGCCTTTAGGTCTTCGATAATAGGGGGATGATGGTCCCATCGTGAGGAACCTTCACCGATCTGAGCTTCGAGGACAGGGTCCGCTCTGGTTGATTATACTGTTAGACATTTTCGTGATATAGGTTAAGGGCTGTGAAGCTTACGGTATACAATCCTCCTCTACAAACTTGGCGACAATGTCTAATGTCTTCTTCGCCCTGTCGCTTACGCGGTGTTTCACCTAGAAGTTTTGTAAGCCGAGGTGTAGCTTTAAATGTGCAGCTATTCTTCTTACAATATCTGGGATTTTAGAAGACATAATGGGCAGTTGGATTTATTTAGCTTAGATTAATTAACTTAGAAAGTTAAAAAGGGATTTACTATTATATCCAAGAAAACTAAAAATCAATTGAGTTTTAATAAGGAATAGCTACCCGTATTGAAGTAGGATTCCGAGGTAATGGCAATGGCATGATGTGAAAGGAACAACGACCGGGCTGGCCGTCATTTAAACCGAGGTCCACTCCCTGCCTAGCGGGGTACATGTATCCATGCCTATTACGGGCAGGAGCTCCAGGTAGAAGCTGTAGCCAGGGGCAACTTAGCTGAACTAACAGGGGGCATAGCCTTGGGAATAATCTGGGGAAATAAACTAACCTTTTTAATGCATATACTCTAATTTTTACATACGTCTTGCACTTATTATCTGAAATCCTTCTAACGGGAACCTAAGCTTTGATAAAAACATTTGAACATTTCAATTTGTAGCCTCGCATCAAAACTTGGTTAAATTTCCAGCCTTATTTCCAAACACTCGAACAAACCACACCGCCCATCATGTCGGAAGAAAGAGAACTCGAGCAGCCGCAATCCACCGAGGTAGCCGCGCCGGCACCCAAGAAGGTCAAAAAGATCATCCGCAAGAAGCGGCCGGCGCGGCCTCAGGTCGACTCGTCGTTCATCACGTCGGAGCCGCCGCCGCAGACGGGCACGATCTTCAACATCTGGTACAACAAGTGGTCGGGGGGCGACCGCGAGGACAAGTACCTGTCGAAGACGCACGCGAAGGGGCGGTGCAACGTGGCCAAGGACAGCGGGTACACGCGCGCGGACAAGGTGACGGGGTCGTACTTCTGCCTGTTCTTCGCGCGCGGCATCTGCCCCAAGGGCCAGGACTGCGAGTACCTGCACCGGCTGCCGGGCGTCCACGACCTGTTCAACCCCAACGTCGACTGCTTCGGCCGCGACCGCCACTCCGACTACCGCGACGACATGGGCGGCGTCGGCAGCTTCATGCGCCAGAACCGCACCGTCTACATCGGCCGCATACACGTCACCGACGACATCGAGGAGATCGTCGCCCGCCACTTCGCCGAGTGGGGCCAGGTCGAGCGCATACGCGTCCTGAACACGCGCGGCGTCGCCTTCATCACGTACACCAACGAGGCGAACGCGCAGTTCGCGAAGGAGGCCATGGCACACCAGTCCCTAGACCACGAGGAGGTCCTCAACGTGCGGTGGGCGACCGTCGACCCGAATCCGATGGCGCAGGCTCGGGAGGCGAGACGTATCGAGGAGCAGGCCGCGGAGGCGATCAGGAGGGCGTTGCCCGAAGAGTTCGTGGCAGAGATCGAGGGCCGGGACCCGGAGGCAAGAAAACGAAGGAAGATCGAGAGTAGCTTTGGCTTGGAAGGATACGAGGCTCCCGATGATATCTATTTTGCCCGCGGCGCGCAGGCGGTTAATCCGGCGGGGAGACAGGGCTACGAGTTGGAGCACGAGCAACGGTTGATGATTGAGAGTGGCGATGTAGGTGGTGAGGGAGCTATGTCTGCACTGGCAGCAATTGAGGCGCCGCCACAACAGAATTCAGGGCCGGCGGGAGGGATCTTTTCCAGCAGCGCGTTGGCAGCATTAAAAACCGCGAAGGTCTCGGCAGCTCCCAAAGCCGCGGCGGCACCGTCCGGACCATTGGTGGCGTATGGTAGTGATAGCGAAGACGATGAATAGGCATTCTAGGCATCACGGAATAACGATGTCTCCTCAAGACATCGTATAATGAATTGTATATACAAGCCCACGCGCACTCCTATAGATACCAATGCCCAGCGCACCAAATTGACTACACACGCAATCCACTACCCTGCACTGCATTGCACTCACGATTATTATCCCGTGTCTTAATTCATCAACTATTGAAAATCCTAGAATACAGCAACTCATGCCTGCCAAACCACAGATCCATAACCGGCACGCTCTGCCCCGCGCTCTCGACCGGCGTGAGCCACTCGCGGTCGATCGCCGCCTGGAGGTAGGCCTGGACCTGCGCGCCGGCGAGGATGCGCTGGGCCTGGTACGGGCCGAACTGGCCGGCGCGGACCGCGGCCGAGACCAGCGCCTTGACGTGGCTCAGCATGAACACGTAGCTCGCCTGGCGCAGCGTGAGCCCGCACAGCGCGGCCACGGCGCCGAAGAGGGGCGCGAGGTGCGCTGATACGAGCGGCGGTCCCTCGTTTGCGTTTGCATTCTTGTTCCCAAGGCCAGAGGAGGCGCGCAGCATCTCGGCAAACGGCCTCAGCCGCGCCGCCGGATCCACCGACGCCGCGATGCTCTTCTCCCAGATGCTCAGAAGCGCGCGGCCCTGCGCGACGGAGGCCCGCCGTCCAACGGTGCATATGATAGCCGCGTCCAGCGTATCGTCGAGCAGCGCCACGTTCTCCGGTGTCGGGTCCCTGTACGCGGCGAGCATGAAAGGGAGAGTGGTGCTAGCGTACGACGACAGTGACAGCGGGAGGAAAGACGAGAACGAGGGTGCGGTGGAGGAGGGGCGGCTCCGCCGCGTATGTGCCAGGTACGATTCCAGGCCGGAGCTGAAGGCGAAAGATCCTAACGGGAGCGCGGAGTCCGATAGCAGGAGTAGATAATGATGCGCGGATTGCGCTGAGGGGGTCGATAATAGGCTGTTTTGTGAGTTCGAAGTCTCTGACCTCGCTAGCCGCTCTTTAGCCCTTTGGAGGCGAAGTTCCAGATCTGCTATCTCATTTTCGAGTGTCTCGTGAGATTCCTCATTTGTGGTCGGATGCATCATTTCATGGTTCAAAGGAATATGCAGAGAAACGTGTGTATCATGAAATTTATCAATTTAGTGATAGCAAGAAACTAAATCTTGCAAAGTGAGTTGCGCAATTCGCGCAATCCGCGTCAGCAGCGCGGTTATCAACAAGCAAGTTTTAGTCCGTACAAAAGTCCTACGAGAGGTTATCTCAAGAAACCTAGTACTCCACACAAACGCCCCAACTCAATCTCACAATACTAGTCCTGATGCATGCCCCCCCACGCCAATGGTGAGAATAACGCCAATTGCAAAGTACCTAGTAAAGAACCCCAACGCCCGTTGAATGCAATGAATGCAGCCTTCCGTGTCCTGACCCTATCCTTGAATCATAATCAACCATTACAATCATAAAAGCAAGGAATAGCCCTAGAACCTAACGTTCTCTTTATCGCGGCTACGATCCCCACCGTTCTTCTGTCTCTCTCGCTTCTTCTGATCAAGACGAGCTTGTGCTGCTGCTTTTCGCTCTGCACTCAGTGTTGAGCGGAGGGTGTTTATAGAGCTGGGCTCGGCTACAGGGCCACCGACTCGTGCGAAATTATCTTCCATCAGATCGAAACCAAGAGGCTCGGCGCCAAAGGACAAAGGTCGACTAGAGTGGATTCGAACTTTCTCCGGACTTCGTTTCTCCGGAGCCCCATGCATTTCGGCATCCTTCTCTGCACGGGTCGCGGCACGCACCTCCGCGAGCTTTTGATTGAAGAAATTACTAGCACGCGAACCTCCGCTACGAGTGCGGAATGAAGTCGAGTCCTGGTTGAGTCGATTCTGAAGAACGCTAGACATGACTCTACCAGTGTCATGCGACAACAACGAGTTCTTCGTCTTCGTAGCCGATTGAGGCGGGGGATCGTCATCCTCCATGATGGAGTCGCGGAATTTCTTGTTCTCTTCCATCTGTTGATTCTTTTCGTCTCTCAGCTGGCTTCTAATATCCTTAAAACTATCCGACCAGTCCGAAGGGAAGAACGAGTTAGGATTCTTCTTAGCTCGACTACCCATTCTGGGCTCCTCCATCTCTCCAGGTTGGGACTTCTGACTCTTGTCAAGAATAAAGGATTCAGCCGAGGCTGAGCGTCTGGGGTAGCGTGCAGCCTTGGCTCCATCGTGCTTAGAGGGCTCTGAAGTCTTGCCAAGAGACTCAATATTAGACACCAGATCACGGGTTGCTTTGCCCCAGGGCTTCACAGCTTCGAGCTCCTTGATTTGCTCCTCCAATTTTGTGATCTTAACATTTTTCTCTTGCAATACTTGCATCGCCTCAGCAGTTCGCTTCTTGGCGTCCTTCTTCAGAGAGTCGTAGTTGTACTTGAGCTCCCGCATCTCCGAGTCTTTGCGTTTCAACCTGTCTTCAGCTTCACGCAACTTAGACTCTAGAGTCTTGGCATGGAGAGAATCCGGTTGATTTCGTCCTAAAATATCATTTGCTCGGGCTTCTGCTGCACTCAAATCGGATTTGAGTTTCTTGACTTCTTCGCGGAGTTTGTCCATGTGCTTTAGCTCCGAACGCGCTCGTCTAAGTTCTCGTTGAACCTCGATCAAGGTCTTCTCAGTCCGAGGCGATGTATTGATGTGAGGACGTCCAGCTTGGTTGGAACAAGTGTCGTTCTCATGAGTCTTGATAGTGGCTGCAAGCTCTTTGGCTTGCTCTCGGTAGCGTGTAGCCAGAGCAGTTTGCTTAGCCAACTCTTCCATCAAGGTCTCGTCATCTCCATCGCTGCCACGTCTTCTCTTACCCGTGGCATGAGTAGTCATAGTAGCCAATTTCTCCTCCATCTTAGCTACCTTCGACTGTTCCTCCTTTAACTGTTGGGCTAGTTCGAGAGCTTCGGCATCCTTCTTCTTAGCATAGGACTTAGCTAACGCCTTAAACTTCACCATTCGCTCAAGATCGGCCATCGCCTCATCTCGGTATCGAGTAAATTCCGCTTTCCAGAATTTGCCTGACTCTGAGTGCGGTTCATTAATATCCATCGTCGCATCCCGGTCCTCAAGATCGTCCTCCCATTCGTCTTCTGATTTATCGTCAACAGTGTTCGATAGGATATCCTCCTCTGCTATAACAGCAGGCCTCTTTTGCTTGCGCGACTTCTCGAGGGCTTGTTGCAGGGTTGTCCTCTTTCGCTGGCGAGCAGAAGCTGAGGGGCTCGCGTCTAAACTACTACCAGCTTTGACATCGTGGTTGAACGAGACGCGCTTCCTACGAGCAGTTCCAGTTCCCGGGGTCAACAAAATACTAGTAGGTTGTTTGGTAGGGGATTGTTGCAATTGCTTCGTATTCGGAGGTGAATTCATGATTGGTTCGGTCGCGTTATCGGCATTGCCATTGACCGTATCATGAGTCTTATTCTTTTTAGCTAACTTCGCCTGCTTCTTCTCGTTGGCTGTGGTAGCTTCGGATGCGTTGGAGGTTCCAAAAATGGCGTTCTTAATAGCGCGAGCTGCAAAAACAGGAGCGGGTGTGTCTGGTGCTTCGAAAAGGGTGGTATCATCTATACGGCAATTGGCATTAGCAATAGTAATAATCAATCGGATTATAATTATATCAAGTCTTACCTCCAGAAGACGCGTCGTTCTTCGCGTCGTTCTTGCCGGTCGCACCTTGTAGACCTTTCTTAAGGGCCCACCCGAGCATTTTGCTCGAGGTATTCGTTATGCTCGATATGAATGAATGAATGAATTCACTAAAGCGGGGAATCTATCTTGTAATTGTGAATCGTGTAATTGTGAATGTTTGTTATGTGATTGTGTGCGTAAAAGTAGAAGTGTGGGAGGATGAATTGACGATTTCGCTGTCGAAGAAAGGAAGTTTGGATTTGTGTTTACTTCGGAAAGTAAAGTTAAGAACATTGAAATCCAAGGCAACGTCAAAATACCTACCGCCGCAATTGAAATGTCTTATCGATAACTGCAGCTGAAGTGGGGCTACCTGGCGTCTGGGTTCCTGGGTTTCTGGGTTACGTAACCTTTACTGAACCTTAATGTTGTACTTTATCTTCCCTCGATATAAAAGTCTATCTTAGGTATTCAATTATGTAATAACCGTATCAATAGTTTGAGTCCCAAGGTTTGAAACATTTAACTATTAAACAATCGGAAAAATAGAATACTACTAGGTACTTTGTCTATGCACCAGATGATGTATGTAGCTATCAGAGTGTGGGGCACTAAGACCCAATACGCATCTGAATTGGACCCCACTACGAATGAATCACAGCTTCACCTGTCACCTGTCACCTGTCACCTGAACACTCATTGACTTGTTTCACCGCTACCCAATCTACATTGATATACAAATTTTATACTACTTATGTTCCCGTTGCTGCAATATGGCCACATTTCAGTAGACCGCGTGCAGCTCCGGCTGCGTGAGTCTCCATTCGTTCGATCTTCTTCACCGAACGATTTACTGAAACGTCAAAATGGCTTGGAAGCCAACTGGACCATGGAAAGGGCCCAAGCAGCTCAACACCAAAACCGATGGCTCAAATTATCCCGGGCTGAAGCCCGCCAGCCCGGACGCAGGTCCCAAGACACAATATACCGACGTTCAGAATGAAGAGATTATGGTCCTTCAAGCTATTTATGGAGATGACTACATAGAACATAAAGCTGCGAACAGCGCATGGAAGAAATCTGAGCCGTCCTTCGATATCCGTGTTAAGGCTTTATCAGACGAAGAAGTAGCTGTTACTCTAGGAGTCGTGTTCACGGCAACGTACCCCAAGTCTGCCCCCTTACTCAGTCTAAAGGACGAGGGAAACTTAAGGGAGTCTACAGTGTTCAAGCTACAGAAATTTATTGAGACGAAGCCTAAGGCCTTGGTTGAGCTGGAGCAGTCAGAGCCCATGATCCATGAGTTGGCACAAGGCCTCCAAGATATCCTTGAAGATGCTGCCCAAGCAAAGGCTCAAGGGCTGGATCTACCTTCGTTAGAAGAGGAGAGGGCGGCTCATGAGGTCGAGTTAGCTAAGCAAGTCCGAGAGCAGCGAGAGGAAGATGAACGTAAGAGGCAGGATGCAATGAAAGAAGAAGAAAGAGTGATGCAAGATATGATACAAAAAGAAGTCGACCGGCAACGAACAAGGGTCAAGGAATCGAAGAAGAAAAATAAGCCCCTTACAACCTCAAGCAATCATACCCAAAACTCCCGTATCTTAGAAGCTACAAGGGTTGAGTTCGACCAGACATGCCAAGTCGTCGACACTGCCGGAAATTCCTTTGTATTCAACGTCGTTACGGGGAAAAGTGAATTTCGCAAGGGGCAGGTTGCAACTACGTATTGTGCATGGCCGGAGATATCGGGTGAGAGAAACGGGCCCAGCCTAGCTCTTAAAGAATTTGAATTGAGATCGAATTCTAAGGAATCGGCTCAATTCAAAAAGCAACTGCAGGCTTTAGAGGGAGAATTAGAGACTGTTAAGAAGATATCGCATCGCAACATCCTCGAACTATTGAATTTTCGTATTGATCGCGATCATGGGGAGACCGATTCCTCTACGATGACCTGGACCGCCCGAATCTTGACTCCGCTGGCAGACAAGGGTCCACTAGAGGAGCTACTTGATCTGGCGGGACGGCTTGATGTTGGAAAAGTACGTTCTTGGACCGCAGACCTCCTCAACGCGTTGGGTCATTTGCATAGTCATGGCATTATTCACCAAGATATTCATCCTGGAAACGTACTTCTCTTCAGAGAACCAACAGGCGATGTCATTCCTAAGCTTTCGGATGTGACATATCAGAGAGAATTGCATAATATTTGCCGTAGGTCTCAGAAAAATTCGTCGGCAAACTCTGCGAGGTCCACCTACTGGTTACCACCGGAGATCGCTGGAAGTTCACGACCGCAATTTACTCAAAAGACTGATGTCTGGGATTTGGGGGTCGTTTTTCTACAAATGATATTTGGTCTAGATGTATTTCAGAGATACCAGTCTCCAGCTATTCTAATGGATTCACTCTCTCTGTCTAGACCACTGCACGAGTTAGTGGCGAGGTTTTTCAAGCTTGACCCTAAGAAACGTCCTCGGGCGTTTGAATTGAACTCTAGTGAGTTTCTGGCAACAGATGCACCTGTCATCGTTGATGATACCCCTACAGTATTCTCCCCTTCTCAGTCTCTAAGCTCTTTGACGCATGCGTTTCCCACGAGGTCAAGACATGACTCTTCTACGCGCGGGCCGACTTCCTCTAGATATAAGGAAGACTTCATCGAAGAAGCACGTCTAGGCAAGGGTGGTTTTGGCGAAGTTGTCAAAGCTCGAAAGAAGCTAGATGGCCAAATTTACGCAATCAAGAAGATCACCCAGCGCTCTCAAGCGAGTCTTACCGAGATATTGAAAGAGGTGAGGTTGCTTTCTCAGCTAAGTCACCCCGCAGTTGTGAGATATTACAACACTTGGTTGGAGGAAATACCCGACTTGTCAGATTCGGAAGAGGACGCATCTACTGAAGATCTTAACGAGTCTAAAAGTACAAATTCTCAAGGAATTGATATCCAATTCGCCACTAGTACTGGAGGCTTGGACTTTATTTCCTCGAGCCATCCTAATATCGAATTCGGCTCAGATGAATCAGACACTGAGGAAGATAATGAATCTGAAGATAGTGAAGAAGATGGAGATGACGACGACGATGAATCTGACATCGTGTCTGTTATTAACGATTCCATGCATTCGCCTACAAGGATTAGGAGTAACCAACAAAAACACTACAGAACCGTGATGTATATCTCCATGGAGTATTGCGAAAAGAGGGTAAGTTATTAGATCTTATCCTGTTTTAAATCAGCATTCACTGTTCAAGCTGCTAACTCTACAAATGAGACGCTGCGAGATCTAATTCAGAGGAACCTTTGGAAAGAAACAGAGGAGGTCTGGCGCTTATTTCGACAGATTTTAGAGGGTTTGGTCCATATTCATGGGCTAAACATAGTCCATCGCGATCTCAAACCAGAAAACGTATTCATCGGTCTCGGCCCTGATGGGGTGAACAATGTTAAGATTGGCGACTTCGGATTAGCTACAAGTGGCCATTTTGCCGCCGATAAATATATCACAGCTAACCTAGATGTCAGCGATTTAACAAGAAGCATTGGAACATCTTATTATGTTGCTCCTGAAGTACGGAGGACTGGTGCAGGATCATATACGTCGAAAGTTGATGTAAGATATTTTTTAATCCACCCCTTATTATAGCTAACGTGAATCTAGATGTATTCTCTTGGAATTATATTTTTTGAGATGTGCTACCACCCTATCGTTGGTATGGAGAGAGCGGATAAGCTAGGAAAACTTGGAAATTCTTCTCTCCTCCCCGATGATTTCCAGCCCGGCGATAAGGCCAAGCCGGATATTGTGCTCTGTTTAGTCACTCACGACGTGAAAGAACGCCCGAACAGTATCGAATTGCTACGAAGTGGAAAGTTACCTATTCAGATGGAAAATGAGACGACACGCAGGGCGCTTGCAAGTCTTACGAGCTCTGCCTCTCCTTATTACCCAAAAGTCGTTTCAGCTTTATTCTCAGCCCCCGTAGAACCGACAAAGGATTACGCTTGGGATATGACAATGCCAAATCCCACTGCTACGGAATTATTATACCAAAGCTCAGTCAAGGAAGAGCTGATATCAGTCTTTCGTCGCCACGGTGCGGTGGAGGCACCTCGTAGCTCGATCTATCCCCGATCTTCCCATTATTCCCCGAACCAAGATGTCTTCCAACTATTGGATCAAAATGGTACTGTGGTGCAATTGCCTTTTGACCTCATGCTTGGAAACGCTAGACTTCTAGCAAAACATACCAATTGCTCAAGGGTTCGAAAATCTTTTACGTTCGGTAGCGTTTATCGCGATAGACGAAGCGGCGGTCAACCACTCATGATTGGCGAGGTTGATTTCGACATCGTCTCGACGGATACTCTAGATCTAGCGTTGAAGGAAGCCGAGGTTATGAAAGTACTAGATGAGATCATAGACACATTTCCTTCGACATCACCAATGTGCTTTCATCTAGGCCATTCCGACTTATTGCAGCTCATATTCGACTTCTGTAATGTGGATTTGAGCGCGAGAAGGCAGACCGCCGAGTCTCTCAGCAAGCTTAACATTCACTCCTATACTTTCCAAAAGATTCGGGCGGAGCTTCGATCACCCATAATTGGAATTTCAGCTACGACTATCGAGGACCTTAAACGGTTTGATTTTCGAGGTAGGTATTTGATTTTTGATATTCGACGGGATTTGAGCGGCCAGCTAACCAAGTTCCAGACACACCAGCCAAAGCTTTCACTAAGCTCAAGGCCATCTTCGAAGGAAGTCGAATGTATGAAAAATTGCAGCCGACTTTAGCTCACTTGAAGGATGTGGTCGAGTACACGAAGCGTCTCGGGGTTCACGCGAAGATTTATATCAACCCCCTAAGTAGCGTCAAAGAGAACTTTTTCTCCGGCGGAATGCTATTCCAATGCCTCTACGACAAGAAATTCAAGGACGTCTTTGCGGCCGGCGGTCGCTATGATAGTCTAATTAAAGCTCATCAGCCGAAGATAGGCGAAGGGCCTCACGCGGTTGGCTTCAGCTTGGCATGGGACAAATTGGCACGGCTGCCAAAGAGCGGAGGGAAGGCTTTCTTGAAGAAACCCGAGGAAGAAATCTCGGGAATCTTTAACACGAAACGAGTAAGCCCAATAACCATCCCTATTATATCATATATATGGCAAGATCTAATCATCCCTTAGTGCGACGTCCTCGTCGCTAGCTTCGACGCGCATACTCTCCGTACAGCCGGCATCGAGATCCTGTCGATGTTGTGGTCCCACGACATCAACGCCGAGCTAGCGCGTGACGCTCGATCTCCGGAAGAACTTACGTCTAGGAACCGCGATGAGACTTACTCGTGGATCGTCATCATCAAGCAGGATAACGTGTTGAAGATCAGGACTATGGACCGCAAGGAGGTGCCGGACGCCGAAATCTCGGCCTCCCAGCTCCTCCCTTGGCTTCGCGTCGCGCTGCGCGAGCGCGGCTCCGCCAAGCAATCCGAGGCCGCTAACGCCGCGGCGCCCACCACTCCAGGCGCGGCCTTGTCCCCGAACCCAGACCAGGAAGTACGCGTCCTAGTAGCGGGGACGCGGTCGAAGAAGTTCAACCGGCTAGTCGTCATCGAGCAAGCCCAAGCCAACGCCGCGGGGCTCCTGCAGACATTCCTAGACGGACCGATCGCCGCCGTCGAGACATCGGACGTCGTGCTCGATCTGATCCAGGACACGGCCTTGTCCGAAGCCGAGACCTGGCGCCGGGCCGAGCAGTCGGTGGACAAGAACGAGCGCAGATACGTCCGCGAGATCCACGACATGCTGCAGGCGTGGCGGTCCGCCTGGGAGAACAAGGATGGCAGTCGTCATGCTTTTGTCTACAATTTTAGGACTACGAAGTGTATCTGCTACGATCTCGGGGCGTGAATGCGGAAGTGTTGGGCGAGTAAGGGGGGTACCGAGGCGTAGTAGGCGGACGGAAAGCGGGATGGGCTTTCTGACGTTGGGAATTGTGGGATGTGGGGGATTCGGTAGATACCCTGAATGATTATTTCCACTCTTCGTAATCGCAAGGCAGACTCGAGTCTCTATGTATTTGCTATACTTGATTAGGGTCAGTTGATTTTGTATACCTATGCGAAGCAGAGTTATAACATTGTGTTGTCCATAATGGTTGCCTTACAAATCCCCGTGTAGGTATCTTCACCGTAAGATGCGTAAGCCTATGGAAATCTGAAAGCGAAGATAGACGAAAAGAAAAGTTGCTATGGCCATCCAGGGAACCGGACCCCGGGGCCTAGTGATACTTGGTAACAATATTTCATAATGATATTTGGGTAAGAATGCTCATATAGATGCTATTTTAGTTAAGTTATGTGCTAAACCCCTATTTCTACGTGATTTTGCAATTCCCCTTGCAATTCCCCTTACACTACACCTCGCACCCGCCTGACGGTGGGCCATTTCATAACAACCGCCAAACCGCCAATTCAATTTATTTACAGTGTATTTAGTGGCTTGCACCTGGACCGGGGTACACCTTCGTCTTTATGGCGAGTTAGAAGTGTACCTAAGTTGTGGTGGCGTTGGGATTCAACGATAGGCACCGTTAGCGAACCCTAGCCTCCAGGTAGTAAGACATACACAGCGAGGATAAAAGCGTATATCGAAACATTTCAACGGTCTATGAAATTCTAATCAACAATACAGATACAAGGATAAACTTTTTACAGAGTCGAGACATCTTGTTTCTATTGTAAGTCGCCTACGATGAGGGGAAGCAGAATATTCCGAAATATTCTACATACGACGTAAATCCTCATGCCCAACCCCCTAACCGACGTGTAAATACTACAGTGCTGCAAGCGAGATTTTGTACAGTGGGGTAGATGTAAGATCACCTTTGACCAACGGAGTTTTAACTCCCCTAGCCTTTGATGATAACCTGATTTTTCTTTTCCGATCCGCCCTCAGCCTCATATTCATCTACACAGTTTCGGCGTCTTCTTCTTCCGGTTCCCCTTTTCCGTTCGCTTTTCCGAACACATCTTCCCACAATAAAGGTTCATGGTGTCCTACGACGTGGACGGGACGCGCCTTCGCGCTCTCCAGTTCCTGTGTCCTGAACTTGCGGCCGGCTTGCGTGTATTCATCAAGCTGGCCGCGGAACATCTTGTACCACTCCGTCTCTTTGTCGCCCGTATCCTCGAAGATTTTGCGGCGTCTAGACTGACATTGCTGGTAGATCGTGTTGGCTCGTTTGCCGACGATCTCTTCAATGTTGTACTCCACAGCCCAGTGATCGCCATGCTTCATTTTCTCAGGCCTAGTCACGTATGCGTTGTTGACCTTGTTCTTGATTGACACGACCATGCCTAGTAAATTCTCATCAATCTCCTCTTCAGCTGGCGGCGGCGCTTCTGATGCCGCTTCTGATGTCGCTTCCGATGTCGCTTCCGATGCCGCTTCTGAGGATGCCTCTGAGGGTGCGTCTGAGGATGCTTCTGAGGGTGCGTCTGAGGGTGCGTCTGAGGGTGCTTCTGAGGATGCTTCTGAGGGTGCTTCTGAGGATGATTCCTCAGCAGAGTCCTGGTTTTTCTCTACTTCCTCCATTTCAGACTCGGTTGATTGTGTCTCAATTTGTGCCCCTGATTCTGTCTGCGTGTCCGGAGTCGTCTGACTGGCGTCATCGGCTCGAGGTTGAGTCTGCTCGGCTTTGGAGCGAGAAATAAGCTCGCCGAGAATTCGTTCAAACTCTTTAAGTTTAGACGAATCATCCATCGAGTTCTCGTATTCATTTAAGATAGTCTTTTCGTCAATCCTTTGAGCCATTCTCAAAATGAGATCTCTCAATGGAGACATGGCACCAGCCGCGTTCAGGTCTCTTTTGGATTCCCCCGTTTCCAATTCATCGTCCACATCGTCGGCTTCGTCATCTTCATCTTCCTCCACTTCCTCCTCTACTACTTGATGATCCGCTTCCACCGACTCTTCTGCTGCTTGTCCAACAAACACATCCGGTTGCTCTTCAACATGGGCCTCCACAACAGATTCTTGCTCTAGCATAGTACTGTCCCTATGTTCGTCGTCCTTGTCTACTTGGTTTTCCGAGAGCCTTGTGGTTATTAGATGCTCTTCCTCGTGTTCAACTTCGGGTTCCGATTCCAATGCTAATGCATCCTCAGGTTGTTCGTTAGCTTCTGTTTGTTGATTATCCGCATTTTGAACTTCAATAGGTTCTTCGTGGGCTTGAGACTGGTCTACATCAGGCTCATCGTTAGAGACTAATTGCTCATCGCTAGATGCTTCTGATTCCTGCTCTGCCTCCTGAATAGGAGACGGGGAATTGTCCTCATCCACGTCAATATCCTCTTCCACTAACACATCTGGAGACAATTCGGCTGGCTTGGAAGGCACGCTACTAGTGATGGCAGTAAGCAAGGCATCGACGTAACCTCGCGCGTCGGCCGAGGACTTAGCATGAAGGAGCCCACTCTGCTCTAGCGCATCCTCGATAGCCTCCCTTACAGCGCCAACGCCCACCTCGTCATCATCCACAGCATCCTCGACTACCTGGCGTACTTCCCTCCAAGCAGCTAAACTCGACATCGCCTGAGCTAATGAGGTTTCTTCGGCCTCTTCTTCCTCATTGGCGGCATCATCATGCTCTACGGCAGATTCCTCATTGGCTTCGGCTTCGGCTTCGTCTTTGACTATACCAAGTATTCCCTTCTCGAATGCCTCAATGGTTGCCCTGCTGGCGCTTTGGACTTCGTCTATGTCGCTTTGAGATACGGGCTTCGCAAAGACATACATGAACGGCGTGTCTACCGATGTTCTTGTCTCGAAATGTAATCGTAGAGACTGCTCCGGCCACTTCTTAGTGGCTCGGTCTAGGATGTCATTGAGTAACGCGAGACTGAGCTTATACTCTCTGTCGCCGAGTGTGGTATTGGAAGTTCCATGCAATGCGAGATCCATCTCGCCTAGAGGAATGTATTGAAATCCAAAAATGCGTTGGGTATTGTGAAATGCGACGAAAATTCCATCCATTCTACCCATACGGACTTGGAGAGAGTATTTTAAGAATGCGGAGCGGATCATATCGTAATACTCTCGTTCGAATGACTCCCACTGGCCAAATCTATTGCGAATCTCGTATCCAAGACCCTTTTGAAAGCCTTTCGCGTCCATACGAATCGAGACAACTGCACGGGTCTTAAGGTCGAACATACCAGACCCAGGTATTCTCGGGTCGTGTGCGTCCAATTGCGAGCGCATCATGAAATCACGGAAGCCGGTATAGTGAAATGCTTCATCGGCGTTCCGTTCTTCCTCGGTAATCTGATCTGAATTGATATGCCTGTATCTCTCGTACTCCTCCTTGGTGAGGGTAAGGAGTTTCTCCATAGACTTTCCAAGCATACTCAGGATATTTGCAGTGTCGAATTCTTTATCGGCATCGATGGCGTAAGTACCATCTTTCCAGTGCAGGAATATTGCCGCCGGTCCTCTCATGATTCTTGTAAATTGCAAAGAGTCCGGTTCAAATTGCCTTGAGAGCATACTTGAATTGATGTTACGCCAGGACGACAAGAGATAATGGAAGTGTGAAAGCATGGATGTCATACTTGAAGTTGAGCCTGTATATTTCTTGCCGTTCTCTTTGGCAATCCGAATCAGGTTGGAATCCTTGGAAGATGTTACGTATTGCTTCAATGCGTTGAAATCGAATTCCTGAATTGGCATGATCTCTGAGAGATAGGGATCGAAATTGTAAACCCGAGACCGAGGATCTTGGAGAGTATACACGCCAGGATTAAACAAAACCCTCTCGAGCCCGTATGATAACGCGGGAACCGGAGGCCGTGAAGCCTCAATAGGGATTGTGTGTAGATCCTTGGCACGGATTATGTTGATGGCCAAGGGGCTTTTCTGCGACTTTGATTTTGATTTTGATTTTGGTTGTGCTTTTGGTTGTGCTTTTGGTTGAGCTTTTGGCTGCGATTTCGACTTCTTTGATATCTTTTTTGATATCTTTAATTGTTTTGGTGGAGATTCGCCAGTGAATGGGCCTAAGGTCTTGTACTTACTCAGAAGTTCTTCTGTGGCAAATGCTATAGAATTAATGTCGCCGGGACTTAGAGACGACTCTTGAGGACTCTCTTGCTCTTGGTCACTGTCTTTAGCCTTTGCCTCTTCATTCTGAGTTTTTGCAGCTGACTTCCTGGCAGGGTGTGTTCCTGGTCTAGATCTTGCGCGCTTTACGTTTTTACTCGACTGAACCTCTTTAACCCCTTTGATTTGGGAAGTTGAAGCTGATTTAGAACTCGGGTGAGCAGGCTTACTCTTCTGAGTGTTCGTCGAAGTGTCAGCCGAAATGTCAGCCGTTGCTATAACCTCGCTAACTGGTGGATCCTGTTGCGTTTCCTGAACATTTTCATCTGCAGTCTTCGCACTGTTCGTAGTGGACTTGGGCTTGGACTTGAACTTGGATTTTGCTTTGGATTTTGCTTTAGCATTGGCCTTAGTCTTGGTCTGGGTCTGGGTCTTGGATTGTGAGGTTTCTTGGCCAGCTTGATCAATTTGGTTGCTAGCCTTGGCGATTTGATCGATGTTGATGTTCTGGGTAGCAAGAACGTTCTTCAGTGCTTGGAGTGCGCCTTGCAAAACTTGCAATTGGCGCGCATCTTCGACCTGAGAGGTCGCCTTCTTCGACAGAGGCTGGACGCTTGGTTGAGACTGGACAACATTTTTGGGAGACTTATTTTCGCCCTTCTTTTTCTTCTTCTTCTGAGGAGATTTCGATGGCTGAACCGCTATATCATTGGCCCCATCTGTAGGAGTGGTCGAGGTCTCGGCTGCCGGCGCAGCTCGAAAAGATGTGCTCGATAGTAATCGGCCATGATAGTTAGGAATCGAGGTGGGACGAAGCGCCAATAATCTTGTCGACTGGGTAGCCGCAAAACATGAGGCGCATACGTAGGACGTACCAATGCGGTGTGCGTTACGACTGCTCAATTGAAGCATTGCAACCGCTATGCGTGGAGGACTCGTCAAGTCGTCTATCCGATTAATTTATGAAATGGTGGTAGTGGGAACTTTTTTTTCTAAGAATCTTAGAAAATTCTGGATCGATGGAGGCGCAAAGTATAAACTTTTTATCGATAGTGTGCCCTGATAAGATAAGGGGTCTACTTGGGTACATTTACCTAGTACCTAGGTACATATGTAGTAGTAAGTAAAATCATTAAGTAGCAAGTGCGACAACAAGCAATTATTCAATTTCATCAAATCCATAAATCAATTGGAAATGATGAATCTATTCTCTTTCATTCTTTACTATCAAACTATGAGATAATATCCAGAAATTTCATCCTCTCACTTAAACGAAGAAGGGGAAAAGGGTTGGAGTATCACGCCCAAGTGGCATACCTACCTCAACATCTTGCGTATAAGCGGGCGGACACAGGTCTCCAGGTCATGGGCGCCGACATGATATTTCAAAATGGCTTTTCCCAACAAGCCAATTGCCCACCTATTGGGTTCTAACGGTCCCGTCCACGCGCTCACATACTCACACTCGCCGGGAACGTACATCCTCGCCGGCTCAGCAGACCGGGCTGTCAGGCTATACAACCCGCAGCCCAGCACAGCCATCCACCCCAGTTCCTCCCACATAACCCGGACCAGCAACAGCGCCCCTCCGGCAATCCCGCAAGGGCTCATGATCCAGGACTATTCGGGCCACGGGTACGAGGTGCTCTCGCTAAGCGTGACCTCGGACAACGCGCGCTTCGCGTCGGTGGGCGGCGACCGCAGCGTCTTCTACTGGGACGTGGCGACGGCGCTGACGATCCGGCGCTTCGGCGGCACGCCGCAGAGCCACACGGCGCGCCTCAACTGCGTGGCCTTCGCCGGCGAGGACGACAGCCTCGTGGTTACCGGCAGCCTCGACACCACGGTCCGGATCTGGGACCTCAAGAGCAAGTCGCTGAAGCCGGTCCAGGTCCTCAGCGAGGCGCGCGACTCCGTGTCCGCCGTAGTTGTGCGCGGGGCCGAGGTCGTTGCCGGCAGCGTCGACGGCCGCGTTAGGACGTACGATGTGCGCATGGGCCGGTGCGTGACGGATGTCATCGGCCCCAGCGTTACGAGCTTGTGCACGACCATGGACGGGAAGGCGCTTTTGGTCGGTAGCCTTGATAGCAAGGTGCGGTTGATGGATAGGGAGAGTGGAGGCTGTCTTAAGACATACTCCGATCCAGGATGGAAAAACGAAGATTTGCGTGTTCAATCCATCCTAGGCGGCAAGGAGCAGTACATCGTGGCGGGAGACGAGATGACGGGCACGCCAGGCCGGAATGGAGAGGGTAGGATATGGGCCTGGGATATTCTAACCGGAGGGCTGGTAGCTCAAGTTGCGGTTCCCTGGGGGCCTCCCGGTCACGAGCCTAAAAAGTCCATTGGCAAAGATGGCAAACCAAAAGAACGAGGTAATGTCCTAAGTTGTCTTGCGTGGAAGGAGAATGGGTTTGGGGATCAATATTGCGTTAGCGGCACGTCTGGGGTTGTCACTGTATTTGGATATCATTGATTCAGGAAGTAAACCCCCTAATTTCGAAAGGGGTTCGTTTTTATGGTATCGCAGAGCATATCATGAAATACTTAACATCAAAATTGACACCAGCAACTGGCAATCCTCAACATTGAGTCTATGCGACAATAATTGGTTGTAATACCATGTCGACTTGTGAAAACAGCCCCTTTCTATGTATCAAGTGCCCCTGTCCTACGCCAAAAACACCGCATGCCGATATGCTCTCCTTATCCATTATAGGATTTCCCAGACATTAATACAGCATCGGACCATATCGTGCAGCCATAGCATTTCACTTATTCAAGAACCTCCCATACTGGCCGTGCTTAGTACATTCCTGCATATTTAAACCAGTTAGGTCGGCAGTCCTCCTTGTTTAACCATGCCTCGCCGTCGGTGAAACGACCAGTCACACAACCTCTACATTTTGGCGAGTTCGGGCAGTTGAAGAAAGGAATGTGCTGGTATCCGATATCGCGGAACCTAGGAAATGTCAGTACGCCAAAGCCGACACTACGGGACGGGTTTACTAACCAGTGGATCTTGGTCTTGTCCTCGAATAGACCCAGCGCAATACTGTGAACCGGCGCATCGCCCCATCTTTCGTAGAAGAAGCCACCAGCGCGGTCTAGATGGTTGAAATAATCCTCGTATGCCTGGCTTCTCCAGAAGTTGATATCCGCGATCTCGAAATTAGTCCAGAAGTGACATGTCGAATAACCATTTGCTTGGTCCCAGTGAACAGGGCGGCGCTCCTTGTCGGTCAACCAACCCTCGGCTCTGTTCTCATGCAGATACTCGGGATGTTGAGCAATGAACTTGTTGGTCTCTGGCCACAGAGTCGGGATCGAGGCCGGCGCATCGTACAGGGATATAGTGAAGCCGTAGGTCTTGTTGTGGTCCTGCATGTAACGGAATACGTCATAGTCGATATCACAGAAGAAGTGAACCTTAGGCTCGACACGCCAGTAGTATTGTATCTCCGCTAGCGCTGGGTGCTTGTAGAAAAGCCCGCTGTTCCATCGACACATCTTGTGGTATGAAATCTTATTAGCGTATTGGATATCGTTCTCTTCGAGGATCTTCACGGATTCCTTGTACAAGTCGTCGTTAATCCAGGATGGGGTATCCCAGTGCTCGTTAGGAATAACCTCTACCATGGAATTAGTAAGGCACACGAATTGGATATGCGTAATTTAACTTACCGTATCGAGTCTCCGCCTTAGTTGCTGCTCTCGTTCTTCGTTTGAATTCTTCAGTGAAAGGGACATCGTTAAAGAAGGTCCACGGATAGTTGAACTTGGAGTTCCATGTTCGCTCCAGATCCTGCATAGACTGCAACATGCCGGCCAACTCTTCGTTTCGTACCAAAGCTAGGAGGGTCGCATTGATTCTCGCGGTGCCAGCGATGCCGGGAGCGTACCCTTCGGTAGCGCGCACGAGGTTCCCCTCCGGTTCCCCTGTGACTATTGGATGGTTAGACGCACTTGAGATAGGCAAGGGATGGAACAGCTAGAACTCACGATCAAGATTGGGATCCCTTTCGACAGTACCATGGAAGTCGGCAGAGGTCTTCATGCCATTATCAGGGCGCCATATTGTATATAGGAAGAAAACGCAGATCACGAAAACAGCGAGCGCGAGAGCGCGGACGGGCCTCGCGATGGCCATGGTGGATAGTTAACGTTGTCTGGTCATTAACTTGGTCGATGTTGTGGTGTTGTAGTGTCGTAGGGTCGTAGGGTATCGAGGGTTAGTTTCAAATTACAAGATGCGATGCGAAGAGATAGGTAAATGGTATATTCGTTACGGTCGTAATCACGGTCGTGACACTGTTTTAAATCAATTAAGTCGTCGGAAATGTACAGATGAAGGGAAGGTTTTGGTATCAACTTGTGACCTGGCGATGGCTCCTAATTTGACAACCTACATCAAATCTCGAGTTGTTTCATTGGGGCAAAGGAGAAATCGGAAAATCTTACAACGCAATACTTGTTTTACCAGATGCAGATGTACCCCCTAGCGCCAGAAGAGATGTGGGTCAACCAAGTCGAAAAGGGGAAATACAGTGCCGAAAGTATGAATTGTGTAGGTTGAGTACCTCTATCCACACTGTATGACCTATCATACCCCTGTAATTAGGACGCGTCAACGCGTACATATGTATCTAATATAGCTAGGTACCTAAAAGATGAAGTGTGATTTTGCGATAGACACTGTGAGGGGTACACATGAGCTTTTCCCTTTCACACAATATGCATCAATCTTGCGGACCGTTCACCATTTCATCTTGCAAGCAAGTTTCGATTTTCATACATACTAAATCCCATTGTTCATTCCTTGAATATATTTATTATGTTGTCTGTACGTTTAGCAGATAAAAGCCCACAAGCTCAAGAGCTTATTCGTATGTTCATGGAAAGATCTCGCGAACAAGAAAGAAGAAACGAATCAAGACTCGTATCAGGAAACGACCTCAGGTCTAATCGTTTATCATCCCCGTCTCCATCGACTTCCATCCTACCTTAAACAAGGATTTCCTCAACTACACTCCATCAGATTCCTTTAGCCAACTGCTCGCTTCCCGGCATTCCGAACCTCGATTGCCCAAAGAGCAATGTTGTATAGCCTCAAATCCCACTACCTTACCACTTCGCTCTCAACATCCTCGTCGGGCACGAAACCATCTCCAACAATCGATCCCTTCTCGAATAACTCGCTGTATGAAACGCCGGGTCACGAGACAGACGCGCCAATCAAGCGGACAAGGAAATGGAAACTTGGATTTCTGGGAGCTTGCTCAGAATGGTAGGTCCTGTTATGCATGCATACCTAATCACCAACGATTAACTCATAGGTGGTATCCAGGTTTCACCCGTCGAACGGCAAAATAAAGATAAATATGAAATGACGAAGGGTCTTGAGCTGTCAGGAAGGCATTGCCGAGGCTAACGTGGGTAGAGATGAAGAGCTTAATGGCTTCTTGATTGCCCAGTGCAGTGCAAAGATCTGCAGGGACCAAGCAACCGCTAATTTATGGTTGACTTTGGATGAACTGTTGAGTAGGAAACTGAAAAGGTAATCCTTTGTGAGTGTTTTATTTTGAATTGATCCTAAACGCTTGAAGATTCAATCGGTTATAAAGCTCTAGATGTAGGTACCTTGACAGGAAGGACTGAAGTAAGTGTAACCAACAGGTAAACGAGTAAACAGGCCAGGTTAGGTAGAATTTTCTAGCCAAGCTAGAGAGGCCTTCTACGATATTTACAATTACGATTACAAGAGTTACAATTGCAAGCAATACCTACCTAGCTTGCTAGGTAGCCACGCAGTTGAGCCTCGCGAATAGATGAGTACTGCTCCCCAATCAGGGTCCTGGAGGTCATGGAGTAGGTACCTAGGTGAGTAAGGCATCAAAAACAATTAAACTAGAGTACTAGGTAGTTGAATCAGACTAAACCAACAAGATCAAAGTAATGTCAACTGTTTATACGAAAAGTTTGTTTCCTAAATGTTATGTATATTTAAATAAACAATATATATGTGGTTTTAATGGATATTTAAATTAACGAGTATATATGCATATATACGCTATATGTAAGTACGCAAGTTACCCATATGCATGAAATAAACAAACAGGACTTAACCTTCGACGAATATGAAATTGGTATTTATAACAATTCATCTCATAACGCCTAAAATCACTTAGCGAACAATTTATCTCAGACGTCGGCCTTGTGCTAGCAGATCAATAAGCATGGCATTCGCCGCTACATTAGGCGCGCTAACTGAAGAACTGGTTGAGGTTATCACCTCAACGTCAAGCCAGGTAGGCAGGCTTAGAAGTCAGCTACATATTCTCGGTCAGGCACACTTACACGTAGCAATAGTCAGATCCCGGGCGCTTTAACGTTCTTAAGGAATCAAGCCTACGGACACTTCGATATCACAGCTTTCTACGCACCAATCAATTCGAGGTTGCGGAGAAACTCAACGGCTTCGAAGAGCATTTCCGGGTTGTCAATCGAGACGGGCTAGCTGATGCGTTAAGGGAGCGTTTAGATGCTCTCGCTCTTATCTCCAACAAATGGACACCTGACCTTCTCCAACTATTACTACAGCTAGAAGATCAACCTATTAAAAAGTCTAAGCTCGCTGATCTCGAGTTGCTCAGAGAGCCAGAAGAGGATCCTGCACCTCCCCTTAGATGGGCTGATATTGCTAAAGAAGATGGCTGGGACCAAGACCCTGATATATGGAAAACGGCTCGATTCGATGGAGACAGCTCTGATGATGAATATCTTAACGGCACATCTGATATCTCGGCCGAGGATGAGCTTACTTCAGTATCGTCTACCGAGGCACAGTATCGGAAGCTTCCCACAGATTTTCTTATCGGCTCTCAGGATGAGGCCGGACTGGACCAGGTTCGAGAAACGCAACTTTGGAGGAACGCTGTGCCACCAAAGGATGCAGCAGGTAGATCCCAGAAGATTATCATGTCAGAATTCCAGGCAGTACGCGAGGTGCTTTTCATGCTGAATGGTCTGGAAAACACCTTGTTTGACGCACAAGGAGTCCCATCTCTACAATTCCAGCTGAAGCATACTTCATGGGAAGTTTACAAAGCATTGCTTGGTTCACTCAGCGAAGCGGACCGACAATTGTCTGTTCTCCGCGAGTTCGCGAAGCATCCGCAACACGTACCGCTATTACAAGTATTCCAGGAGGCTGTCCAAAGACGCCTTCAGTCATTCGATATTGAAATCTCAAAATTACAACACCGATACGTAGATATCCAGGAAGATGTTGTTATTAGTATTGCGAGAGTTCTAGGTGATGTAAAACCTCATCTACAGCCTCTTGCCTGCCTCTCAGATATCATCCACATGCTCCAAAGATCAAAATACACTCATCCATTTCATTACTTAGAGCTCCTTTTCGATGCTGCCGAAGTTGCTCAGTTAGAAGGAGGTGATGTGGTGTACGAATTCGTTGCTACTTTGTTCTTCGAATGTTTCCAAGTTTACCTTCAATCCATCCGTCTTTGGATGGAAGCTGGAGAGCTGGTCGAGGAAGATAAAGCCTTCTTCATTTCTAGTTCGTCAAGTCAAGTTTCCAAGAGTCAAGTCTGGTCAGATCAATTCACGTTAAGGAGAACTTCCGATGGCACGCTATATGTACCACGATTTTTACAGCCAGCAGCGTCAAAAATCCTCACCACCGGCAAGAGCGTTGTCATCCTCAAGCTCCTGGGAAAATATCAATCGACCAATGTTCAAACGGCGGAGACAGCTCTAGACATTAGTGGAGATTTTACGTCTACGTATGGGGTCTTTGCGCCGTTCTCTGAGGTCTTTAACGGTGCTTTCGAGAAGTGGATGAGAAGCAAGCACCACGCTGCTTCTACAACTCTTCAGCGAACTCTGTTCGAATCGTGCCATCTTTGGTCGGTCCTGGATTCCCTCCGACAAGCGTATCTTATGTCCGACGGCTCACGATCTGATACGTTTACATTCGCAATATTTAACAACCTCGACCTTCTTAATGCTAATTGGCATGACCGATTCATTTTGACTTCTTTGGCTCATGACGCTTTTGGTTCCCTTGCCGATGCTCACCAGATAGCTGTCAGTGTATCTAGAGATGGACTTACAGGTGATGTAAACGACGTGCGAAGATCTGTTCGCGCAGGTCTACCCTTTATTAGAATAATTCATCGTCTATCCTGGCCAATTCGAATTATATTGTCAGATGAGAGTCTTGCCCAATATCAAGCCGCTTTCACCTTCCTGCTGCAGCTCCGACGAGCTACTTACGTCCTTCACAAATATCGTCTGATATCTGACAGCATTGCCGGCATAGCAATCACGTCATCAGATCAAACAATTTACTATGGACTCAGGGCAAAGTTCCTTTGGTTCTGTAATATCCTTCACTCCTATTTTAACACATTAGTCATAGGGCCGCTAGTGACTCAGCTTCACGAAACGCTCCAGCAAGCGGAAGATGTTACTGCCATGATCACCTCGCACAGCGCATTTACAAAGCAGATGGTTGCTGAGATGTGCTTAGGTGGCAAACTTGATCCTATCCGGCAATGTATTCTGGACATGTTTGATCTCACCATCAGACTTCAGGATGCGCGCCAGTTAGAATCCGAAAGAGAGCAAGAAGAGGTCCAAGAGCTATCACGATTATCGGTAATGTCTTCGCCAATGAAGCACAAGAGGTATCTCAAGAGTGGCGAGGAGGAAGACGAAACGTTCCTCTTGGAGCAAGACAAAAGCTCGATGATGCAAGATAGGGAAATGTCATTCGCCGAAGTTCTCGATGAGATCCGAGCTGACTTCGATCGGCACTTGAAATTCATTTCCAGTGGTTTGAGGGGGGTTGCAAGAGCCAGTGGAGATGCTGCTGCAGGAAAATGGGACACGCTGGCCGAAATGCTTGAGGTTGGAATCCAGGGACGTAGGTAGCTGCAGGTAACATAGGTGCCCAGGCTGCTAAGTATAATAATAAAGCAGTCTATGACATGCACATACTTATACCCACATCGAACTTCTTACTTCACCGAGTGTGGAACTACATCGAGATTCATCCTAAGGTTATAATAAGCTTACATTGATACTATTTCAGCCCCATTAAGGTCTCCAATGACACTTTGTTGCATTGTACAGTCCGATCCACTCGAAGATGTAGCAAATTGCCCGTAGAACTCTTAATATCAAAACAATCAATCTGGTCTATCAATAATGGGATCGATGACAGGGCGTTTATTCTGATCTTCTGCGTGAACTATGACCTACTAGGTACATAACATGACGAAGGTGTCCCTAAAGTTAGGACGCTAGGGATGACAGAGAGAGGAAGCCGATGAAAGTTGAAGTCTGAGCAAACTTGCTCCACTGTAACAATTCTTGGCACGCATCATACCCATGGGGAAGTGGGTCGCTCTAAAAATTGGAGACAATAAGTACGTACCCAAGTACCTCAATACTGTAAATCCAGAAGTTTCAGCCGCAGTTACAGAAATGAGCCTCATGGATGAGTAAGGCAGGTGAGGCTGAATTCTGCACGTGATAAGCGCCACGTCTCCACTCTATCTTTTAGTCCCTGAATTAGGTGATTCTCACTGTTATTCGCCTTGTCGCATCACGGCCATTCTCATCTCCGACTCATCAACGCAGAACACTATTTATTAGAAGTCTTCCAAAATAAGTCCTAAGGACGGTTTTAAGTGTTACACTCGTATCAGTATAACGCGCCATGTCTGAACGAAAAGTCCTTAGTATGTGTTTCTGTCATATCTGGATGTCCTAAATACTGACCGCACACAGCCAAATACTACCCTCCGGATTTTGATCCGAGCCAGATCAAGAGAGTCAAAGGACCTAAAACTGCCGGTCCAAAGGTCCAGACTGTCCGTCTAGCAGCTCCATTGGTATGAAAACATTTTCTCCCTTCTGAAATTATATATTTACGCACAGTCACTAACATATTCATAGTATGTTATATTCTTCATATGAATACTATTATAAAATGATGTCAATATTAACACATTTGTAGCTCGATGAAATGCACGACGTGTGGAGAATACATCTACAAAGGCAGAAAGGTAAAAAGTTTCCACTTAAGCGTCTTCTATCCCAAAGGAACCCCATGCTAATATATATGATTAGTTTAACGCTCGAAAGGAGACTCCGTTAGATGAGAAGTATCTAGGCATCCAGATATTCCGGTTCTACATCCGCTGTACAAGATGCAGTGGGCAGATCACGTTCAAGACGGACCCTAAGAATCAAGACTATGTATGTTTCAATTCCAACCCCCTATTCCTATTATTCTTCTAATCACAATCCCAGGCCTGCGAGAGCGGCGCAAAGCGCAGCACGGAGCCGTGGCGCGTCGGCCGCGACGAGACGGACGAGGAGCGTCTCGACAGGCTGGAGAAGGAAGAAGAGGAGCGCAATGCGATGGTGGAGCTTGAAGCCAAGACTGTGGATGCTAAGCGCGAGATGGCCGTCGCAGATGCGCTCGACGAGATCCGCACCCGGAACGCGAGATTGGAACGCGCTAACCAGGACGGGGTAGAAGTTAGTGTAGCTCTGCCCACGGATAACGACGCAGAACGCCAAGAGAGGGAAGATGCGGAGGCAGCGAGAAGGGCTTTCGAGTTCGCGAGGCATGTCGATAGTATCACCGAGGATGTGATAGATGAGGAGATGGAGGATGATATTTCAGCTTCAGGTTCGTCGGGCACGCCTGCGTCGAGTAGCAATAGTACGCCTAAGCTGGAATCGGTGGCGGCGGCGCCCCCAGCGGCAAGTACGAGTGCAACGTCCAAGGACATGCCTCCTCCGTCATTCAAGCGCGTGGTCAAGAAGAAAAAGGACCATAGTGCTCTCCTCGGTATCAAGAAGAAGCCGTCCCTCGTATAGGCAGATCATGCCTCCGGTCAGCCACAACTACGATTACTAGGATTCATAGCATAGCGGACGGTATTGGGATGGCGTACGATTATAGCATACAGTTTGTGCTTTCGCTGATTAATTGAGATTCCTTCAGTCATGACACCCAGCCTTGGCGATCTCTTTGAGCAATAGATCTCGAGAAAATCTCGGAGTACCCTTGGCTCTGATTGGTCATAATCGCATTAGATATTTCTGTCGAAGACTTCAAGTGCTGGTATGTATAAAGTACATACATACATTTTGGAACATTTCTTCTACTGCTTGGCAGATAGGGTACCATTTGACATTTTGCCAAAAGTAAGCACATACATCGGCTGTGGTCTAGATCGCGATAAGTTCCGGCACTCCGTCACCCTGCCGATGACGTTCTGGCCCCGTTTACTACTGCCGAGGATTCCTACGGCGAAGACTGACATAAGCCATCCAATCCTACACCATTTTTAGAACAGCCCAGACATGCTCTACGTAATCATTTATAACTCGGATGTTTATTTTGATATGTTGGTAGTTTGGGGCGGTCAGGCCGGATTGAGTTTTGTTTATGCACGTCACACAATCCTACCTACGCATTGTATCTCGAGTTATTGTCATTTATGCCTGCGCTAAGAGACGATCGGAAAGGGGCGGAGCGCATGTTAACCGTCGTTGCCGGCGAGCTGTGCGAATGCTTGATCTTGATTGGTTAGTATCAGTTAAGGAGGTGAGGGAAGTTTTTCAGAATCCACCTACACATTCCTGATATACATATCCTAGGCGAGTGATAGTGTGTATTTACGTATGCAATTGGGAAGAATACCACCAGGTGACAGAATTGATTGACATATGTCATGATAAGCGGCGAAGTAGCGAAAGGTCACGAGCGCAAATCACGAAAACACGGTCATGGGATATTTGAAAGTGATGTAGTTGTTAAGCTGATTGTTCATGATCGTCCCACCGACGCAGGATCATCGTCAGATATCGTATTCTCATACGACTAGCCTATGCGGCAAGTCGTTCATTGGCTTTAGATTGTTGCTCAGATTATCGCCGTCTTTGTTGCTCGACGACTCGGCCATCAGCAAAATGTTGCTAAGCTCTTCCTCTCGTTCGCCTCTCGTTTTAAAAACTCCAACTGACCTGACTCCCATTCGCTAAAACGTGGGTGGCTTATAAGTCACGAGCCCTCCATGGCGTGTGTATGTTGAATCCCTCTCATGCGTGTACATCGCTTTCCTCGGGATGTCCTGAACGCCTCGCATAATAATATGGCTTCGAAGCTCACCCGAGCTGAGCCGTTGTTTTTTGGGTTTGTTTGCCGTAGACTTGACGGCCGTGTGCTATGTTTGTTTATACGTGTACGTTTGTCAACGACGACGTGTATGTTTCAAGTCATGATATAAATCTCTTCAAATGCTCAACCTCTCTCAGTCATGATATTCAACTTCGCCTGGACTCCTCGACGATGTGCTGCTACCTGATGTGCCGTTCGGTAGACCTATGACGTGAGAGCGCGGAGACCGGTTGCTTCGTCGGCTTGTTGGCATATTTGCGGCCTCCATCTGTCTCTTGGTGTGTTGGTGCATAGATCGAGCGTAACTTAACAGATCGACTGGTGGAGGGAGAGATGCTGGCATGGACATGTTGTAGCTGCTTCGAGACGACATTGTGAATAATTGGTGATTTGCGGTCAAGCCGGCTTGATACTTGAAGTGGGTTAAATTGTGGTTAAATAGTAAAAGTTAGATGGGAGACCGAAGCCAGTTCGTTTTTCAGTACAGTGAAATCTCACGATCGATACCTTAAAACGTACCAACGACGGCGGGAGAGAGCGTGAGGTCCAAAGGTTTTATAACAAGGACGAAGATGGGAAAAGAGGGGACGGAAGAGTCTAGAGGGATTCGGGTTAGAGTTTAAAGAACGTGTTGGGTGTAGGGTGGCTTTGATAGACGGGCGAGAGGGTCTAGTTAGTACTGTACAGCGGTCGACTCCCACGACCTACTGCAGACAAACGGACTAGGAGTACTTGAGAAGTGAGATATGCGGTGATCGACATGTAGGGACGCCGTTTTAGTGCCGGGATGGGAAACCAAGTATGCAGGCTATGGCGTAAGTGAGAGACGACAGGCCAATGACCGGGCCGGGGCCATTAGACGTTCGCCACGAGCAAGGCTGATGATGCATTGTGCACTAGACTTGCAGAGATTCATTACTACGTAGTTGATTGCCCATGTCACCACACTATCAAATTGGAAGGGAGGAAAGGGGCTAATGCTTAGAATTGGCATGTCATTCTGCATTCGGACACCGCTAGCGGGTGAGGACATAAAGGAAACGGGAGACTTGGGACTTCTGAAGCTTGAGGGGGAAGCCATGTCTTGCCCATGAAAGACTCCACTTGTGACGATTGGGAAAGACCCTGGCGATCTTGTCAAGACCATTGGACCTTTGAAGTCATCGCATATGTCATTCTATTGGCCACGATTTGATTTCCTTGTAATTCCTTGTACCGAGACAATAGTGGAGGCCCGACGGAATCAAGATGCTAGCTAGCACCGTGCTAGATGTGTACATAGTATCATATACACCCATGGGATATTATGCGCACATATCGTGTAGGTATGTATTCAGGGTCCTAGCTGACCGTGAGGTGCTTGTATATTGGTGACAGACTTCAGCTCTTGTGAAAATATTGTATGTATCTCAAAAGACAGCTGAATTGTTACTCGAATTGGTCGATATGATGATGAATAACTCATAAACTCACAAACTGCCTGTGAACGTATGAGTTATGAAGTTATGAATGTGACGTCATAGGACCGCTGTAATAAGATTGAACTTCGGCGAAGAATAAGCACGTGCAGGGATGGCGGTATCGCGGTACGCAGGTTTCCATCAAAACAACTCATACATTGTATGTACCGAGGTACTTTGACTTCCAAGGTTCGTATTCCTGTTCAATCTGTCAATTTGCCTACTTGCCTCTAGAGAACTTGGTATCCCTAGATAGTCTCTCGCTTGTCAAGAGGTCAATATAGTCAGCCTACCTAGGTAAGAGGCGTCTCGAATTCAGGAAAGTTGTGTGACCTTTGCTTTCCATGAATCTCAGAAAAGTGGCGCGGCAAAGCAGGAACCGAGCGGCTTCAGGGACGAAAAAGCAAACTAGCTGAAGGACCCCTAAAAATCCGGACGGTTTTGGACTCGCAGACTCGCAGTCGGCCGTTCTCTTAGCTCTATCGTTGACGCGATGTCGAATCTTGACATGACTAGTGCTAATCGAGTATGAGCAGATTTGATGGTACAGAAATCCAGAGTGCCCAGGCTGCCAGGGTGCCTCATGGTATTTCTTTCAATTTGCAACTCTTGAAGCTACATTGCCAGATTGCCAGATTGCGCACCTTTAGGGCTATCGCAATTAACAATAACGTATATGTAGCGATCGGCAATGCACATATCTGCTGTTCGAAATGATACCTAGTACCCATCGGTCCATGTACATACCTAAGTTTCCATTACGGCCATGTACGCGCAGACCAGTCGACGGCGGCGGCAATCGAATTGATGATGAAGGGATCGAAGGGTAAGGGTACATAGTGAATTGGTCCGTAGCACTGTGCGCTGTCGGGCTGCATTTCAGTATGCACTGCAATGTTGGGGCTGGTTCCGGGTCAAGCGGGATGCACGTCAGTCAAGAACAGACAGGCCGGCAAGCGAACCTGTAAAAGAATGAGGTTCGTTATTAACCGCGAGCCAAAATAGGGGTCCAAGGGGTACAGCAGATCTACCTAGCGGTACCGATACTAGGTGAGGTATGGTTGCAAGCGAATTGTCCTCGATGAAGTCTAGACGCCATAGATAAAATGATAGGTTGCGAGTTGTTTGCTCATTGTATGTATGTATGTACCAGTGTGCAGTGTGTAGGTGTGAAGTTGAGGCAAACAAGAATCGAGAGCGGTGACGCCGCTAGTCTGGTAATACTTCTAAATAATTTAAGTTTCAGAATACCCACTTCGCACCTTCATCATTCTTCAAGATCATGACTGCCATGATAAGATAACATCTCTAAAAAAAAAATATGTAACTGTCCATTTTCAATCTAGGTTTTTTTAGATACCCCCCTGTCTTGTCGGATTTGTGAGGTCAGAATTGGCCCGTGCCCTCAGCATCCCCCTTGTCCATGTAAACGGGAAGCCTAATGATGTCAGCTACAACTAAAACTTCCAACCTTCCAGCCTTCTCGCCAATTCCCGCTGACTAAAGCTTGTCTTCTCGGGCATTCCTCTACTTCCCATATTCCTTAGCAGCTTAGGTCCTTCAACTAGCCCAGCAGCCCAGTTCAGCTATGCTGGAAGAGGCTCTGCCTACCATACTGCCACTCGCATCGATCTCCACAAATCCTGATAGATTGACGCCAGGAAGAATAGAAAGGCTACATCCGCCTATCGAGCTGTCGACCTAGAGGCTCGATTCGAGCCCTCGCCACTGAACAAGCTATCTAAAACCTTCGTTGCCAAATCTGACCTCACTCGTCTCCAGCAATCCCACGTGATGACGAAACACGAGGCGAATCATAACGTCGTTGGCCAATACGCCCCCCAAAGTTGTCCGGAATCAGCCACCCATATGTAATACCTCCGCCCAGCTGGTATCTCCAGGTGATGTTGAACAGCTAGACTTCTGCCTGTGTTCACCCTCGTGAAGCATGACATATGAGTCTGACATCAGACTAGGTTCTGACTCTCCCATCGGCATCCCCTCGCTAATCGTATTGAGCGTTGAGTTTGTGGTCGATGTCAACACCGATTGACTCATTGGTACACCCCTTTCCTTCGCGCCGCTTTAATCGAGCTGGAATCTCCTTTCCGTATCACAAAACAAAGAAATCAGCCATCAATGATCACGATCCTCTCTTTGGATCCTGTGGCTTAATTCCGAAGCTGTACGTCACACGATAAGCTAACAAGCCTTCATATTAAGGAGTGACCTCATTTCATCTCTTCCCGCAACACTTACCCGAATTAAGTTATCGGAGTATTGTTGATTCGTGCGACAACCTAGGAGAGAATGAGGGATGGTACGAGATCATCTTTGGCAGGCTCGTCAACAGGGACCGTTCAGTTCATTATATGAGTGCCAAAGTTACCCACTCCGATTCCTCAAAATGGCCCGAGGTTACCCAAGTACCGATACACACGCACCGTGTCACTCTAATTTGTCGCTTCGGTCTGTTCTATTAGAAACTGCATATTAGCTCAAGTTCACATAGATGTATTGGTGAATTGTCACTCTAGTGCTACGTGACCCTTGCGGGGAAGACGCCTAGAGTCATGGATAGCCACTTACATTTTTGGGGCATTCACACCGCAAGTTACGGGCCACCTAAAGTGAGTTAATAATATCCCATCCATGTATTCAATGCGGATTACTCGCCTAATACTTAAGTACTTAGGTAGGTAGGTTGTTAACTGAACTAGATGTCATAATACTTGCACGACGATTCATATGTAAATAGAGCGGTATTTAGGTCACGATATGGGACTTTGCTATTCTACAATTGTACCTACTCCACCCTTCAACAATACCATTTTTGGCAAATTGATCAGCTCTCCGATACCGTTCGCTTTGACACGGTCCGTGGACAATCTTACCCAAGATCAATGGTAGTTGGAGAATGCGGGACTCCATTCACATCGCTAGCAAGGGCAGCGGCATGCTTAGTGTACCTAGGTATCTAAAGGAACAGATTGCCTGACTAACTTGCAACGACAATACACCCTTGCCCACGCCATAGTAACTATACCGATATTATGAAAACTTACATGATAGCATAGACATCTATCATGAGCGTTTGGGAGCTTCAGGGAGCTTCAGGGGTATAGCACGGAGGTGTCTGCTGACTCATCACGGAGGTGCGTCGGTCTATCTCACTCTCTCCGGTTTCCACTTATCCCGTCTACCTCATTTTGAAGCGGGGCCGGCTAACCGGTTTCTTAAACGGGGTTATCACAACCCAGAGTGTCCACTGTCCAGTTGTAACACCCCTGATGATGACATGTCTAATCCTCCCACCCTTGTCGTTTAAACCTCTATCCTTGTTTTCGTCACATTAAGCGCGAGAAATTTGATCATGCGTACTGGTATTATAACAATTCTTAACAGTAACTCGTTTGCCTAAGCAAATCCTAACGAAAAGTTATATTAGCTTTCATATGAGGAAAGCCCCTATTCGTCTCAAGCGCCTCTGTCGAAATGGCCAGATTCGAAGCGCAAGAACTTGTCCTGCATTAGGCCAGTTCCGCTTCGATAACACCCTCCATGGCTGCTGGTTGTTTCCAAACCTTGATTATCTTCAAGCCAGTACTTCTAAGAAGGCCGTCCCATTCATTTACAGTCCTCTCCGCCGAGGATGTACAGGCCAACATCGTCAGGTCAGAGGTAGTAATGCGTGGTGATGGCATTATATTTTCGACCATACATTCGTGGATTAACAGCTTGGAATATCCCTTTTCCATGCCCTTAGCTATGACCTTCAAAATCTCCGCCGCCCCGTCATCTGGCCAGTCGTGAAGAACGGTATGTAGGAAATAAGCCCGGGCACCTTTCACTGGCTGCGGAGTGAAGAAGTCATATGGGTATTTCGAAATGATCTTATTGCATATCTCCACGTCTTGGAGGACCCCAGGAAGGTCCTGTAATACGAGGCTTCCCTCTGGTATATCCGGATGCTTGAGCCGGAACTTCTCTAGGTCGTGACCCTTGCTTCCGCCAACATCAACAACTAGCGCTCGGCCCGGCTTGGCATCCTTTAAAAGCGTATCCGTGGGGTACACCTCTGGCCAGGCCACCATGTTTCCCTTAGAATGGCACTCCATCGCATGGGTGAACTCCTTATTGCGGATCGGGTCGGCTACGATGTACCCAAAAAAGGACGCATCAGGACCTTTCACATGTTGCATGACGCCGTTTCTATCATCAATAGGATTTTTGTATCCCGTTTTTTTCACTATGGTATAAAAATGAGTAAATAGGCTCACGAAACTTTATTATCGTGACGCAAGAGCTTCCTCTAATGGACTTGTTCCGCATATGCAGATGATTTAACGCCACAAACGGGCCAGAAGTAAAATTTGAAATACGTACGAAACGGAGGCATCGCGCCAAACATCACTGTGGTTATATCGTGGTACAACGCCCCATATAAAGCTGGGAATGAGGGGTCAGTCCCTAATGTCGTCGCCCAAGGGGTAAGCGCATAGGTATCCTCTGCCGTTTCTATGAGAAGATGCTGTGCGGCGAGCTGTCTCACAATTCGTCCTTCCCGTCATTTCGAGTTAGCAAGGATAGACCATCACACGGCACGATCTGTACTGACTGATAAGCTTAGGATCTGTATCTGTAAGCCTAGCAAGCCCGGCGCTCGTTTGTGGCTTACTTCCATCCTCTACCCATTTCTTAAAAACGCCGGCATCGATAAGGGTCTTGGTAGCAGCATTGGTGCATGGATTTACCCAATTGTGATTCCACGCGATATCCCAGGGCCTTCTGACTCTTTGTAAAACGTCAAGAATTAAATTTTCCGCTTGCGACCTGTCGTCCTCGTTTGCGAAGGAATCGAAATCAACTTCCCGAAGAGCAGCGGACAAACGATCCAGAGCAGACATAATTCCAAAAAAAGGCACAATAGTGATATCTAAAAGATATAATCGCAAGGAGAAAAACTCTTCAGAACAATCATCGCTCAAAATTTCAGGATTGGTAAAACACGAGACAAAAAGAATGATTGCTGACAGGCGAATTTACAATCTTCTAGGTTACGGCATTATCTGCCGTGAGGCTAAGAGAGCTGCCCAGAATATCGAGAAGATCAACGTAATATAAAAAATACAACTTTTTTCGTATGAGCTTCTTATAATGTAGCTTTCTCCACCAATCGAGATATGCCGTCGTAGTATCAACTGCACGGACGACTCCTCAATATAATTGATCATTGGGTAGGTAGGTACGCATTCTTCACCCAAAGTTTTCATTTGTTTGTCGCTGATTGGCTACAAACTGACAAAGCTGTAGGTTTTGGGGCAAGTGTAACATGTATTAGATCTACAAGAAAGTTAAAAAGGCGGAAATAGCTTACGGAAGATCACCACTAGTTATGCACATACACATTTTAAGTTCAAGGGCATCAGGTTATGACGTTAACATGCGGACATTTACGAAAAAAAAGGCCTTGCCGTAAAAATGTGTAACTGTCAGATCTGCTAGCAACTCTGTGAGAAGAGGGAATTCTCTCCGTTCTCTCCGTTTTCTCCGCCCTCTCCATCCTCTTCCAGCATGTCACAACATATGCAGTGGCATTCACTGTCGTGACCATGAGTTAAATATCCGATTGCTACTCTTTCGTCTAAGAGTGTTACTCTTAAGATTTAAGTGAGCACCTCGCCGACGGCAATATATATTAATTAAACGAGACTCGGCATTTGCGATCGCTGGCGCATTAATTATCCGATGGCTGGTTTGTGGAAAGTAGATGATTATGGCATCATCGCAAAGAAGGGCTGTTGGTCTATGATATCTATTCTAACAGGTTAGTTTCGAACACATCCCTTGTTATATTGGCGCTAGATTTAAAGATACTTACCGAACCGTCGGATCTTCAGTCGTCATTGGGTTGCGAATATATTGCCGGCTATCCTTTGGTCGAAACTCAATAGGCCCTGACGATTGGATCGTCATCCTATGCCTTATCGTCGCCTACGTCGACTGTGCATTCGCCACGATCGGTATTAACTATGGCCTTGGGAGGCATATAGCGGTACTAGACCCAGCCGATGCGGTCGAAGCTTTGAGGTGGTCCGTCATCGCCTCAACTGTCAACGTCTGGGTGTTTTCGTTACCGAAATTTGCTATCGTCGCAATCCTTAAGCGTATTCTAGACTTCAGAATTAAGACCGCGATCCTCTTCTGGGGTCTATGCCTCACTTCCCAAGCTTGTGTCTTCGCAACATCTGTCTGGTGGGTCTATCAGTGTTCGCCTATCGAGTACGGATGGAACAGGTCTATAAAGGGGACATGTGCTCCGGTCAGTATAATACAGAATCTCGGATATGCCACCACGGCATACTCGGCCTTTCTCGATATATTCTTCGCCCTCTATCCGGTCCCGTTTATCATGAAGTTGAACATGCAGTTCAAGAACCGCCTTGCTATCTCGATGGCTATGAGTCTTAGTGTCCTAGCTTCTGCGATATCAATTTACAAGCTAGCGATATTTAAAGAGGTCTTCGATGTGCTAGCCACAGATCCCACTTGTGAGACCCCTTAACATTATATATGACAAAGTAGCTCACTCAAAAACAGATCCCACCCCCTATTTCTTTATGTTAGGTTTTTCTGAAGGCTTCGTTCTCATCCTCGGCTCCTCCTTCCCGGCGTTAGGTCCCCTTTTCCGGGCCGTCAAGCGAACGATTTCCACCAATTTAAGTAGTAGAAGCGACATGAGCGACTCACGTTTAACAAATAGTGGTCCTCAGTATAGCGATCCGGAAAGGAAGTGGAAGAATCTAAGGAGAAAACAGCCCACAGAACACCAAGCAGCGTTAGCTAGCATCGACGCCATACCACTATATCATACCCCGACTGCAACTAGTAATGATGACGAAAGCATTCCTAGGACGGTAGATACCCATTAGCATATCTCTTGGAGTAGACCAACATTATAACTACCTATACATATACACAAGTTTTATTCGCCTATCTAGGTACCTACCTACCTATGAGGAAATCATCAGGCGCAAAAACGAAGGCCGCACGGAGCTTAGCTTCTGAAACTCTGACACAGTCTTAGCTAAAGTATCATTTTTTCGGGCGAATTATACCATCCGTTCTCAGACAACTCCGTGTTCGAATTCTGGAACCTTTAATCGCCTATGGCATTTACCTTTTATAGCATGAGAAACTATAAAGAACCTACCCTATATATGTATGTAATATGAATATTCACTAATGTAATGTGAGTACATTGTGACTGTTATTTATAACTGCCAGTTAACCTACCTGGGCACATTATCTTTACTAACTTGTCTACATCCATTGAAGGTTTTTTGTCTAACCATTTTATATCACACAAACATCACTAATTCTCCCTTATTATTGGAGATCATAGTATCTGAATGAGTTGTATTATTACAACATTATGCGTTATTAGGTAGCGAAACGACGACCACCAGTCTCTCCTAGCCCAGACTATCTTGGATGGCCATGAAGACCATCCAAACACCCAGCAAGACGACAACGATTCCGCGTACGTCCGAATGACGTCTCCCAACAACAAAACAGATGGAGAAGATCTCCATACAGAACCCATCCAGAGGTCAATGAAATACAAAACGGGTATCCCACAAGCGTCCACTCACGACGAGGTGACAAGAGAAAGGGACAAAAGAAAAGAAGAAGAAAGGGACAAACAGACAAACAAGGGTATCTTAAACGCCGTGCCTTCAGGGGCACTCCTTCGTCCTCCAGCAAGTATTCAACCATCACGGTTCTAGTTCGTCTAAGAATCGGGAGCGATGATATCAAGAAGTCATCGCACAAACTCCACTGCATCTGCTCCGGCTTCTTCATCGGCGATATACAGGGCAAAACCAATGTCAGGAGCCTCCGAGAAACAATCATGATTGGAATTGTCGTCATTCATAGCCATTACGTGTTCTCGGGTGACGTCGGCCCATGCACCTCTGTGATACCATCTAGCTCGTCATTTGGGATATGCTCGAGCATCAAACTAAGTTCCAGAGTCATCTGCTGTTGAGAGAAGTCGCTAAGGCCCACCAACCCACTGGACTGGTCCTGCATGGGAAGCTGAGCCTGTGCTGTTGTGGGCTGAACCTGCGTAGGCATAGCAGGCGCATGGTTGTGATTCGGCTGTAGAAGGTGCGGGTCGGTTGGGTACGAGACTTCTTGTTGGGGCGTAGGTAGTTGGGCGGGAGCGTCGTTGTCAGGAGCAGGGTACGTAGCGTCGGCCTGCTGGTTGATCTCGAAGAAGTCGTCGAGCAGCGAGTGGATGTCATGGAGATAGTCTTGTTGCTGTAGGGCAGCTAGCTGATCGATGTCCTCCATCGGCGATAGGAGGGGCTCCAGGGGGTAAGCCATACCAACGTCAAGGTCGAAGGGATTGTACGGCTCGAGTTGAGGATAGTTGCCATTGAGTTGAAAATAGTTGCCTTCGAACTGATCGTGTACATTATTATCAAAATTGAAAAAATGGTCCTGGGAGTAGTTTGGAGCGTCTTGTGGTACACCTAGATCCATGGGAGCGTTATCTAGTTGCAAGAACCCGTTTGTCTGGTAAATCTGTGGCTGGTGATTGTTATCGATCACTGCGTATGACTCGGCGTTATCATGGAAATTGGCTCCTGTCACAGGGTCGATTGAGTAGTCATGGACTTCTTGCAGCACATCTAGCTCCATGAAAGGGTTATCTTGCGGCAAGAGCTGAGCTTCCTGAGGAAGCTGTGACTGCTGGGTAGATTGATGTTGATGATTGTTGTCGAACACTCCGTAAAACTCGGCGTTATTGTTTAGATCGGTCTGTGCCACGGGCTCGGCCGAGTTGTCATGAGATTCTTGGGGAATAGCTGGTTCTGCGAGGTAGTAATCTTGCTGCCAAGGCTGGTCGTCCTGTTTGAGCTGTGACTGCTGAACATTCTGGTGAGGAGGAGCGGGTTGATGGTGTGTGTACAGCGCGGATTGTGAAATTTCCCGGCAGTCTAGGTATTCTTCAGATCCTAAGAGCACCTGTCGGAAGACGAAACCCATAAGACATGTTTCTGAAAAGACTTTCTTCTCATCAGCCTCCTTGGGTTTGCGGGTTCTAGCCTTTTTTGGCTGTGAACCCTCGTCCAACTCCCACCGGAGGCTTCTCTTGAGACGATTGTCTTGGGGGGGCTCACCATCACCGCTGCTACCACCCTCACTGCGAGATATCGTGGGTCCGATCATGTTCGCAGCTTACTTGGTCAGCTGATGATGTCTTAATATATAGACAAGTACTTGAATAGAAGCAGAGTGAATATTTGGTTTACTTACAATGGCAGAAAAAACCGCGTCTCTGATGGTCGTGACGTTCAGTGAATCCTCCGCGTGTCTTAGGTGGAGGCATAGGCTTGAAAAATAGTTGCAGTTGAAATTCAAGCAGATGGTATCGAAGAACAAAAACGAGAGGCAGAATACGAGAAAAAATGAAGAATGGTTTCGGATAGTATGCAGCGTGAAGTTGTCAGTGGTGAGGTTGTGCAAGATGTGCAGTAGGTTGTTGGTAATTTACTTTGTAAGGCAAGTGTGAGGTAGTGGGTAAGGCGGCGAGGTAGGTGACGAGAAAGGAACAATTGTTCACAAACCTAGTAGGTAGATCTACTTATATGTTTTTTGTCGTCTGCCTATGTAGGGCGGCGTGGAATACGATAGGCAGAAAAAGAGGTCGTTAGCACGAGCGTCAACTGGGATTTCATCTATATACTGGTGGCATCGCCGAACCTTAGAATCACAGCAACAACTGCTATCACTTATAGAGTATTTGTTTTTTGCGTACCCACAATAGAATCAATGTGTCTCGTACCCTACCTCGTGGTTAAATACCTTAATTTAATGACTCAAAAAACTCCTGCTTGGTAGATATTTCATCACCGTCATAGTCGATTCAAGCTGCAGGGTGCATACCAAATTAAAGGATTTGTACACCTTCTAATGTTCATTAAAACAGAGAGAAACAATAATGCAGCTAGTTTTTACCTAAATCAAAGCTCCAGGATTTTCTAATATTTGATCTTAATAGGGATATTTTGGGATAGATCGAACGTCACGATGGACCTTGCTTTGATGAAGTGGCCTTTTTCTACCTACGTACGAAGCACATACACAGATCTGACTAGGTTAAATCACCAGGTTCTCTTGCTACCATATCAAAATTATTATCATCTTTATGTTTGTTGACCATCAACCAAGGACATCAAATCAATATCAAGAAGCGCCAGAATAAATATTTCCATTATCGTCATATAAAATGAATCAAGGTGCTTTTTAATCTACAATCCCACACGACAGTGTCCACCGAATCCAGTTGATAGACATGAATTTGGCACTAGCCATAAAATACTAAACACCGCACCTCTATGCTCTGCCTTCCAGGTGCGTCTTGAGGCGTCTGAGGATCAATGAAGGCTGTGTGCGGTGTCCTCACTGCAATCCCCTCCTTTCCCTGAGGTTGCCCTTCACCCCACGAATCGTAGCACTTCAACAGCAACACCTCATCCGGCGTCATGTCCTTCTGGTAGTAGAATTTGTGTGCCGTATTTGGCGCAACAGACATCGTCTCGCCTCGTGCCTCATATCCCTCCGTCGAGTAAAATTTAGACTCGTCGGGACGCACTTCCTTCCCTCTGTCATCCTTGTCCGCTGCGAAGTCCTCGCGCTTGGGGTAGAGCAAATTTACCGGGACGAAGTCGTCCGGCTTGGTCGTGCGCCAATCGATTACAGCCAGAGGGAAGTCGCTAGCCGGGTTCTCGATGGGCCGCCACACATTGATGATCTGGAACCGACCCTTCAGGAGCTCTTCGGCCTCGTCTGCTGGAAGGTGCCGCCGCACGCGGACTTCAGCTGCGGCAGGTGTCTGGTCGACATGGACTTGCTGAACTGGGGCTCTTGCTGCTTCAGGGGTCCGCCTACGGATCGTGTGGTCGAATATAACTACCCTCTTAATGCTAGGTATCCGCTTTTTCAGCAGGTCCTCGATTTCTTGGTAGTATCCACTGCGTATGGCGTTGTCGTCTGTGAAAGCCTTCTCACTGGCTGGTTCCTTATATACTGCGAAGCCTGACTTGTCGGTAGAAAATTCGCTTTCATGCCCCCTCAGGTTGTTTACCGAGCGCTTGTGCTCAGCTAGCTTGAACGATGTAGCATCGACGTCGACCTTCACCCACGGCTTTGTCCCTTGCGGAACCGCCGACATGTCGATATGTTTGAAAATAGCGGTTGTCATGCTGGCTCTCTGTGATAATATGGGAGTGATGAGCTGCCTTGAATTATAATGTAGCGTTGGAGTTAAAGTTCGTCGAGCTGCGGTTGAAAGTAAAGTCATGAACTAAGAAATTTTCTGTATATATACACTAACATTCGGTATTAGAAATGATATCAACCCAAAATTGGATCTTCAACGGGAGTGTTTAGGAGTTATATACTCTTATAGAATTAGTAAGTTAATTACCTACCTACCTATCCCTGATTTAGGCGTTGTCGCACGGTGGCAACCGATAAACGCCGAAATAGCATCATTGGAACGATGGAACGAATTGGAACATTAATAATTGGGATTGCGTGCTTTGGGGTACATAATCGAATGGTCAATCTAGACTCGACCCCGATTATATTCCGAGGTCATTTCTAAGCGTGGGGAAATATAGTCCCAAGCTCTTTGACTAAAATTAGTAGCAGCACTAGGTTAGGTTATTACATGCATTCAGCATTGTATTTATCTAGGTATTTCCACTACTAATAATTTAAATGAACCGGTATATATCTATTACGATTACAATTGGTAATTATTTGAATGATAGAAGTTTCCGATATTGTGTAAGTAAGTGTTGCATTCATTCGAACAAGCCGTGGACTGTTCACAGATAGAAATGATGTAAAGTAAGTAATCATTAAAATAATGGCAATTACCATAGAATTTATTGGATAAACAATTGAATTTTGTTTACTGATTCTCATCATTACAAAGGCCATAGCTAAGCTTATTAAATTGGCGTTCTTGGTTGGTGATGTTCATGGATAGAAAGGGGGGACTGTGTTACATGACTTAGGTAAGTACCTACATAATAAAGGGGTAGTAGGGTTTGATGCACTTTCTTACAAACTTACTATCAATTAACCTATTTAATTCAAAGATGATCTTCGAAGGAAACAATTTCGTTACAGTTGATCACCTTATTTTGTGATGCTTTTATTTGTGCTGAAGACCAACCACCTACCTAACCTTAGGTAACTAGGAAGATATGGTCTTTATATACAATATTTTTCAACCAAGGCATATTGAATTTAGGTAGGGTAACCATAGAATTATAGTCAAACGTTTATGTGCGGCCTTGATTGTCTTGGATTGTTCAACGATACCTATTTGATATACTCGACTTCGTATTTCACAAAATTGTAGGTAGAGTTGGGTTCATGGATGGTTTTCTATGGACGTTTTTCTTACCTAACAATTATTTTCAAATGATATGTCATTAATTCGATGTCACTCTTGATTTCATACTGGCAATGCCGTGATTGTGGTTGTACTTTGCTTATGCCGCAATATTTGCTAGTTGTAGGTAAGTTAAGCGGTAGCTAGACTTGTGATACAATTGAGATAGGATATAATTGCGCATATTAAGCGATCCTCATATTAGAACTCTTCAACTAAAGGAAAAGGAAACGGTAACGGTAATGTTATGGTCGAGAGCGAGTTATACCTGCATGTCCTACGTACTCCGACGGAAAGTAACGTGCCTAAATCACACTGTCTACACTGTGCTGTGTTCCAAACCTTGCTGTCACATCATCAACTAGTTAGGACCCACAATTCCCGCGCCGGAAAAAGTCCTTAAAGTCGTCGGCAGCCGCTACTCACACCACTGCTAATCGGCCATTCCTTCTCCATCCTTTCCTTCCTTACCTAGAAATTCCAATCTACAGAATGGCGCCCCCGGAGATCACCGTCAAGGACCTGACGTACACCTTCCCCGACTACCGGACCGGCATCCGCAACGTATCCCTCAGCGTGCCGCCTCGCAGCCGCACGCTCCTCATCGGCGCCAATGGCGCTGGTAAGACGACGCTTCTCCGCCTGCTCGCGGGCAAGCGGCTCTCGCCCGGCAACAGCATCAGCGTGTCGGGGGTGGACCCGTTCAAGGAGGGGCTCGAGGGCGTCACGTACCTCGGGCTGGAGTGGGTGCTGAACCCCATCGTGCGCACCGACATCGGCGTCGCCGAGCTGCTGCGCTCCGTCGGCGGCGACGCGTACCCGGAGCGACGGGACGAGCTCCTCGGCGTCTTGGACATCGACGTCGCGTGGCGCATGCACGCGGTCAGCGACGGCGAGCGCCGGCGCGTGCAGCTGGCCATGGGGCTCATCCGGCCGTGGACCGTGCTGCTGCTCGACGAGATCACCGTGGACCTGGACGTGCTGAGCCGCGCCGAGTTCCTCGGGTGGCTGAAGCACGAGACGGAGATCCGCGAGTGCACCATCGTGTACGCAACCCACATCCTGGACAACCTGGCCGGCTGGCCCACACACCTCGTCCACATGCACCTGGGCACGGTGCGGGAGTGGGGGGCAACCGAGCAGTTCCTGGGCGAGGCTACGGCCCTGAGCACGGGGAATAGCCGCCTCGGAGAGCTGGTGCTGGGGTGGCTGAGGAACGACCTGAAGGACCGCGGCCCGAGGAACCAGCAGAAGATGGGGACGGAGGGGCTGACGTACTCGCAGGGTGGCCTCGGGGGCTACGGGCTTGAGAGCAGCGAGGCGAAACAGAGGATTAGTTTTGGTGGGGGGTCTTAGGGTAGGTTTGAGGAATGATTTGTGTCTTTGCGTGATCAGATAAACTAGCTAGGTGGTGGGTACGTGTGGTCAGAGATGATGGATGCACTTAGCTTGCATGGTATGGCGCCTTTTCAACATTAAGGGAAAGAGGATGATAAATGGGTTCAACAGGCATTTAAAGTGGCGTTTTGGAATGAAACAGGACGAATGAATTAGCATCGGTGACGAAAGCACCCTACCTGAGCTGGTTTTGGGCGGCTACACGTTATGTACATGATACCCTTTCAACAGGACAGCCCTAGAACATGTCTAGGGAATTAGACTATATCGAATGGAGCATAAAATTCGCATAGTCACGCCTGACTCGTTCATTGATTTCGCATTATAGCTATCGAAGCTAAGAGGCTAGCCCAATAGTAATCGGGTCTCCTAGAAATTATCGAAGTGATCTCTATGCAGCCTCTGTCAACAAAGACCTCCTTCTCATTACGTTCGTCATCGTGTTGTACATCAACTCTCCAACACCGGCCATGCCTTGTCGCTCTAGATAACTCAGTACGCCGAGGCGATAATCATCCCAACCCACTCTTAACCCACCCCTATTCGCTAAAGCATTGAGACTGGCACGAGTCACAGGTCCTGCGTGCCTAGTGCTGAGCTCACCCGCATTATGTCGTAGCTCTTCGTCTTCTAGCTCGCGGAACTGAGAGATCGCCGAGAGGCACAAGACAGGCGAATATGAGAGAGAAAAGAGCGACGTAAGGGAACTACCCATATTGAGGTTGTTGACATAGGACATGAGATCCTCCGCGAGTGATCTAGAAATTAAACAACCGTGGGCATTAACATCACTATTGTTGAAGGCGCGCGATCGCCAAATACAGTTGCAGATGTCCATGAGAAACCCGTTGAATTCGTTGATGTATTCTGAAGTATATTCGGAACGGGAAGTTGCCATGGCCTTCTGAAACCCTGTCTTATACTTCGACAGGATTGAACAGAGTCGGGCTAGGGTATTCGGGGCGAAGCTGAAGTGTAGGATATATATCAGCGGAGAAGGCGGTATCATTATCCGGGTATGAAGTAGCAACTTTGGATCTGAAGCTAGAACCGACGTTTGTTCGTAGAAATCTAGGACCTTCGAGTGCGTGGAAGCGGTAGGAGACGTCTGAACAAGAGTAAGACAAAGATCGTTGACATGAATTACCAGATTAGCAACGGTATTTGGTGCTTCAGCTGACTTCTGCTCAAGTGATGCTAAGAAGATAGTCCAACGTCGAAGCAGAGCCGTGTAAAACTCAAGTAGTTGCAATTGGGAACTTGTAGTGTTGTCGAGGATCTTGACTTCAAGGGGTTGGAAAATGTTGGTGGATAATTCTGGGCGGTATTAGTTTTAGACACTCATATTTAGGATCATGTTTCTAACCTGAAAAGTCGAGCAATGGTAAATATGACAACACTGCCAATACTAGATTTCGTCCATCGTGGCCGTTCCATATTTTGAGGTACTCGCTGAAGAAGGCTAAAAATATGGGTGGAAAGGTCTAGGGCGAATGTTAGCAGTAAGTTCAATGTGTAGTTACTTTGACACATACTCTCGTGCTAGAGGCATATGCATTAAGCATTTCTAAGCAATCGCTGGGGTCTACGCCACCCTCTCCACTCATAATGTCCTGTCCATATGAAGATAGCCAACTACTAGCTCTCTGGTGAGCTTCACTATGTGGCTTCAGGGTTAGCAGCTTCTGGAGTAATGGATCTCCGAGGACTGCTATTAGCTGGTTTGGCAACTCAATTCGTTCTAGGTTGTTTACGAAGCCATCGACATTTTCAATCTCCTCAAGTGTGATAGATTTCTGATAATTGTTTAGTTCGGTCCGTAGACTATGTAACCTCTAAAAGGTACGGTATAACATACCTCTGTAGCGTTTGAAGTATGCACTTCCGGGAGTTTGGTAGAGCCCTTTCCATGCATCCTATTTCGAGCTACTCTAAATGCTTCCAAGGGTCGTTCTGCCCTGTCTGCTGTTCGCGCTGCATGGGCCTGCTGGATCTCATCTAATCTCTCACGCCATTGGGGATCTGGATGCTGCGAAAAACATGAGTGACTAGACGGCTAAAGTAAAACGACTGCGAAAGACATACCTTGAACGTAGAGGCCTTCGCACGAGTTGCTTCTCCCACAACAATCTCAGGATAATAGTCTTTAAACACTCGTAGTAGCCCAGTCACTGCAGGATCATTTCCCGTTTGCCTAGATAAGGATAGACTAGAGGAGAGCAAGAGGTAAGAAGCTAAACTTTACTTTGAACCAAAATACTCACAGGCTCTGGATTCGGTAAGGCCTCACATGTCGACGACGGGTAATAAGAGCTAGTATATGACACAATTGTTTCCTATGACTATTAGCGGGTCGTATTGTAAAGTATTAGGTCGTTTGGCATACCTAATTGCAGCGGTATCGAGAAGATTAAATAGGACGGAGTAGGCACGCGAGAGGATAGTCTGATTATCTATGATGTGGTAAATCATAACAAGCCATTTCAAAAGCGCCCCTTGAATGCCAAGAGACGGTTTCAGCTTGCCATGCCCGAGAGAACCAATTATCCTGACGATAAAGTCGGCGCTCACAGCAGTAGCTGGATATAGATTTCTCAAGATGTTTCCAAGGCTAGCCTGGTCAAGGAAACTCGGAGTCGTGACGAGATCTATGAGCTGACCCAAATCCTCAGGAAGGAGGCCTTGCTCATACGACAGCGAGGCCAGCTTTTCCACAGTTGGTTTCACATTGCTTCCACGTTGCTTTGCCGTCAATTGAGATGCTGGGAATTAGTCAGCTTTTACCATTATCTTGATGAAGGACTGGTTGGTTAAAACTTACCCGCAACCACGTCGGTGAGCGCCTCTCTCAGGTCTAGCGTCCCCTGAAACTCGTCATCGTCTTGATACCCCGACATGATAACTCAGTTGCACATTGAAATATGATCAGCTACCGAAGTAACGTATCAAGCGGCACAAAGCGAAATGAGTATCGTATTCTGGATCCCTTGTTCTATGAACTCAGCCTTGCATCGCTTCATCCGTACTGACGAACTTGACGCGTCGTTAAGAAGGCTTAGACGCGCCAAAGAAGAAGCGAAATGATTGGATAGAACCCTGGAAAGGTAAAAGTGTGGGGGTAGCGGCAGGTCCGGATTCCAAGCGACCCATAAAAGATGACGCTAAATGGCACTAAAATCCCGAAGCTAGGGCTGCTAGGATACAATCTGTGGCAGTTGCAGCTGATCTTAGCGCCAATCTTAGAGCTGTAAACCCCCGTAAAAACGCGTCGCGTCCAACAATGTATGATGTACTATTATGTATTATCTCTATTGTCTCGATTATTATACGCTATTTTACGAATTTTCTAAATCGGGAATTTGAATAGCCATGATTGGACGAGATTTTTTTTACCGTTTTCACCGTTTTCGGAGGCTCTCACATGTACATACATTGCTAGATATGTAGTAACCTTTAACTGTGCCTCTTGAAAGTAGTGACCTCTATGTTACTAGGCGTAAAATAGTAACAACTAGCGAAATGCTGCCTACCTAGGTACCGTTTATTCTACCTATTATGATATATGTATCTTACGAACCTTGTAAGTCTATGGTAAGCCTCAATGATCTTGCATACCTAGGTATACTATCATATGCATATTCTCACCATAAGTGGGTATTAGGTATGAGAGTTGTCGACACCGCTTGGCTAAGTACCTATCTATGACTTACTAGAGGTGTATGGTCAAATGACAAGCTGCACTCTGCCCGTTGGGTCACAGGTTGAACACGTAGTTGTGCTTCTTGTGTCACCTCTGTTAGATACGAACGGCATGGTAGATTGGTTCAATAATGCGTAAACGGGCATCCTCCGAATAAGTAAAACCCATGCGGAGCCAGTAGGAAAGATCGAAGTTCAATACACTTAAACTTTAAACTTTATAACTTTAGCGTTAAAAGACTACACAATTAGAATATTAACTGGTTACACGAAATACGATGTTTCTATTGCCGTTTTATTCTTCCTTCGTGATACATTTGTTGGCATAGTCGTAAAGGCTGAACTTTGTGATGTAGTTCAAAGACTTACATATAGTGTATCCGGTGGGTCTGAAGTATAGCGAATAGGGATAATTCCGGGCTGTTTAGACACCAATGCAGCAACACTTGCTTTTTCGAAGGAGCCTCAACAACTTGCACCGGACTTAAGAAGCAATGGTAACCTAATGAGTAAAGTGGCTGTGACTGTGTAACGTAAGCGCTTATACGATGCTAACAAAGTGTGTAATACAACGTTCGAATATCACTGTTGAGTCTTGTCAAATATTATTTACTTGACATAGTTAGCCACTGTTTTAATGTTAAGTGATTCAAGTGATAAAATTACTTTGACCACAGTTAAATAAGTACCTAGGTACACAATATGGTGTCTAGGTACTTATCAGCTTATACTTAAACAAGGTTCAGGTTTGACGGTACACCGATTCTAGAGAGAATTGCCCTTCAGGTAGCACAAACGTCAAGGGGGCAACTATGTATGATCATGGTCATCATTCATTCCTCGTAACTACCAACCAATCTGTTTGACTTTAACAATAAATGCATAAGATAACACCACACATAGTAACTCAATATCGGGACCGAGGACGAGTTACAATGATCAAAATATTCAACACTGAATATGCAATGAAGATTAAGAAGTAACACAAGCGAAAGGTGATGAGACTAATCAGGAACCTTAATACCTAGGCAGTTTTCTCTTCCGCGGTTAGAATCTAAAGTGGGGTAGATAATTGTTTCTTACCTTAGGTACATAGGTACATCCGCAGATCGTTGTCCGATCTTGTTAGGTCTCACAGAGCTCACAGGTCACGGGAGCCGCGGTAGATAATAATGGTCAAGTTAATATCATAAGACGATGGTCAAACCCCCTGAGACGGCAGCTCCGCAGATAAATGCGTAGGTACATGACCATAAATGCGACGTCGTGTATGTATTGTTCTTTAGGTACTAGGTAGGAAAGAAAGTTTCAGGTAGAGCAGATAGAAAAGAGTCGGACTCGCGGCGAACTGGGCGAATTGGGCGAATTGGGGGGCATTAACATTGTCGAAGAATTTATAGGTATGATCAATGTAGCGCTAAAGCGTGAGGGTAATGCGACGTCAGGTTGGAAGCCCTGGAGTATTTTGTACATTAGTTCCATCATTAAAGATTGACGGCAACCGCACTCACCTATGATGTAGGTACATACCTAAACCTTGGAACCCTGGAACCTTGGAACCTAGCGGACTTACCCGTCGCGGTAATAAAAGGTACTGATCCTCCTTAGCAGGTACTACATACCTGTTACCTGCTACCTGCACCTGCTGCACATGGCATTGTAAAAGCCGGACGGAATTTTCTCCGGCTCTTCCCCTGATCAAATTGGATGGATGGATCTATCTGTCAGTTAATTCATTGTTCTAATGTTCCTATCAATTCCAGTTCCTGCGACCCGCAACCTGCAACCTGCGAGGATCCTGTTAAGGAACCTCTTAAATCTTCAGCAATTTGAGTCTTGAGCAACCCAATTTGATCAAACTGATTCAACCCCCCTGGAAAACTCCAACGCCCATCACTTTCCTCTAACTTGTTACATTGCATGTGCCACCAACTCACATCTTTTCTTCAATTAGACCGCTCTGTAGGCAGAGTAGGCCGAGTTTCCAATCACTGCTCATGTCCGAGGTCACGTTTGCAACATGCAGGCATAGACGTAATATTCGCCGAGCTGATGGTCTCGAGGTTATCGTCAACGTGTTACGCACATGTGTCTACTTGTACGACTCGACGACTCGACGACTTGAGCAGGATCGTCATGAGACAAACGAGTGAATAGGTACGTGCAGTACACACGCGGTACCAGGTACCGGTAGGAATGTGCCCTGCCTTGCACGTTAACGTTAACCACCTACGTATACAAGGGGGTATTACCCAATGCTACCCCCCACACGCAAATCGGCTTGCTCTGCGAGCAGTTCTGTGGGCGTCACTAAAATTTTCCTAGGCTGCCGGGCACTGTAAGATGAGGGCCATAAACAGTACAGACGCATGCATGCCAGTCTAACGCCCTTCTATTGGATTTCGAATGCGTATAAACTTGAGCGACATATGTCGTGCTATTCTTGGACTAGCTCTTGAAGTCCATTATCCATTATCCATTATAGTACCTGCTACGATTCTTGCGTAACCATTCGCAACGGGAAAACACTTTGATTCAACGATAGTATTACTAGGTATCTACTATTAATAAATAAGAACTAGTGGGTGTGTCTGGGTCAGTAAGCGTCTCTTCTCACTTACACCATTTCATATCTTTGTCGTTGCATCTGTCTGACGCTGATACCGCTGATACTCTACAACAGCGACTTCGACATACAGCAACCCAACCCTGTACAATACCAGAACCAGAGCACATATATTGTCAGCTTCCTTCTATCTTTTCAATCTAGAGCGGAGACTGGTGGAACTCGAAGACTTCACCGCCGGTCGCTCTCTATCCGGACATCGGTTTTTCGTTCCGTTCATTAGTTCCGAGTAGGTAATTTATAAGGCTTTGCCGGTGGCGCTTGTACAGGTATGTATGTGTGTATATATGTTAGGAAACGCACGGCAAAGAATGGATCTCTGCTTCCTGTGGCGGAAGCTGCTTACTTATCGCATGATCCTGCAGGGGCTCACCGTCGTTGTGTCCTAGCCCTAATTGCCGTATCTATACTAAAAAGACTTAGTTATTATCAGTTCCTAAATATACGGCCATTATTCGACTTGCTAACCCCCGGCCCCGGTCCGCTATTGATCTCTAGCTGAAAGATCCCAACTTAACCCCGGCGCATCACAGCAGCGCCACATCCTTCTTACATCGGGTCAGTGTGGAACGTTTCATCCAGCCACAAGCCTCAGAGCTCTCTTTCTAGAACCTAGTATATGAGTCGCCTGGCGGCCTGCTTGATGATGCTTATGACATAAGCATTTCACACTCGGTGAGACTGGTGAGTAATTTTGGAGCAACATGCTGACAACATGGAGCGGATACCCCTTCCCGAACTGGTTTTAACCTTCTGACTTGTGCTAATATATAATCTTAGGAATACCCAATATTCATGGGGGGCGAAGTGTATAATCGATTTTTGGTAGCTCTAAGAAATGCTTCCTGGCCAACCTACCACTACGTCCGGACACCGAGGAGGCTCACGTCGGTCTCAGGTGACTCTCATCAGGGATCACCAGGTTAGTAGCCATGCCCCTAGCTTAAGCTAGGGGATGAGTTGTTTCTGAGAGATGACCTCACTATCCGACGGTCGTCGTCGTCGTCTCAGTCTGCTCTTAACGATTCCTTAAACTTACCGTAAGAGTATACCACTGACTCGAAGGTGTGATATACAGGCTTGCATCCCCCTTACTAGGATACTCGGCGATGGCGATATCGTCGTTCTTCTCACACCGGTTGTTGCACCTGCTCAACCGGATGTTGGCGGCGGCAGCGACCCATTCGAGCCATTTGGCCGAGCCCTGGCCGCGAGACATCCATGGATTCGACATGTTCCGTACACATCTCGGAACGGGGTGACAGGTACACATGTTGGTTTCATCAAGCGAGCTAAAGCGGTTGTTTTTGTCATCTCCGGGCTGCCGAGCGCCGGCCAATCCTCGCAAGTTGAGATCGGCTTGATGGCACGGATGATAGGAGAGGAAAGACCTCAAATCATCGTGGCATGCCAGGATGTGCACGATCTTGGTCTCATGGAAGCAAACTTTCCTACGATTGTCCAACTGCCTGGGTATGAGTCATCTGACTTACAAGCTGCGGCTGCTGTTCTTTTTGGTGAGGTTACGGCTACGTCTACAGGTACTACCGTACTGGATGTGCAATCATTGATGATAGAGCCGAAATTTTGGCCCCCGGAGAATTGGGACGGCCTTAATGTGGCACCCATACATGAACTTTGGAATCAGTGCCTACCAGATCAGTTTCACCTAGAGAAATTCTCTCTACAATCTCTGCTCCAACGGGATGGCTACGCCATGCACTTCGTTGTGAAACTCCCCGAAAACCGCGAGGTTGTCGGATTCTGTGCGACTTATACTACGTTTGTGGATAGAGAAGGCGAGAGACTGATTGGGTCCCTGGCAATGATCATCGTCAAGCCGGCGTATCGGCGGCGGGGAATCGGACTTAGCCTGTACGAGCACGCTCTCAAGCAACTTAAGAGGATACGTGGAGTAGACCGGATTCAATTGGGCTCTACATTCCCCCGCCTATTGAGCGGAATACCTGCGGCATCTGTGTCCGAAGGTTGGTTTCGAAGGCGGGGCTGGCAAATGAACTGTCAGGCTCCAGGCCGTGGTCAAGATATATGCGATTGGATCTTGAAGATCGATGATTGGCCTAGCGGTGGCCTGTCGGCAGCTTCCGCTGGACTGTCTTTCCGGCAAGGCACATTCGACGACTTTACCTTGATCGCAGATTTTATAGAAAAGGAGTCCGCCCGCAAAGATCATACTGGCTGGTACGACCAGTACATGAATCTGGCGAACGACGGTCGCATCAGCGATATTGTTCTGGGATTAGAACAATCACAGATTGTTGCTTCTGCGTTGATATATACACCAAACGAAGTCAGCTCATTGGCGCAAGACCTTCCTTGGGCGCGAACGATTGGATCCGACGTGGGGGGTGTAGCGTGCATCTGCATTGCAGGTTAGTAGCAGCCCGAGTCGCTATAATCATTTAGAAATTCCGAACTAACTTGGACTTAAGATGGGAATCCTGCCATGACAACTAGCAAGGACACTGTTATGATCAGGTTGCTCGACGCTTGTGTTACCATACTTAAAGAGCAAGGAATGAGACGTGTGTTCCTCGATGCGGTGAAAGGCGGCTATGAAGGATTTCAGTCCATGGGTAAGCTTTAAAGTCCCAACTGCCATTACTCTCAATATTAACATCACCATCTCATAGGGTTTCAAAAATGGGCTATATATAAAGATCTATGGCAACCGATGATCTGAACGAATTTTTCCAGACATCCGATATAACGCTACGACAAAAGTATAATTATTTGCAATAATTGCACCATCACTTTTCGATGCACTGCAGGCACCTCCAGCTACATCTCATCTCAGTCACGCTATGTAAGGCTGTTTCAACTAATTTTCAAGTGGAACACCAGCTCGTCTATTCGTGAGCAGGGGGTTGAAATTAAGGCAGAATAAGAGCAAGGAGATATCCCGTTATCGTGGAGTACTATGAATCAAAACCTGATTTTACCTAGGAAAGCCGGAACAGGCAACTCGACGCTTCAGTTCAGCTATGCAGAATTCAAAATTGCGACGCCCCTGCCACTCGAATGAGACTTGACATGGACGGATATAAACTTGGGATATTTGGGATGGGTTGCACGAAGTTGACGGGATCAACCACAAGAAAATACGCCTAAGGCCGGGTCATTTGGATAAGCACCACGGTACCTGTCGAGCAATATCGTCTGACAACGCAATACTAGACCACTAACCAATTCAATCAACCGATAAACACGTTTATGTCAGAAGAGGAAACTTCGGCAATCTGACTCTTGATTGATAGCGCTCTTAGGCGGCACCCCTTATTGGCTTGACATGATGTTGAGTAACAGCTTCAGTGCCTAAGGATTCAATGCTGAAGAGGCTCGACTTGGGATTTGGAGTTCGCTGTCCTCAGTTAATACCCGAGCTCGCATTTTTTATTATGGTCTCTTCGGTCCAGAAGTCCGAGTCCCTAAGCATTCATGCACTCGTGCGGAATCAGACTTGTCCACGTTCAACAATCACCAGGAGATTCATCGCTGTGCAATACAATTTGGGGCCTAGTAGCCCCTTCAGACTTCAAATGACGAAACTGAAATGTAGCCTCTAACCGCCCCAGGTCACGATAATCGAGTCTGAAGCGGCTGAAGCGGGCATCGCAAAGTCCTATAGTCGTGCGCCATGGTAGTGTTCTTTCGGTGTCCTCGATGATACCCTAAAGACGAGCGGGGATTTGTGGGGGCGGAATCCTTCGCAATAGCTGCCCAACTTTGCAGAGATTGATCCAGTGGCAGCTTCAAAGGTCTCGAAGATCTAAGAGTGAATGACTATAATTCACTAGCTTATGTGGGAGGAATAATATTGATTTGGGGGGGGGGGTCAAGATGCGGGGGTCATAAGCGAGTAAGATGAATTCAGAATACAACTCATAAAGAAGGACCGTCGCTTTTCAGATGCTTCCTGTAGCATTCTAGGGTCTATTTCCAAGGAGATTATTACTATGACCATTACACAAACAATCGTACGGGTTGCTCTTTTTAACCGAATATCCTTTAAACCCTCTTCCCCTCCCAGCTACTGGTTCACTCCACGATACGTTAAACTTACCACTACTCTAAGGGTCAACAGCAGTTGAAACCATCGTATCAAAGACGACGGACGCGCAGATCAATGATACCACCCTACAAAGCCTACAAGATCCGATAGTCTGTGGTTCTTGTGTAACCTGGAATGGCCAACTCATTATGCAGTCTTGGTGCGCAGATTGCATCCACACTACGCTTCAGATCAGCATGCTTTGGTGAGCCATACGGTATCACAACGGCTGACCAGACACTACTACGTAGACAAGATGAAGAGTACCACACTTTATTACAGAAGGGCGTACTGTTTGCCGCGATTCTTCCCGCGCCAATAACGCAGTTACGGATCGTCACACAAAGCCGCTGGGCGTTGCAATGCATTGGACGGATCATATGCAATCGTCTTACCTGCGTGCTCAGGTGTACAGGTCAAAAGCCTGCGAGGTCCAAATTACCCATCTGACATAGGATATAAGCGCAACAAACCCGGCTCACCCCCAAACCCTTGGCCTCGCAGGGCTGGAATTTGGAGTGTGTGAAAGACTCATCATCGTCGAACAGGGCGTAAGTTGGTGCCTCCGCGTCCACGCGCACACGAACAGATGTCGTCAGCATCTTTGGATGTGTTATAAATCTGGTACCGATCTCTTTCCTGTTCTAGCTGCGCCGGCGTACTTAGAGCCGAGCCGCCACGCGAGACATGCGTGTCTTAATCCAATGCCGAAGGACAAACTAGCCACAAGTAGTAACCGTCTTACCGTATTCAAATCTAGAGATTATTGGCGGGAGCTCCCTCTCACTAGAAAGCTAGCGAGCTTGTATGGGCTTTCTTACACGGTGAGTGCCGCGGCCTGTGCTGAACCTTGCTAGTTGGCAGAGGCTACCATAGTAAGCACTGAAGCATGGCGCTCTCAAGCCGCGCTCGACAAATGGCTACGTTCACAGCAACTAGATCGACTTGGCTTACAAGAAAGGTAAGACATAGGGATGCCCGAGTGGCTACAGTATCTACTTGAACAACAAGACCCCAGCGGATGTTCGACCCTTGGACTATAATATCTTACGAGAAACTCACAACTATTACGGGAAGATGAAGAGAGCAAGACTGACAAAACTTACAAATAACCATAAGATTTCCAAGACTGCTGGGCAGTTACCCTTTTATCTTACCGACTCGCACGAAAGACGGGGGAATGTATGTATGCGGCACGTCGTCGTCATGCAGCCCAGTTTAGCAAGTGCTTCTTCTTATTTCCGTACGGTGCTGGTGGCGCCAAGAATCCATGGAACTGTTTCTGGTAGAGGTTCTTTCATTGGACAACCTCAACACGCAACTCGCATTGCATTGCAGGAAGCTCCGCGTCTACCTACTTATCCTCAAGTCTACCTTACCTCTAGTACTTGCGGTTGTCCTACGTCAATATTCAGTCATGCAGTGTCTGGTTGGACAATGCGCCCCCTAAGGTAAATTTTTTCTCTCTTCATCTACTAGGTAGGCATATATGTAGGTACCTACAGGTAGGGACATTTTTACCTTGGTCACGGGCCGAGGGACGCATAGTAAGCTGTCCTTATTGTTTAACGGCGCCCTTTCTCCTATATCGAGAAGCACACCGTGGTGGGCTGTTTCTAGATTAGGTCGACGTGATACACAACACACATAAATCGCCGTTCTATACTAAGTAGCTCGAGCTGGGCGGGAAAGGCAAAAAAAAGGCTCTTACGATATATATCGACCACGGTTGCAGCGCAGACGCGCCGTGACATATTAATCTTTGCATCAAACCACTCTCGCGAAGGCGATGGAACGAAACGAAACCATGTGACCTACTTTGGCGCTTGCCGCTGCCGCGATTCACACCGGTTTACTGATTTCTGTTTTTTTTTTTCCTTCTTCCCCTGTTGATGATCATCTCATATGTTTTATGTATCACATGTAGACATTGTATACCTACCTACATACTGCACTGCACGCTCCGCGCTCTTTGGTCGCTTGTGTAACCACCCACCTTTGGAATCAACCTTGGGAAGTCTCTTTTAATTCCTCGCCTACCTGTGGTGCTTCGTACTCGTACTAGGTACATGACTATATCTCGTAACATCAATGCTTTTCCTGCAATTATAATACGTCCTCTTTTTTTTTTTCGTCGTCTCCTGTGCTCCTCTGTCCTACCTACCTCACTTCGATTAATCCTCCGTCCGTCCGTCCGTCCGCTCGCTCGCTCGGATATGCAGCCCTCGGTAACTCTATACAGCAAATCTCGCGAGCTCGTCTCGACGGCGTGAGCGAGGAGGAAGCATATAGATCGGTAAAGCTGAGTAGTAGTAGCAGCAGTACCTAGGTATCTACATACTAATACGCTGCATGGTAAAAAAAGAGCCTTCGTCTAAAATGCCTTGCCTGTTCCGTCAGCCTACCCCTGCCAACCAACCAGGTTCATTCTTACGTGCCTACACACTCTAACCAACATCTTCAACGACAATTCATTACACAGCCCATTGCTTCTCGTCGCACAAGCTTAAATATTAGCATATCTACCTACCTAGTCTTGTGCTCCGGACACGCGTTTTTTTTTTCCTTTAGAAACTTGGAACCTGGCGTCGGCCGCCTATCAGGGCAGCCGGCCTACATTGCACAAGGTACGTGTATTCTGTTAGTCGAGCCTGTGAGGGAAACAATCCCGGACCTGGCGACCTCATGCGCGCATCCTTTTAAGCCCTACCGGGGACCCTAGCGGCAGATCATATTAGGAAAGGAAAAGGAAGAAAAGGAAAAAAAAGAAAATTCAAATAAATAAATAAATTATGTGCGCGCGTATATCCGTCGCTTCCGCACTTAGCTTCCCGATCGGCTTTTACGGCTCTCACCTAAGAATCGCCTTCTCCCGTCGCCTTTCTCCATCCTAGGCCGAGGCCGCCGAAAATCACCTAAAATCTCCTCTCTTTCCCCCATACTTTGTGTGTAACCTGCAATGTATAGAGTAGGGGTTGAGTCACATCTGTGCAACCTACGGAAACATGCAAGCGTTTGTTTCTCTTCTACGCTGCAGCAAGTACATACACCATCCCATCATCATCAGTCTTATTGATCTTATCGAGTAGAGAGGAGAGAGGACAAAAAAAATAAGTGTGGCGGCGTGCCTGAAGTTCTCTTTATAGTAAGATGCGAAAGTAGCAAGGTAAAAAAAAAAAGGTATCAACTTTTTTTTATTTCCACCCGGACCCAAGAAACCCCCCAACCCTTTGAACCCTCCCCCTTTCCGCCATCCCCTTTTTTTTCCTTTTCGTCTCGGGGGACTCTTAGTCACCGCCAACGTCACCGCCGGCTCTTTAGGCTGCGGGTTCCGCGGGGCGGATGACGACGGACCCCCTTAACCATGTACAAAGTGGACATTTCCGGCAATATATTCAGTCAGAAGTATAAAAGTGAAACAGGAAAAAATAGACAAATAACTTCAGTGGTATCCTCCCAACCCAGACGCCATGCTTTTTTTTTCTCGGAACCCCCAAAACCGTAACCCTTCATAGATAATAATCGTATATGCGTGACCTCTGGGAAGATACCCGAGGGTTCGCGTTTGGAGATACAACGACGCGTCTAATTACGCCGACCATTTAGAGAAGTCGATACTGTCGACTAGTGCGTCTAGCCCATTGACCGTCATGACCTCCGTATTATCTGTTGTCGCGGTAGAAAGCATGGATGAGCGGTGAGAGTTCTGCTCGCTAGAAGCGGAAAAGAATGTGGCCACTGACGACCGTCGAAGGCTACTAAAGCTATCTCGAACGGTGTTACCTGACCTGGCTGCCTCCAATTGTGCAGCAGCGTTAATGGTGGGAGGAGGTCCATGACCTAGAGCGGTGCCTGGTGGGGATGGCGTAGGTCCCTGAGGCGCCACCTTCGGACCGTATTTTTCTCGCAGTTTCTTAATTTCTCGTAATCTGTTACGCCATGGCGAGATGTGTTCGCCGCCTTCCCGATGGGCCCAGACCAGTGAGAATACCGACGCATTCAGCGCTAGAAGCCGGATGAAGTCGGGTAAAGCCCTCAGGCTCACAATCTTGGTCTCGGAAGCTGGTGATATCTCGGGAAAGCCAGGCTTGCTCATCAGATGTACTTTGTAGAACGACTCTTCGACGTCTTTCGGTGTCCTCTGCCTAGTAGCGACGAACGAAGCACGTGACTCTGGAGTGATCACAATATTGACGAAGTTGAATTCGGATGGGAACGTGTCAAACTTGAAGGGGAAACCAGAGTCATTGAAAATGACGTTGACGAAGTCATTCCCAATATGACGCTTCTTGAGGGTACACTGAGGGTCATGTTCTAGATTGGTTGGCATTTGCGTAGTGACGTGGAACACGATTTCCGTCACCCTATCTCTCCAGCAGAATGTATATTTCCCATCAGTCTCGTACTGCCGATCTAAACCCTGGGTGTTGAACGTGGCACCCTTGAGTTTAGTCAATGTGCCGAGGCCATTGAGAAATTCTAGATAGTCCCCACTCCCGGTTATGTTAGCTAGAATCTCGGCCTCATTTGTTTGATTCTCCCCAATGTATATTACGCCAACTTTATGTCCATCCAGCGTCGAATTATGGTCGAACATCTTGATGGCCCTGTTGACTACCTCTTCGTTAGGTAGAGGAATAGGACGTGAAAGGTCACTTCCTTGAGGTATGGAGGATAAGAGCTGTACTAGCAAATGGTTCGGCAAGACGCTATTCGAAGGAGCCGTATAGCCGTCCCTCGCACTCTCATTCATGGGTCGCTGATGTGCTGGCGGTGGTCGGAATAGCTCTCGGACAGTGTAAGACGATGTTCCAGACGGCTGTCGTTTTGTAATTTGCGCCCAACCGGTTGCAGTGGCTTGCTCGATTGTAACAATGCTATTTCCGATCAACCACCTCTTTTTAAGTATTTCCCCAAACCTGTCAGCGGTGAACAAAGGGTCCGCCGCAGATTCGTCAACATCGGCGTATGCAACCTTCTGCATGAAATCCATGGTGAGCTGGGCTTGTTCATCTGCTACCTGAGGTCCATCGACATCCGTAAACAGGTTCTTCGCAATCCAACCAACATGATTTGCACGATCTGGAAGCTTCAGGGCCAGAAACCAGAATACGATGACATGATATGCTAGCGTGTACACATATTGAGGCAGATCATCTGATGTGTTTAGGTTGGACAGATATTCACTTGTCGCGGGAGCTGATGAGTCGCTAATCGAACTCATTCTGTATGTTTGTCTCCTCCCTCGTACGTATTGTAGATATCGGAAACAAATTCCAAAGACGATTCGATATTCATCTTCCCGGAAATTGGCATACAGAGAAGACAACCTACTAAGGCAAGCTAAGAACTCCAGAATGTGCATTGCGACATGAGGCTGTGTGATGATCTGCGCCATCTTTTGCAGGATTGTGACTAAGGCCTTGCCGGTTGACGATGGGAGTTCGTGGCAGCATATCGTAAGCGCATGTATACAGCATTTCGCACTTCGTTCCCACGTTGCTATGCCATGTACAAATGTCCGAACAATTTCGTCTTCCTCTGCCTTTTGAAAGTATTGGTGATAGCTGAGAATCATAGTCAGCGTGTGGAATAAACCTATGGCAACATCTGCCTTGCGCAGCCCATAGACATTTGGTGGCTCCGGGAAGCCGTTCGTTTTAATCTGCTCGCAGACGGTTCGTCTCAACTCCTGAAGCTGTGGAACAGCATTCCGGAAGATGGCATGGTTGCTCAACTGCGAAGGTAGGTGAACTAGGATAAAGCTATAAACTTCCCAATCACAACCTTGTCTCAGCAATGTTAATATAGTTTCAAGCCATAGCCCGGTCTGAAGGATTGCGGTTTGTGCCGAGTCATCAGCCTCAGCAGTGTCATTAGAATCAGCACAATAAAGTACTGTGCTTGCAGCTTGAGATGGAGCCTCCGGCAGGGCATCTGCATCAGAAGCCACCCATATCTGCTGATATATACCTGCAGCCGACTTGCTGCCACTGGCTGATCTAAATGGATAGCCCCTATCTTGCACTTGACCCTGCCCAAGAGATATGCCACGAGACGAGCGTGCGGATCCAGCAGTCTCGCCTCTTGAGATTCGCCCAGCGTATGACGTTTCTTCCGCAATTTTGCGCGCCATTGATTCTTCGGTGCGGTATAAAGAGGTGGCAAGGCTAAGTGATTCAGTGTGCGGAGTAACAAATATACGGTTGGCCCAATCAGCTCTTAATCGAATTAATAACTGCATTGCGGTGATACGAGCATCTGTCTCGCTGAGATTTGACTCGGCTATGGATACTAAGACACTGAATAGCCGTGTTGACTTGGTAACATCGTAGTTTAGTACGCGTAGAAACATCTGCACGTATCCACGCGCAACTACGTTGGATGGCGTTTGAACGATAGACGACTTTGATTGGTGAGGTGTCGACGGCAGCTCCGGAGTAAGAGTAAGCAAGGAAGACACGGGCGAGCGGGATCGGTCATTCCATATGATCCCCCGGAGCGTGTCGACAATGTAGCAGAAAAGGGCGTGATTCGCGATGCTGGCAACGGAGGCAGTGAACGAAACTACCTCCTGTAACAACATAATATCCGTCTCACCCGCAACGTCTGCTAACAAGCGCTCGATCAACTCTGGTATAAAATCGGGCTCAAACTGATCATTGAGAAGTTCAATCATGTCGTAGACCTCCGTAAATGCTTGCAATGCGCGCAGGCGGACGTCAGTTGAGCGTTTTCTGTCAGCTAAAAACGCATCCAAAACCAAGCTCAAGTTAGTCTCCCAAAATGGATCCGATGGGGAACAACATCGAAACTTCTTGAAATATTCGAGGACCAGTATCGCTGCGGAGTCGGGGAGAGCACGATGTATCTTGGTAAAGAATACGATGCAATCTTGTTTTTGAACGAGAGCATTAGGTTGTTCAGTTTGCATGCCCTCCGGCCTTTGACTGCTAATATCCGCTTGATCTAGAGACGCACCATCCTGTTTCTGCGTAGCAGTACTAGTTTCATCCGACAGTATGCCCTCGATTCGACGTATTAACCTTATCAATTCCCGGGCGAGCATACTCTCAGCAGAGTCGGCCTCTTCTGGACCTAAGAGTGACCTAATGGAATTCTCGGTTCTGGTCAGTGATGTGACAACAGCCCCAGCACACGTGACCGCAACATCGAAGACAGGCGTCCAGTCTTCATCAGCCAGCATGTTGTTAACATTGCCCCGGCTGTCGATGAATAATGCGTTTGTTAACCGTAATATATCGAGATGTATTTTCCAAGCGGATGTAGCCTTGACCACAGTAGATAGACCATCGACCAAAAGGGCAAATGGAACAGCAGGATATCCTTTCTCGGAACTCTTCGACACAAGTTTGGTGAGCACTGATAAAGCACCCCTGACTTCTCTGACAACTTCCTTCTTCTTATCTGCATTTGCCGGAAGGCTTGCCAAAACATCCAGAAGTAACCTTACAGTAGTATGTCCATTGTGTGACCGACACAGGATGCTAATGGTATGCCACGCATCCTTCTGAAGACTAGGGACGAGACAATGGATAGAGCAAAGAACATGAACGCAGCTCTTCAACTTGTCCCCGGGAATCGCCCCAAATGTCACTATAGCATCCATAACGCTGATACATGCTTGTAGATCCTCCTCAACGCTAGTGTTCATGCAGATATCCAGCAACTTGTCGATCAGTACTTTGGCAGCATCATCATCGGCGACGTTGAAATTGAACTTGATTACGTCGTTGATAAAGCTGAAGAGATCCGCAAAGTTCCTATCTTCCCCAGTGACCAAACCCTTTCCTTTCATTCGTGACCCTTGCTTTTTCGCGGCGCCTCGTGCGGCCCGTACTGCATCAAACGCCTCTTCAAGCCATTTAGATAGGAGCGGAAACACATCGTAATCGAAGCCGGATAGATTTCGGGCATGGTTCGTCAAGTCGACCAGGGCAGCGAGTTGTAAATAAAAGTCTTCCGGGTTGGCATCAGCAGATATCGTCTGAAAGTACTCGTTACGCTCAAGATCAGTCGAGGAAGCATGCTTTACACATTCCCTCAGGAGTTCCCAGCCGGAAGATCGAGTTGCCCTAGGATTGGTCGGTTCGACTAAATCTTTGGCCGCATACCAAATATCTAAGACGGGATTAAGGGGATAGTCTGCTACGGTATGCCGCAACGCATTAGCGGCATTGACTCTATCATTCATCGACCCATTCTTCAACAAATCGAAAGCCTCGCTGTGTTGGGATGGGAGGCCACGGAGGATACTTGGCGTAGTATTTAGGCGTTCGGCAATTTGGGCATTGATCGAGGGACCGGAAGATTGTACGGGAGCCGGAGGGGATTTAGTTAACTTGGCAGCACCGGCGAGGCCTTTGAAGACACTAGCAAGACCACTAGTATTCTTTGAATCGTGAGGTGGCGAGGCATCATCTCCAGGTGATGGTGACATAGCTGCTAACCGATCTTCACCGGCCTTCCGGCCCAGAGAAACTATGCGACGAAACATATTAGTTTCCGAGTCATATTCGCTAATGTTTAAAACATGTCTTCCTCGTAGGATATGATCGAAATAAGAAAATAGTATGGGTTGACAGGAGCACGAAAAGGCATCAAAGAAGTGATAGCGGAAGATGTCATACCACATATGTGATATGTGGTAAGCACCTAGGTAGGCAATCAAATAATAGACGTAGACGTAGACATAGACGTAGACTTAGACTTACAGGCAAATCGGGTCTTGCATAAGGGTGGGAATCAAAGATAAAAAGGACAATACAAAAGGCCAAGCAAGAGAATAAAAAATTCAAGCATCCATCAAGTGCAAAAAGCCGGCCAACATGAGACCCGTGACACACTCTCCCAGAATTGGTCCAACTGGGTACTGGCCGTATTACAGGCTTAATTTCCTCATACACCCTCTTCTCCCAACCACTACCGTACGAGTAGTAGCGCTGATGACGATGGTGGAGGTATTGGCTGAGCTGGTAGAAATGAACGATTGTAAAGGGCTCGATTTGGATTTGTCTTGGGTCGTGAAACGTGATAGTACATTTGGAAATGCAGGGCGGAGACTTTATTTTTTTCCTTTAATTTTTTGTCAATGACAGATTTCAGGAGAGGTGCGGTGCATTCAGTTGAACAAAATTAACGTACATAAGAGAAGATCTTGGTAGCAAGATTGAACAAGATTGGGGCACCTGGAGGATGTTTGCGAAAGATTTCTCCACAATGACCTTTTTGGTCCACCTGCAGCTTCCGCACCGTCACTTTCTCCGTTTTATCCAATAGATACCCCTGTTTAACCATAGCTATTCTCAGATTATGCAAGCTCAGGTGTACTAATTCTCTCACCTTCTAATTGTACGCCATAGACCGCCTATCAATGAACAGGATAACTGCCCAGATGATTTTAAGCATATCAAACCCCACTATTCCCCTCCCCACCATCAATTACCCTTTACCTTCAAGGTTAGCCTTAACTGCCTTAGAAGCTTTTAATGCACAGACCACTACCCAGCTAGGCAGCTGAGCTAACTAAGATTTTTTAGCGTTGTTCCACTACCGTTGCCTCGTCGTCCAACGGGCCAGAATGGCGTCAAAATAAACGGAGCATGTGCTAATGCCACTGTATTGGACTGTGTGCTGATCTATCCCATCATTACCTAATTAGCCTTGACCGCTATTCAAAATACGTGTAAGTTACTTAGATAGGTACTCCAAGGGATAATTAAGACCACAGTGCAATATAGTAAGATTAGCACATGCCCGCACATGCTTCATTTATTTTGACGCCATTCTGCGGGCTTGTCATAGGCAACAGCCCTGTAAGGATGTCAATAAAATCAATAAAAAAAATTGTACCAAACTAAGGCTACCTAGGTACATACACAAACTACGTCGGCGCAACCCAAACAACTTTCAAACTTTTACCTACAACTTACTTTCATAAACCACAAATACCACCGCTAGGGACCTTCTTTCATTCCGACAACCAGCAGCCATCATGGCTTCAGATTTGGGCCAGATCGCCCAGCTGTTGGATGCGACTCTTGATCCCATCAAACACAAGAAAGGTACGTAAGAGAGCTCCTCTGCTGCCCCACCTTGTGGTGGTGGTAGTGGTGGTGGTGCTATTATTTGACTCTATTCACATCCCCATCTGCCACGCATTAGTTCATAGGAATATCATAGCTAACTTTGAATGGTAGCTGAGGCTGCACTTAAGCTTGAGGAGAAGAAGCCTCAATTCTCGCTTCAGTTACTCAAGATTGTCGCAACTGAGAGTCTCGAACCCAAGATCCGTCTCTCGGGTGCACTCTGCTTCAAGAATTTCATCCGACACAACTATGTAGTATGTTGCTACCATGAACCTCCCATAACGCTACAAGACATTTGATGCTAATGTTAATATCGCACAGGATGAGGATCGAAACTACAAGCTTCCCATCGACGAGGTCAACACGATAAAGCAGGAGCTTATTGGGCTCATGATCGCTTGCCCCGCTACCATTCAAACACAACTAGGAGAAGCCATTAGCTTAATTGCCGACTCCGACTTCTGGGATCGATGGGATACACTTGTTACCGACCTCGTATCACGGTTCTCGCCTGATAACTTCAAGATCAACAATGGAGTACTGGAAGTCGCCCACTCCATCTTCGCCAGATGGCGACCCCTATACCGCTCCGACAGTCTGTACACCGAGATTAACCATGTCCTCGGCGGCTTTGCCGTCCCATTCCTTAATCTTCTAAGTGTAAGTTAGCTCGGCTCCCTGATAAGCCGCTCCCAAGCCATTTCAAACTAATATTAGTGCAGGCTACGGATCAGCAGATCACCGCCCATGCTAACGACGAGGTGGCCTTGAGGGGCTACTTCGATACCATGAGTCTACTAATAAAAGTATTCTACGACCTATCTTGCCAGGACATGCCGCCACAATTCGAATCGAACTTAGAGCATGTTTCGACTCTACTTCACAAATACTTGACTTACGAGAATCCGCTGTTAGCGACGGACGAGGATTCGGAAGCGGGTGTCATCGAAATAGTCAAAGCCGACATCTGCGAGGTTTTGCAACTCTATGTGACTAAGTTCGACGAAGATTTTGGTCGATATACCCAGGTCTTCATTAGCAGTGCATGGAATTTGCTCTCCGCCATCGGACCTGAGACTAAGTATGATAACCTCGTCAGCAAGGCGCTACATTTCCTAACAGCAATCGCCGCCTCTCCGAAACACTCCACCTCGTTCAACAACGAAAATGTTCTGAACCAGGTCGTAGAGAAGGTGATTCTACCTAATGTTGCTCTAAGAGAATCCGATGTCGAGCTGTTCGAAGATGAGCCCATTGAGTTTATTCGGCGTGATCTTGAGGGATCGGATACGGATTCCCGACGAAGAGCAGCCACCGACTTCTTGAAGCAGCTTCAAGGCAACTTCGAATCATTAGTCACCAGTGTTGCTGGGAGGTATATCAATCATTACTTAGAGCAAGGCAAGACGAATTGGAAGGACAAGGATACAGCCATCTCGTTATTCCTTGCTGTCGCGGCCAAAGGTGCCGTGACCGCGGCACACGGTGTTAGAACCGTAAACCCTCTGGTCAACGTGGTCGACTTCTTCCAACAACACATTGCGAATGACCTAATTTCAGACGCTGGTGTCGAGCCAATCTCCAAGGTCGATGCTATCAAATACTTGTACACCTTCCGAAGTCAATTGTCGAAAGAGCAATGGCAAGCGGCTTTCCAACCCCTAGTTCAAAATCTAGGCTCGTCGAACTACGTTGTTTATACCTACGCTGCTATTTGCGTCGAGAGACTTTTGTTCTTATCAGATGATGCCGGTGTCCGCTTTTTTGGTAGGGCTGACATTGAGCCTGTTGCGAAAGATCTCCTTGACCATCTATTTAAGCTCGTGGAAAAGGAGAACTCTCCGGCAAAGCTGCAAGAGAACGAGTTTCTCATGCGCTGCATCATGCGTGTACTGATTGTTATGAACACCGGCATTCTCGGCTTTGCCGATATGATCCTCGACCATTTGGTAGGAATCACAAATATCATCAAGGCCAACCCGAGTAACCCCCGTTTCTATTACTATCACTTTGAGGCCCTAGGCGCTGTCGTAACGTATGTTCCATCTTTGGTTCGTTTCATTTTTAGGGTCTTAACTAAGAGAAATGCAGGTACGGCTCGGCTAGCGGAGCGTCGAAACTTGAGAATCGCCTATGGGAGCCCTTCAATCAAATTATTGCAGAGGAAGTGAATGGTACGTATACTCTTCCCTTGCACGAAGACATTTAGCACTAACAAATTTCTTTCTAGAGTTTATCCCATACGTATTCCAGATCTTGGCGAAGCTGTTAGAGCTAGAGCCATCAGGAGCTCTCTCCGGTAACTTCCAAGCACTGATAACTCCCTTGATGATGCCAACGCTTTGGGAAACAAGAGGAAACGTCCCTGCCCTTACACGATTACTGGCAGCGATAATACCTAGAGCGTCCCGCTCTATAGTAGCGGAAAACCAAGTCCAACCGGTTCTTGGCATTTTCCAAAACCTTCTTCGCAGCAAGAAGACGGAACAGAACGCGTTCGACTTACTAGAATCAATTGTTTTATCGATTGATAGGAACGCGCTTGAGCCTTATTTCAAGGAGATCCTAGCTCTTCTCTTCACAAAACTCCAAGGCACGCCATCCGAATCGTTCAAATTACGATTTGTCCGATTTTACCACCTGGTGTCGGCCAGAGTGGACGCCGGTCTTGGTACCGATTTCTTCGTCAGCCAGGTAGATCTAGTTCAAAACAACCTTTTCGTTCAGATCTACCTCAGCATCGTTCTTCCGACTTCAGATCTGCTGAACCGCCCAGTCGATCGCAAACTTGCCGTCATATCCTTCGCCAAGTCATTAGGAGACAGCGCGGCTTTTGCCCAGCGTTACCAAAAGGGGTGGCGATATACATGCGAGGCAATGCTGAAGTTGCTGTTGAATGCACCCAAGGTAGCGAGTGGTGTAGGCGATGATGTGGTCAACGAGGCAGACGTGGACGACATTGGGTTCGGTATGGGCTTCACTGCCCTCAACACGTGCAAGAAAGCTATCCAGGATGTCTACCCTGAGATCCAGGACGTCAAGGTTTGGGTACACCAGTATCTTACTAACGCCAATGCTCGGCACAATGGGGCTGTTGCTAAGTACACCATGGAGAGACTCTCGGATGAGGGTAAAGCGGCCATGGCGATCTACGTAGGTTAGGTTTGGGAAATGGGGTTAGGTAGACCAAAAGTTCACGACATGATGAATGGCCAGGTAAGAGTGGGTGCCTCCGAAACATTCTAAGCAGGTTTTTAAGAATCGTTCTCGGGAATTTCGTTGGTCGACTATGTAGCAAGGTACATCGGTGCGTTATCAAGAGGCTTACGGTTAAAAAGTACCCAATGCCAATATGCGATTGCAAGTAAATGTACGTCCGCACTGCGTGGATAAACGATATAAGCACCCATAAGTGAAATGTTACAATTTAATTAAATCATATAGCCAGTTCTACTCGTAGGTATTAGTTGATGGAGCATTAACAACATATTGACCATGGGGGACAATAGTTCCCTCTCAAGACCTTCTCTTATAGGTTGACTAATATCTATTTTGAGACAATTTTATCCCATTTATGAAATATGCAGCACTAAGATACACACTTGGTTATGGCGCTTGAAGATATTGCAGACAGTAGATATTGTCAATGTTTTCGAGGAAACTCACCATTACGGCCGCCACCACCAATAGCAACATACCGCCTCGCGTTGGCTCTTACAAATCCATGCCTAGCTATCGGTGGTATATCGACCACTCCGTACGCCCTGCGAATGTTCCTGCTTTCGATATAAAAGTCCAAACGGTCCTGGTCCCACCTGGTCAGGTTTTCTGCCGGATGCCAATAAGCAATGACACGCTCTGCTCAAATATCAGAAAGATAATACATCCAACCAACCTTCGTCGTCATATTCAAGGCCACCACACCAATAGCAGTCAAGTGAAGATCCCCAATGGTAAATTAGGAGCATTGAAAGTTCACGAGAACCCCGAGGCAGTGGTGTATTAGAACGGCATGAAAGACTTCATCGAAGAGAACAATCTCGATATCCCTAAGACTCTCACACGTCCTAGAACGGTAAATCCAGCAGCCTCTATGCAACAGACCATAGAGAATGACGTTCAACAAATAGCCATGGAACGCCGAGAGATGGAACTCGGGGAGTGCAGTTTGACGGGAGAGGAGATTCGGTTAGCAAAAGGTGTTGAGAACCTGACTTTAGATTCAAATTCCTCCATCCTAACACTGACTCTGAATTCGAAATCATAGATTTAAATCCTTAGACTAGGTAGACGACAGGCTTGTTTCTTAAAATGAGTAGCTCTTGTAGCAATATCTTTTGACGGTGTGCTTAGAAGTCTTTGCGTTTAAAGAAGAAAATCGGTTGTTGGATTTAGAGGCTACTCTAATAGAATTAAATATCAAGGTGTTATGTAGGACTTATGCATTACGTCAATTGTTATTATTAATGTGACGTATCATTTAGCCCCGAGTTGCTTTTCAACGGACTATGTTTGGGGGCTTCTCTGGTGCCTAAGTGACTACGTAAGACCGTGGTAATATATGACGATTTGACACGATTCCTAAAATATTTAAGAAGGCTACGATATAAGGCGTCGGTGGTTATTAAGAAGGCAATCGGCAAGATCGGGTACCTGACTTGGCGGACGGAGCTTTACCCGCTAAAGCCCCGTCGCCAATGCATTGACAACCGTTCGTAAGCTGTCAGCGCTTGTTTAATAACGCACGCGAGGGATTCTGATCTCTGATCTGATGTGAAGAAATCTCGAAGGTAGAGGCCCGATGCGGTAAGGGGATTAGTGGTTATTAGGTGTTGAAAGTAATTGCCGCGTATTTGTTCGGGGGAAGTAGTCGCTCATCGGGATTCCAAGCCCTCCCCGCCTTCCGTATACCTGACAAATGTTCCTCGGTCCCGGCCAGCAGGGCCAATTGCTCGATTCAGCCCAATCTGGTCATCTCATCCAATCAAAACTCGTGATTTCAATCTGTCGTAATCAGCCATAGAAAGAAAGACCGACCTGTTGGAACAGCAAAAGTCTCCGACGTGCCGCCTTCCAGTCGTCACAATCGGTCGCAGTTTCTTTATAAGTGATAATTTCGGCCCCAACAACGGAGTAGACAACTCCGACCGGCGAGTATGACATATCACTCAGGAGCTCTATCTGATTCCATCGTAGGGCTGTGTCATTTCTTACATGCCGGGTGTGCATATATAAGGGATTGGTATGCCGTAATGGGAGGCACGACATCTATAGAAGTTGAGCAACTTTGACGAAACAAGGCTGTACCTAGCATCAACATTAAGCATCAGCAGCTATTTTCTACCCATCAGTCTAAATATCTAAAAGTTTAGGACAGGAAACAGAAAAATGACTTCCAAATCAGTCGCTCTCATCACCATGAGCACCCGCGGCGCTCGGGTCGGCCCAACGGTAGCCTCCTTCGTCGAGAAGATCATCGAGAAGCCGTTATCATCGGCCGGGATATCTCTCGCAAGCGTCGACCTCGTGAAGTTCAACCTGCCCGTATACAACGAACCGGTAGCCCCAGCTAGTACGTCCCGCAACAAGCCCCTGTCATCATTACTCGCCCTGCGTGCTTAGGGGTTCGTTGGAATCATATCTAACCAGCTTAACAAACCAGTGGTCCCCGAGAAAGCGCAGTTCAAGTACGAGCACTCGCGCGCGTGGAGCGCCGAGATCGGCAAGCACGACGGGTACGTGCTGGTGATCCCGGAGTACAACTACGGCGTGGCGGGCGGGACCAAGAACGCGATCGACTACCTGCTGAACGAGTGGAAGGGCAAGCCGGCCGCCATCGTCAGCTACGGCACCCAGGGCGGCGGCGCCGCCTCCGAGCAGGTCAAGGGCTCCCTCAGCGGCATGGGCCTGCGTGTCGCCGAGACCCGCCCCGCCCTGCCCTTCAGCAAGCCCGACATCTTCGGCGCCGTTGGCGGTGGTAGGCTCGGCGACGCCACGCTGAAGGCCTGGGAGGCGGAGCAGACCGAGAGCATACTGCAGGCTGCCGAGGATCTGAAGGCCTTGCTGCTGCAGCCGAACACCCCGGCCAATGCTCCTCCTAGGCCGTAATTGCCCGTGGGGAGAAGCAGGTTGTGATGCGACATGGGAATGCGTATTGCCATGTGAGGCGCGGATATTTGCAAGGAGTACTGGATTGGATCTATTTGGCAATATCTAGATAGACATGAGCAAATGGTTTTGCAAAACACTTCGCCTGTTTTTCCATGTATCTAATTCTAAGTCCCAACTCCTTCACCCGCCGGCGTCTAGTCTCCGGTACCGTATAGCACATCGCCCCGTATCCGAGCCCTATTCCGACCCGTCTCGTTAAGCTAGACCCTACATATAAATCTGAATACTCTAGACCAAGGCTAAGGGTATACGATGCTTACTGATTTTACAAGATCACTGCATTTTGAAGCAAAGGAGTGAGGTCGTGGAAACATAAATCATGAATTCATTACATAAACCAGAAGTCTCTACTCATAAAATAGATATCGACCACTTCCCTTCCACCATGCCTCTTTCCTATAATCTACTCCTCCTTTAGTCTCCGTACTACATAGCGATACCCATGTAAAAGGGGGACCATCATCCTACATAACAGAGCATAGAGTGGTCTCGCCAGGCCTGGTCATACTTAGACCGACCTCGTCGCTTTTTCGGATCTGCTGAGTCTTGCCCTTCATAGTTGTGGTTTGTGACGTTGATGATAATATCAAGTAAAACGTAGCGCTGTGACGTGTGTAAATGTTGTTTTGATTTGGGGGTGGTCGTTTGAACAAAGTCGACGAACGCATGTAGCTTTATAGTACTTTCCGTATGAAACTACATAATTTGCCACGATGACCCCTTTGACCTTAAAGGGACACTCTTTCATCAATGATTAACTAAACAGTCTTTTGTCAGGCACATAAGGATAGGTAATCAACACCCTAATTTCTTTATCCTACCCAAATAATGCATTGCACGTTAATAGAAAATATTAATTGGTTGATCAATAGCATAATTAAGATCCTATATAGGATTTAGTCTGCTACCTACAAGCGTGACTATCATTGTCGTGGTATTCATTGTCCCGTAAAGCCTACCCTCCATTTGCATGATCTCGTCACCTCGTAACTATTCGGTATCACGCCCATCCATATCGCACTAGCTTATTTGAAGACCTTGCCATCGGCGTGCTTGTACTCCTTGCCGTTGTGGACAACGGGCTTGTCCCATGTCCACATAGACTGGACAAAGGCCTTGTCATCCTCGCTGGTGGGGTCGAGCTTGGTGAACTCGTAGCTCTCGTAGTCCGGAGCGACGTCAAAGACAGGGACGTATTCATCGCCTCGGATGACAAAGGCACCCTCGATGACCGAGTCGTTGTTCTCGCCATATACGGAGGCGCAACCGAATAAGTACTTGCGAGAACCCTCAAGACGGGTGTTGAAACCACCGATAAGATTGTTGGACATGAAAGTCAAAGTCAACTCATCGTTGTACTTATACTTAACCCTCCAGATGGAGTAATCCTTGAAGGGAACGTTCTCGAAGAACCACTTGATAGAGACATCCTCGTCATGGTTCGAGTAGTAACGCTTCCACTCGTCAAGAGCGAACTCGGATCGCGGTAGTAGGTCGATGGGGTGCTTAGGTTTGGGAGCAGGCGCAGCCTCTTCCTCCTCAGGAGCGGGCTTGGGGGCCGCCTTAGCAGGCTTAGGCTGCTCAGGCTTCTTGGGGGCGACATTGGTCAACTTAGGGGTGTCGAGAAGCTCGAAAGGCTTAGCGACGTCGCTGTAGATAGGCTGGTTGTAAACAGTCTCGTACCATCGGGCGACGTTGGGGTGCTCAGCACGCCACTTCTTGTCATAGAAGAACTGGAAACCGCGGGAGACAATGCCGGCGGCAAACAGATCAGCGAGGGTGATGCGCTCGCCAACCAGGTAGGTGTTGTGTAGAAGGTGCTCCTCGACGACATCAATAACCTTAGCGGCACCCTTGGCTGCCTCGTCAACGGACTTCTTGTTGTACTGGTCCCAGCCAAGGAGAGGGCGGTACCAAGCACCGAGCTTGGGGAGAACCTCGGTGTTGAAGAACGACAGCCACTTCAGGATAGAAGCATAGCTATAGAATGTTAGTATGTAGGTCTCTATGAAGTACTGTACTTCGACTTACTCTTGCTTGGTCTTGCCGAGGAGGGTGGTCTTCTCGTTCTGTGAAGTGACTGGTGGTGAAATGTTAGCAAATTTTCACACCATCTTTACTGAGCAAAAGTAAGGAATGATAGGCGATAAATCAGAAATTAGAACCATGATCAACAGAGATGTTTCAGATAGGGATAACTGTTAGAGTAATGTCTAGGTCATCATTTAAACGCATTCGGCAATGCTGCCAGTAACGAAATTCAAATATGGAAAGAGAAAAAAAAAACGCGTACTGTAGATGGCGATAGCCATGCACTCGGTCAGGACGTAACCATCGCTGCCGACGAAGGCGGGAACCTTGCTAAGAGGGTTCACCTTAAGGAACTCGGGGGTCGGCTTGGTTGTGTCAACCTCAACGACATCCAAGTCCAGCCCGTTGGCCTTCGCAACCGCGAGGATGGCGGTGGTGCGGGGGTTGAGCTGTGCGATAAAAAAGTCATGTCAGCTTTTTAAAGAAACGATAACGGTACACAACACACGACTATGTATGTAAATACATAGTTAGCTATTCAGTCACTCACCTCCTTGGTGTAGATCTTTCCGAACGCCATGGTTGCTCCGAAATCTGATGCTGGTCGAGTTGAAGGAAAGAAGAAGAGGAAGTGTTGAGAGAAGTTCTAAAGTTGAACTTTGACTCAAGGGAATTTTTTTTTTCACACGCAAAAGAGGGAGGCGGGGCATTTGCTCTGTGGCTCAATTCAAATTTCAATCAGGCACTGACTCTGCCCCACCTATTAAAGTCTGGTCGAAACCCGAACCACCACCTTCCATCTCTAGGGTCTAATTCGGTAATCGGAAGATCTAATATACCGGCCAATTGAATTTAGGTGGAGATTCCAATGCCCGCGAAACTTTGAAAAGTGCTTCATACAATTTCAACATACGTAGTCTTATTGGCCACTACGACGACCAAGCTCAGCATATAGGCCGGCACAAGGTCATGAATCGGATACGATAGACAAAATGTCCTCTCTGAGATATGGCTTTCGCTGTCTTAGAGATCTCCGGCCGACTATCCCTCGACATTCTCGATCTTCAACATCCATAAGAGCCGCTACGAGCTCGAAATCATGCCGAACGTTCGCAACGACTATAGATAGCCAAAACAATAACCGAAACGGTAGCCAAACCGAGGAATTTTATTCGTTGGGGACATTTAAGCAGGCTATGGAAGAAGAGGCTGTTGGAGAGCAGGCTGTTGGAGAAGACTCTCCCAAAGAGAAGCTGAAAGACTTTTACAGGCGTGCTATGCCGGTGTCCCCGTCCTATTTTTCGCGGCAAACGGAATTCAACGACAGCTTCGTCCTAGTTCAGGACCTTTCTCGGAAATATGGTCGGCTTCCCACCGCTGCCCCGAATCAAGCCCAGCGGGTAGCATGGAAGACGAGGGAGCAGTATCGGTTGTCGGTTGGTGAAGGTGTGAAAGCGAGAGACTTCGCGATCTGTATTAGGTTGGTTAAGAGATTAAATCAAATTCACCCCGATTTAATGCCCGAGGAGGTCATACAAGGCATTAGACCATTCAAACGAGACATTAACATCTACCTCAACACCGCCAAGCCTATTCCGATCGATAAGTTTGGCAGGTCACACGGCGTCGGCAGACGGAAATCTTCAGTTGCAAGAGCCTGGCTTGTGGAGGGGACTGGAGAAGTTCTCATCAATGGAAAGACTATCAATGATGCATTTGGGAGGGTCCACGACCGAGAAAGTGCGCTTTGGGGATTGAAAACAATGGAGAGAATAGACAAGTACAATGTCTATGCTCTTGTGGAAGGTGGTGGAACCACAGGACAAGCTGAATCACTTGCAATGGCCATTTCCAAGGCCTTGGCCGTCCACGAGCCGGCGCTGAAGACACCCCTCAGGAAAGGTAAGTCAGAATATTAAACTTACGGATGATTGCGTAGCACTCTTCTAACCTAGTTCATCCAGCTGGTTGCCTCACTCGTGATCCGAGGAAGGTCGAAAGGAAGAAGGCCGGTCACCTCAAGGCGAGGAAGCGGCCTACATGGGTCAAGAGATAGAACGACCCAAATATGGGATCTTGCAATGGGATTCATGAGCCATCGTTCTATGCAGTCTTCGGGAAAGCCAACATCTTCAGTGTTAATGGCAAGGGCCAGGGATACTTTGTGGTCCATCATACTGACCACACAGCGGATCATGTGTATATGGATTGTGTATCATTATGTACCTGCTTCGTATTCTGGGATGCATATAAGATGCTAATAGTGAGGTCCGACATTGGATTCATCAGCAACGTTCTTCGCTCCTCGCAACATGGATTGACGTTGATTTAGTCGCAACATAAATGAATTGGCAATTCAGACTCCCCTGGGTCTATCTAACCCACCAATCAGAACGAATAGATACATAGGAGACAGGCTAGGTACGGATCGATCAACCGGGAATCTGGGTTGTGTTGTATCATGTATGACGGACGGCCGTAGGACTGCACGACGCGAAGTAACTCAGCCCAATGTCGTGTCTCCACGCCCTACCACACCGCAAGGGCAAGTCAATCAGATCGCCAACCCCTGGGTAAATAAAACAGCCTTAAAAATCGACCCTAACACGGATTATGCGATAGCCCCAGTAGCTAGGACCTAGAAGGGCGAAGATAGGCGGCAGTATTATCATTGTTGAAAGGGGAAGGATTTATTAGACCAAGCACAGACATACCACCTGCCCTCCGCATTGAATGATACTTCTTCCAAAAACGAAAGAAGTGAAGCCATATGCCGGATATCGACTAGCTTCAGACGATGGCGGATGCAGAATCCTTCTAGAAAGAATTTACCGACTTGGGGAACCCCTTGGAGATTTGGGAACACTCGGGCACTATTTACCAATCTATAATTTAATGACAGCTGTCGGGTCGCTTGGAAAGGGGAGGACAAAGCTACGGATGGTTTCCCCCTAGGCCAACAAGTGCTCACCGCTTCTATTGATTCGAAATATAGGGAGATGGACTAACATTGTGTACTGAGATTATTGGTCTCTTTCCCTGCGGTCAATGAGACGAGAATTAGCTAGACTTGCTAATTAATGTCATAGGCGGACAGAATACACACACCTAAGACACCGATCGAAAACCAATAACCTTTCGCGGAATTTCTACCTGATCGACTTGGTTGATCCCGGAGTAGGTGTAACACATCTTCATTGGCTACGTCGTTAGGGATTTGGCCAAGGCCGAATTGTGAATCATCGTGACCTGACTTTGGCCATGAACCAATACGAGGCGTGGTGTTTCCAGACAAGCTACATCCGACGGCTGTGGAGAAACCGGTGCAAGCCTCATTCAACCCGGATGAGGCTGAGAGTGACAATCCACACAGCAGCCAATACTGTAACGTTAGTTACTCTATCTCGTAGATCTTTCCTTTTCGGATGTCCTATACGTGCGCGCTTGTATCGCGCAATTTAGGCTTTACTCTGGAGAGCTGTTGTAGCCGGTTTGAAGAAGATAGCCTAGACCCTAGCCGAACTAGCTAAGTCTTATAGATATCGAGTCTGGGAAAGCTGGTACAGCATCCTGCAGATCGCCCAGTCGTAGATGCATCCAGCAAATACACTAGCATAGAAGGATCGGTATCACTGATGTTCGAAGAGCTGCATACACCCCCACGAAAGCTGCCTGATACTTGCTGCTTCTCCTTAAGGTTTAGCAAGGGGCTACTTGGCAAGTGAGTCGTGACAAGCGATGCCAATCTATAGTGAAGCCAGACCTGCTAGACCTGCTAGACGAACTAAGCTCGCGTGGATATGTCAGTGCACAGTTTCTATTTATTCCTCGAATCTCGGGGACCTGCGCTAGTCGAATAAGCCCATAAAAATGGGGTGATTTTTCATGGCGAACAGCACCAGCCAGCGCCTTGGAGCAGAAGGGCGACGGAATAAGTGCATTATGTATGAAAAATACTATGTAGCTTGTTATCCCGCACTATACAAATTTTGGTGCAAGCGGGATAGCTAGATACTCAGTATTGTTTACACATGATGCACTTATTCCAACGCCCTTCTGCTAGGAGGTCTGGTAGCACTGAGAGAGGACCAAGGCTGCTTACGTACATACATACCTCAGGTTCCAATAAGCCTATCATCCGCCTTATGTATCGCATGCGGGGGATAAGTAACTCGTTCACAAATATCCCGTACCTATCATCCACCATGACGATGTACCGACCTTAATAGATAGTAACTATATCAAAAACATATGTATCTTGGATCGCCCTGCACATGCACGTGTACAAGAACGCGTGCTGATCAGCATACCGCCAAGTTCATTTCCAAATGGGTCGAACCCGGTTTGCCGAGAGCACGAGCCAAGACATCCGACCTGCCCTCTTGAAGAATCATCTGCAAGCGGTTGTCGAGATCCTCATACAGCCGTATATGTGTGTGGGCGACGCCGAGAAAGCCTCGTCGCTGAGGTAGCCATTAGGAAGTGCCAGCTCGGTGTCTTGCAGATAGATCTGAAAATTTGATGATGGAACAACCCCGGTTGACTCCGGGACGATGTCAGACGCACCCTTGTCGTTCTTTGACGACATCTCAACGCCTTGTCTCCAACATGGTTCAAGGATCTTATTTAGACGACCAAACATCCACCAGTTCTTATTAGAGGGTCCTCTCACGGCCTAATAGGTACGCAGAAGTGCTGTACCTAGTCCTCAGTCGGTGAGCATGCGCATACTCCAAGGGCATGTACCTCATAGATTATAGGGATCTTTTAGCCTTTAGGGGACCCTGTTCGTACCTAGGTAAATATCGATAAGCTACCGGACGCTCAGATCATGTCATGAGGAGCATCACAGGCCAGTCCACTGAGTCCAGCGAGTGATCGGGCATCAATCGGTCTGTTGATTTGCTACGAAGTGCTCTCCAGGGCAGCAGGGCTACCCAGACTGCTAGGTAGGGGATGTAGGATGGGCCAGCGTCCGCGCTAACCACCCAATTCCTCAATTCTTCAGTCAAGACTGCGAGAACCTATTGACCAATAGCCATCAGCATCGTGACACAACCTAAGAAGAAGAAAAAATCTTCGTCAGCTTGTTTGGTCCTTCACACTCTATCGGTGTAAGATCCGATTAGCACGCCGGGCTCTTTTCCCCGGATCGAATCGTCTTGAGGGCGGGAGGGCTGACGGCAATTGACTTTGTCTGGTGACAAATCCCTTATTCTTGATCACCAATTACCTAAGTATAAGTATTACCTGGTAGGGTACCTAAGTAGGTAGGAAGGTATATATGAGTAGAACACAGCAATGCGACGAGCGTATTACAAGATCTGGGTAAGGCGAGCGAGGTTTAAGAAATGGTTGGCTGAGGGAAAGTATAGAACAGGTATGCAAGCCTTCTAACCTCTTGTGTTCTCCCAGATCTAAATTAACAGGCTCAATGTTGTACTCTGCCAGCAAGTTTGAGGGAGATACATATACATAAAAATGAAGATTGAAGAGGTACGTAGCATCAGATGCCTCAATTGAACTGATGTTATTGGTATTCGGATTATGCGTGTAAGCAAGCCAGGTAGGTATGTTTAGGATGTTTAGGACTTAAAGGAAATCTTGAAACGTCTGGACCGTACCTAGGTATGCACAAGAAAACGGCAAGCCCCGGATTCACAGATTTACAGGTCGTGCCTGCCGCTTTCCAAGCCTTAACTATGCACTTCACATTATTTGCTGGCCACTTGTTCTTGCCGTTGCTATTGCTCCTGCTCCTGCTCCTGCTCCTGCTTCTGCTCATGCCTTATGGATACTTATCCGCTTACTTATAGGCAACTCCGTTTCTACATGTGTATTATGTTTGCCACAATATTCCGGTACTTCTTATGGTATAGACAGGGTCTAGAACTCTAAGGTACATATTTATCTGCTCTTACCTTACCTAATAGACTTAGTTCACATGTACCTGAAATTATCTTTAACCTTTTCCAAGGAACGACTTTGAGTTTAGATCTTCATCCCTGCCTCGTCGTCCTCGAAAAATACGAATACAATAGAATAAATAGGCGCAACAAGAAGCAATTGCTTATTCACCAATACTCTATACAATATACTGTTTTCACATATCATGATGCTTCAGATCCTAAAAATGACCGATCGACGCAAGATAAAAATTGTTTCTCAATCAGCATCAGCCACACAACAAGAATCTCGGCGCACAAATAAGAAAAGCAAAATGTCGCCGTGTACTACCCATACCATGTCAGTCCATTAGTCGATAGGCGACCAAGGACCTGTCCGGCTTTTTTCCCTTCCCCTTTCCCGTCTTCCTTTTCTTTTCATCGTGAGCTTGTTCGCCGTTTTCCACAACTTGGTATACGGGGACTCCGAGAGTCAGAGGTTATTGTAATATGGACTGATGTCTATTAGAAGAAGAAAAACATATACGACAAAGTGACCAGCGCAGCTTCGCATGAGCCGCAGCAAGACGGCCAAGGATACGGTAGTCATTTCCTAACGATAAGCCGATCCGCGCCAGGAACATGCGCCGTGACCCGTGACACCCTTCGAGTCAAGATCTCTATTTTTTCCCTTGAGGCTGGAAGGGTTTGTCTTATAGCCCCTGACCAATATACCTTATCCCGTACCACCCAATAAGTTCTATTCTCCGGGCTCTGGGCTCTGGGCTCTGCACTCTCTGCACTCTCTGCACTCTCTGTCTCTCACATCACCCTCTCACCAAGGTATCTACGGTACCTACCTAGGCACCTGGGCAGGTGTGTAAGGTATCCATCTAAGAAGCAGCTCCAGGGCCTGGACAGATCACCCCGTCATGTCCCCGTAGAAGCACACCCCTTGGGGTATCGGTAAGGGGGATTCATTCGGACCCGCTCTCGATTATCTGTGCGCACCGCGCAGATCTTGTTCACCCTGTCGCAGCCAGACAAGCCCTGCCTTCTACTAGCCAGGCCCCAGCTGCTTTTCTGCACGGCGCAAGTTAAGGCGTTGGTGTCGTTAATGTGTTTTGGGGGAGATTTCTGGTTAAAGCTCTTTCCTCTATCCCATTTTCATTGGAAGGTCCGTCGCCTGATCTCGTGTATTACATACCCACAGCTCTAATGGGAAACCTCCATTCTGTCTACTCTAGAGTCTAATTGGGTCTCCACTCCCACCTTCCATCTACCACCACTACTACCTACTACCGACTCCTCTGACCTTACTTCTCGACATTCACCTAATAATATATCATGAGGCAAGTACCTACCGGTCGATCAACCTTTCGCTATTCTGAAATCTTATTGTCCACTACGACTTCCTACGTACATTCATGTAGTAGAAAGATTCCCCGGTCGTCTTTAAATCCTCCGATGTCAACAACTCTATTTCACTTTTACACTTACACCTACACTTACACCCGCGGACACGTTACCCGACATATAAAGAGCTCTTTTCACTACCACTAAGTTACTACCTAGTCAACAATCACCAGTCGCCTTTATTACACCTCCAAAATTTAGAGTCACATAACTATGACTTTATTTTGATAACACAGTTTCTTTTCTCTTTTTTTCTTACTCGCGGATTAACTAGATCGAGTCTAATCTCCTTTCACTCACTCGGACCCTGAATCAGTGGAAAGCTGTGATTAGTCGGGTCGGCACTTGAGAGAAAGCAAAGCTAACTTAGGAAGCTCAGTTTACGACCAAACGAAGCTGGCCTCCCCCCAAAAATTCGTTGGAGAACTCGAGGCTTCTAGACTTGGTCCTAGTGCAGCTTGCTATTCAATTGAGTTCAGCAAGGTCACTACTTGTTGGTTTAGCAGTTAGTTGCAAAAGGTGCTGGGATAGTCCCAGTACAAGCAAGGACGCCCGTTGACAAGTCACATATACCTCCTAACCTACTCGGGATTTTTGTGGACAAATCCATCCCAAATTCCTATATAGTAGGTATCTAAGGACAAAGTCAAAATTCTGGGACCTCGGAGGCATCGTCATCCCTACTCCCCATACCAGTAAGAGTCTAGGTTGTGAACACCTGACATATAGTTGGAGGGATTGTTTGCATCAGAAAGACTTTTTCTTCCGGCATCAAACTTTCGAAACCTTCAGCAATTCATACATAGTCAGCCTTCCCCTGGCAGGCAGGCCCTGACTTTCGTCCTGTCTGTCGACTTTCATCCCATAATCCATAACCCACAACCCATAAAACGCACCGCCTCGAGACGCGTCTCTAGGAAAACGCGTGGTTTCATGACTAGATCACATATCCCGCCACTTGACTAGTTCCTCCCACTAGGGTTTTCATCCGAACGCAAGAGAAAACATCGTAGCCTAGGGCATCCTTTCCCTCTATTGTGGCCGGAGCTGGTCCCTGCTTGGGAACTCCCGACCAAAATTTTATCCGACCTCGCGTATTCTACTGCCAGCGGAAGACATCGTTGACGGCGAACCGCTAGTTAAAGTGTTTATTTCAAGTTATATCGCACGCGCCATCTTCTCGCGGCAAGGTTCTCGGACGATTTGAACGGGCCGGTTGTGGCACGGCCTAAACGACGCAAGGTGGCCCTCTCTTAACTCCTGCTCCGTTGCCGGAGGCGCATCGGTTATACTCACCTATTTGAGCTTCTCGCGATCCGTTTCCCGTGGCATGGATGACCACGGGCGACGGAGGAGGCCGAACGAACCGCCCATTAATGCCCCTTCTAATAATCCAAGATACCCGGTTCATGATCCTAATACGCAGGGTAGGTCGTACGGCGCAAGCGGGTCTGACAGGTATCGGCCCGCGCCTCTTAATACGTCGCCTACGGCAGCTCGAGGCATAGGAGGTGCGGCTACCTACAGTAGCTATTACCAAGAACCGGCAGCAGCAGCATTCTCCACCGCAATGCAGCCGAATGCAATGCCATACCAACCTGAATATGGACAGGATACTCGACAAGCGCAGAGTTTCAGTACATATAATACGCCTATGATGTACAACGTGCCGCAAGCGAGCGCGCAAAGTGCCGTTTATGATACGAGTCAGCAATTCCCGCCACGGCAACCTGCAGCGCTGCAGATGATACAAACGGATGTAGCCACCCCCTATTTCCCGAGCGAACCGACCAACGCGGCTGCAGCGTCTAATCTGCAATCACACGCGAGCTCCTCAAGCACGTCGGCAGTATATCAACAGAGTCCAGCTGGCCAGCGCACAATGCTCCAAAGTTACTCGAGTGGAATGACACCGATGAGCGGCATGGCACAGACGAGCACGTCCGATCAGGCTATGGAAGAACCTGATTATTCGCAGACAACAGAGATGACCGAAGCTTACGAGCACTACCAGGCCGCTCTGAGGGAGGTCTTCACCAACATTCGAGGCGGGGTGCTGCAAGCTGCAAGCGAGTCGCTTTTGAACATTTCCGAGTGGTTACTCTCGAAAGTTGTGGAATTAGGTGAGTTTTTCCCCAATAACTCTTGAGACATTCGTGGAGTTTAACTATTGAAGGCCTTGCAGCGGACGATGAAAATCTTTACAGGGATCGTATCAAGATGTGGCAAGACTTTAATCATGCCTGGCTATCGTTATTCCAAAAGCAGAAAGACATGATGGAATCTGGCCTACAGCTACAACGAGGGCAGACGCTAATCAGCGAAGAGGGATTGAGGAAGATGGGGAAAGAGATCGTGAGACTTTGCGATGGGGTTGATCGACACGGCCTCGTCGATTACGAATATGGTGTCTGGGAGGAAAATATTGTTGCTAGTAGGTTCCGACCTAGCGGCAGGCCGCGATGCTTCCTACTATACGCATGTTCAGCTTACTAATTTTGTGGGCTAGTTATTGAAGAATGTCTCGACCTCTACGAAAATGAAGAAGAGGCCGAACCAAGTAGTTCTTCTGCCGCCAATCCCGCGGGAGCAAGTCACCACGGTCATCATACCTCTCGATAGAGGCTACGGGTCTTCCACCAGAGCAAGACGCGGTATGGCAGTGCCGGGGGCATCGATCGGTTTGTGATTTGAGACATATACGGGGCGTTCCATTCGGTCGTGATGATTGTTTGCATATCAGGTTGTGATACCCATCGATTCCGCGCATGGCACGGAAGCACTGTCAGTCCATCTTTCACGGCAGTACGGATGGCGATCAGGGGTTAGGGAGTCGGACGGATCACAATGCACACCATCGAGTTACATGTTGGATGTTGGATTGGTCGCATGAGGTAACGAGTTTACTTCGGTTGGTTATGGGTCATTTGTACAGTTGCATCCGAGTTGTAATGTGTCGAGCTGAGTCCAGGTTCCAAGTTCTGGGGCAGCTGAAAGGAGGGGCAAATACAACGACCAGAGTGGCAAGTAACGGGATGACGGATGGTAAGGTAGGAAAAAAAGCAAGGGCATGAATTCACTAGAGCATGGGTGGGTGTATGGTTGTACGATGCTTGCGGATACCCTTGGAAACCGGCGGGAATGAAGGAACGGCCAAAAGAAAGGTATAGAGTAGAAAGGTTTTTAGCGCTCTCACGAGCTTGCCCATTTAATTTTGTTGATGAGGTACGGAATGGATTACTTAGTGTAGATACATCAGCCTACTACCTCAAACGTAGGTACATATGTAGTACATTGAGTAACATATACAATTGCGACCTAAATTTTTCGGCTGCTCTTTTAAAGAAAATAGTTACGTGCTTCCCGTCTGATTTGAATTCATTAGCGATGATACGACTTAGGTAGGTGTACTGGAACTTAAAGGTTTCTCAATATTGTAAGAATCGGAAAGAAATGTTACGTAATCTTAAATATCTACAGTTTTAAAGTTAAGGTTAGTTGGTATTTGATTTTCTCTTGTCGCAACCGTCCTTTGACTTCGCATTTCTTTTTCTTACTTTTCTCCTCCTTTTTCTCCTCTCCTCTTCTCTTCTTTTACTACCCTCATAACTACAAAGTGTCTACAGATTTTTCAACCCGTTTGTTGTCACTTTTTCTTATCTAATAGGTTTGTATACCTAGGTATGGTCTTAATTAGGTACCAAGGTAGGGACCGGATCACCGTCCCATAGAGACCCGTCATTACCTCAATATATTTTATCACCACGGCACTCTAATATACCCCCCTCCCCACACTTCAATCCTCCGGGCCTTCTCTTACATCTTATTAGCCATTTCAACTTTACACGCCCCCGTAAGCCACGCGTACCACTCCCCGGAAAGACATGGATCAACTAGGACCAAGATGGTAACAAGAGGCAACGTGGAAAAGCCTCGAAGTTTAAGAAACCCCTTAGCATTGCCATTTGCGGCCAGAGGTTAATATTGATTGGCCGGTCGCAAAAGCCGCGGTGATGCAAGTCAATTTCGGAAGATTTCCGATTCAGCTCGATGTATCTCTCGCAGCCAGCCTACGAAGATCACTTAGCTGCGATCTTCCTTGGGCGTCCTGTCAGACAATCACGGCAGCCATTGACATGATCGGACCCGACACCATGGAAGAGTTGAGCGATGGCTCCGCGCCGCCAGAAACCCCCTGGTTTAGCTTCTCTGATAGGTCCGCTGTTCTACACCCCCGGTACATACAACCGTCCCATAGGCGGGGACCCAGACTTAGAGCAAACATGGGGGGGAGTAAAAGAGATGCCGTACTTCGTACTGCGAAGCTTTTCATAATGTGTGACCTGTCACATTTTGTTAGATCCGCGCCCTCTTTGCTTGAGACAGGGATCCGAGTTCCGCTTTAGTCAAGCGACAAGGGACCATGTTAAACTGAGGAATCATTAGATCCCCTTGATTTTATTATCTCTTCTCATTCTCTTACTCTGTATCGTCAGTCACGTAACACAGAGACACGTACGAATGGGTCCTTCTGGTGTGTTTGCAGCTGAACCCGCTGAAACAACCTCAGCAAACAAGCGGGCTTGTTTATTGCTCATTCTAAAGACATTGAAGGGGTTAAAGCCTATGGCATCGATATATTTGTACGACATCCCAGCTCCCTGCTCGTGTCTCATCAACCGACGTCAACATTACCACCCATTAACCCCATTAAACCCCTACCCACCTGCCCAGTGCCCACTCATTACTGAGGCCGCCAAAACTGCTAGACAAGTTGAAAGTACCCATGTAGGGCTGTGTTGCTGCAAACCCAGTGCTACCCCATTCCAGACTATTGGAAAAGAGGCTGAGAGTTCTTGACGTCGCATCAGCAAATCTCTCGCGGGGAACTGAGCCTGAACCACCAGATCCGCAGCTTCCGTCACGATCACTTAGATCTAAAGCCCGGTCTTGTCCCGGTACCTAGTATCGATTCTGATAGCTCATCGTTCACATCTGAGAACGTATGGCAGTCCCATCACGACAGCTGTCGTCTATACTTAGGTACCTACCTAGTGCTACTAGAAGCAAAATATCACGCCAATGCAGCTACCCGCACTAATCATCCTAGGATTAGAAGAAAAAAAGGAAAGACCATAACGGCCGTGATCATACCCCCTTTTCACATACATGATCTAATAAACTCGCAAGAGCTGGAACTTTTGTCGAGCAATCTACTCTCGCAACATGGGTTTGCGTGATTTACGTACGAACGCTTGATGTTGAGATCGACTGGTTTCTAAGTTGATGCATTCTAACAATTATTCAAATTAAGCGGCCTCCACTAGACCAGGTCCAAGACATAGCGATTCGATGAGGCATCTGTTGACCGGACTGTAGGACGATATAAAACCTCGCCAACTAGGAATCCATCTTCAAGCGAAGCTACTACTTTCGATCGTTACGCAATATGCATGCAGGATTCATCTTGCATGCGTCTCATTAAATAAGATGCAGGTTCGTCACAAGTGTTATCTGACGGGACACTCCCGCACCACCACCACCACCACCACCACTACTACTACTACCTGCAGGGGATCGACTGTTTCATTGCCGGGTGCGGAGCCGGTCTGACTCTTGCTGACCCGGCGCATGGCGATTTACGGGAGGATTTGATCTCCGACAGACCCTACGGGGTAATGACGCCGGTAGATTTTTGAATCCTTTGGGGCTTATTTCGCGAGTCTTTCCTATTTATGTCTTGGCGCGCAGAATCTTGCATTCATCTTGCTGCAGCGGCCACTTCTGCAGCCAGCCGTGAGACAAAGTGACTGTCCTAGAGTCAATATCACATCGTCACTTAGGAATAGGAAAGCGGGAAGAAAACGAAGTATCCCATCAAAGTAGATGTGGTGATATCATATGATATCTGCGAGTCTCATACCAGTGTATGTGACAGCGCCGATAGACGTGGTCTATCCAACATCCCTACTAAGGTATATACTCCTAGTTCAACATTTGAGCTGGAGCTCAGCCATACCGTCCACGTCCTTTCCAGTGGTCTATAATGATTAAAGTTGCGTTTTCAAGTTAAGTCACTTCATTTCTTGCCCCAGATCCCAGATGAAGAATTATGGACATACTTAACCATCGACATGATGTGTTCCCTTCCTCCTAAGCTCTAGTTGATTACAGGCACTTTGTACAATAAAGAAATAAACCAGCCTCGTTAAATCAAAGGGCATATCCTCTTATAACTAAATAATCAAATGGTTCATAAAGGAGGTTGCCTAAATATAATTTCGGGATAGTAACTGATGTAAGCGAGACTTGTAGACTGTTTAGTCTTGTTTTGTAAAGTAGGAAAACAACAACTTGAGCCCATAAAATTAATAGCATGTAGCTTTTCTATGATTAGTAGGTTGCTGCCGCCCTCATATAGCTAATCAGGTAGATTGTTGAGAACCTTTAAGCTGAAATACTGTGCGTTCACCATAGACTACGCACTAGATATAGCAATATCATAGAGTTACAAATATGGGCAGAGCTGTTGAAGATATAGCTTGAATCGTTCTTATCTCCACCTAGGTACCTGTAACTCATCGTTTTGAAAGGGGTTTAATCAAGCAGTCACGCGTTTTCCATTTATAGTATAAAGCTTTCTTATGCCCCTGAAATGAGTAGATGACATCTTTCAATTTTTTTTATACTTTTGAACTTCGACCCTTGGAATGGTTTTAACTTGTATTTATACTAAGGTTGATGCTTATCCAATAGCTATATAACTCATTCTATATCTGTGCTTCAGTCCCTCTTGCTGTTAAGAGGTAATGGAAGATGAGCCGCTTCCCGAGAACATGATGTGACAGATACGTAGAGATACTAGGGATAATATGTATCGATGATGGTCTTCATGCGGAGGAGCTATGGGATAAGCCAATGTCAAGGATGTCTCATCAAAGCATATTATTTATTAGCTACGACAGGAGGAAAATATCATATTGTAGAGAAGCGATATCTACTTGTAAACCCTTCAAAGTCTTTGAAAAAATGAGAGGGGAATGGAAAGGGAGAACGGGATAATACATGAAAGGAATTTCTCATCGACTCATCTTCTAAGTTTATATTGCAAGCTATGAAACCTCAATTTTCATATATTAGGATGTATATAAAGCACGACGGCGGTAGTTTACCTCATGATATCTACTCCGTCATTATTGCTTCACGTCATATGCCGCAATCATCTATGTTCGTGGATGACAACGGAGAAGAATCAGCTTCATGTTCTTCTATTTAGGTAGTCTAAGATGATTAATCGTTTGGCCTAGCCCCTGATGAGCACTTGCCTACAAACCCCTTACAGGACTAAAATAGCTCGCATTATATTAGATTAACCAATCGACTTTCCCGATTTATAATACCATTCAAATAATTGGGAAGATTTTCTCGTGATCTAACACATGCGGACCGTCCTCCCCGTACCTAGGTATATACGTATGAATCTCCAAGTCTAAATGAGAAGGAGTAACTACTCAAGCTTACAAAACTTGAATGACCACTGCCTTATCCCATTGAGATGCAAGTCATACATATCGGATGAAGTTAAGTACATTAAAGGCGGAAAGAACCATGCTGAATTCGAACATGTGGCAAGGCTATAGTTGCAGTTTCAACTTACATACACTCACTCATGCAAATTTCCCCTTAACTCCACATCCGGATTAAGTCTTGATAATGAAATCTTCACATGCGGCAAAAATTTGTATCTGCTGAACATAACAGACGTATTGCCCAAACAGACGGTGTCCCAAACCTCATGATTCATTACTACGGCTGTATCGTGGTATAGCTAGGTATCTAGAACTGATCTGTACCAACTTGTTAGCAATCCGCGCCCAATAATTCCCAGCGTCCCCGAGATGTCGAGGTAACTCACCTAAAGTCATGCTCATGCTAACGTCGGTCGTCTCTACCATCTTAGTGAACTCGTCGAAGCTGATCTTGCCGTCCTTGTCGAGGTCGGCCTCCATGATCGTCTTGTCGACGATCTGCTGCAGCTGCTGGTCCTTAAGGTTGCTGCCGACCATCATCTTCAGCACGATGAACAGCTCGCCGTTCGAGATGTACCCGTCCCGGTCGATGTCGTAGACCTTGAACGCGAACCGCAGCTTCTGCTCCTTGTTACCCTTGCTACTGAACGCGCTTAGCCCCGACACGAATTCCTGAAAGTCTACGTCGCCGCCGCCGTCCTCGTCGAAGATCGCTATCATTCTGTTCGCGTGCAAGCATTATCATGTCAGTCTCGCGTTTCTTAGGGTTAGGGTTGAAGCTCGGTGATGATATAGAGCTTCGCGAAAGATCTGCACGGGATAGGGGTCGTACCTCGTTGCCAGGGGATTCGACGATATTTGTGGTAAGCTCAAAAATTCGTCTCGTTCGATCGTTCCCGAGTTATCCTAAGCACGGCAGATGATATTAGCGTCGGATCTGGCAAATATAATGGTAAACGACGCTGGATGGGTCATTTCATACTTTATCGAGCTTCATGAACCTCTTCCTAAGTCGATCAACCTCATCCCGGTCGACTGTAGAATGCAATTAGAATACGGCTCGACCTTATGCTAGGATGAACTGGACACATACAGTTCGACCCTTGCACGATGTTATCGAGCACGACGCTCGTTGTATTGCCCATGCTGCTAGACACTCCTTTACAAAGGCGAGTTCGGACGAGGAGTTGGGATAGATGGAGACGACGAGAGGAGCAATTTCAAGGTCACCTTAGCTTCTCCGAAAACAAATTATTGGTAAATACTTGTAGTTTCGGCGATACAATAGAATTGGTTGTATTTATTCGTCGGTTGGAAAGATGCTATGTTCACGTTCGACGATTGATGGCAGATGGATGAGGCTGATGGGAGAGTTAGGTGGAAATGTGGGCTGGTGGGGTCAATCAAGACAAGGCGACCAAGATCTGAATTGCCTTTTATGTGGACACCGAACTCTACTTGGAGAGCACAGCCGCACTTATTATTGGTAGAAGCCACAACCACCTACGTATCAGCCATAGTTACATAAGTCCTAGGTAGTCACCATGAATGAAGTTTGACATTCTAACATTATAACAGTGAATGTTGTATTATTTAGATTGCTATTAAACTACGTAATGAATAATAGGTATCTACCTACCTAGGTATATAAATAGATCTGTCAAGTAGGTACGAAGTACATATGTATGTAGGTACCTGTATCTGAGAAGTACCTAGGTTGCATAAAGCGGCCTACTTTTATGAAGCAATCCACATGATCTAGTCCCTTATCTTATCAGGGCTGTGGCTCACAAATTGTGGCTGAATTACCTAGAACTAAGGTCCGTGTCGACTGAGATCATCAAGTGTAAAAAGCCAAAAAAAAATAGAAATTAATTCATGAAGGGTGCACAAAAAAATCGATGATGCAGTAGCAATTCGAAGGAGTCAATTGTTGCATCCGAATAAATTACCTCGTTGCAAAGGAGCATAGTAAAATTTTCAATAGAATGCATCTTGCGTTGATTTTTATTGGTCGATTACCTAGGCAGGTAGTCGCCCCCTTTTACATACTCATCCCATTTCATTGTTGTTGCCTACCTAACTGTGCAAGGAGAGTTAAAAAAAGGGGGAATGTACGGTGGTAAGATGGAGGTACATATCCGGCGAAAGAATGTGGGTGCAAAAATGCATAGTGGCAAGTACCTACTAGGCAACCTAAGTATTAGGTATCAGTTCGTAATTCGTTTTTTAGCGGGTGGACGGGCGTTATCAGGCCCCGGTCCCCCTTTCCCCTCCCCCAAAGTTGTTGCCCAAAATTGCACGATGCGCACCTGCATCCAATCAGAGACCGGCATAATCAGATAGTTGACCAGGCCAGAAGGAAGGCGTAAGTCTTTTTGGTGGAGCATGGGGCACCTTTCGACCCCTCTGCCACCCTCTGCATAACCTGCACAACCACTATCCTGACTTTGTTGTTGCTGCTCGGGCTGCCTGCTGCGGCGACCAAGCAAAAAATTTGCGCCCCAAACAATTCAACGTCACCTCATCCAACGACGACACTTCGACCATCAGAACAACCACCTAAACCCCAATATTAACACTTTTAAAATTGATTTTTCATCGTCGCATGACATAAACTTTTATATCCCCGAATTTTTTCGGGCTTTTTCCGACCAGAAACGCGACTTTTCCCCTACCATCCCTCTACACCGCCGACCGCCATGTCGACCCGGAAAGTGCGATACAAGAAGCTTAACACAAAGACGCCTCTGCCCGTACTCCGCGAAGATCAAATCGACCCCAACGAATATGAATCCCTCACAAATGAATCTCAAATAGCTACTGGCGTTGAGCAGGCAGAGGAAAATGTGAGTTATCAATACTTTTCTTACCTTTCATATCCACATCACGTGATTTGGCACGTGACTCCACGCGGACCCTCTACGCCTATTTTGATATTGGATTATATCAACCACTTACCATGCGCTAACATTCCCACCAATAGGAATATCATCTACAAGCCGCCCTCAAAGGCGTCGGCGCCAGCACGGACAATGAGATCCCAGTGCCGCCGCCTCAGAAGTGCGAAGCTATTTATAATGAGCTGTATCCAACCCCATATGTAGAGCCCAAAAGCTATATCAAGTTCTCTGAAACTGTCGAAGAGACACTCGGCAGTCTCTATGACATGACGACAGAGGATGAGGAGTACCTGAAGACCTACAATACCAAGTGGACGGGAAATACCCAGCTTTCCGAAGACGACTTCGAGCGCATCATGGAGGTGTTCGAGGATACGGCGTCGGAGCAGGCTCCCTATGCTGCGGTCGACAACACGGTAGTGCCATTTGACACTATGCTCCGAGCAATGAACCACTTAGTCCCCGCTAAGCTGATTCAAGCCCATGCCAAGAATGTCTATGAGTATTGGAAGACTCAACGGCAGACAAGCGGTAATAAGATCCTGCACCCAGCAGTCAAGTTCGAGACCCACCAAGAGCATGACGATATGGACCCTTACGTCTGCTTCCGACGGCGTGAAGTCCGACAGACAAGAAAGACAAGGGCACGTGATGCGCAGGTGAGCGACAAACTAAAGAAATTGCGTAAGGAGTTGGAAGAAGGACGTCAGCTCGTTCTCCTCTCGGGCCAGCGAGAGGTATACAAGAGAGAGCTGCTGCACCAAGATAAAATGATCTTCAGCCTACGGACTAGTCTGAAAGAGTCTAAAGTCCGGCTTGGTATTAAGGGTGAGGATGACGACTTATTCACACAGAGACCACAGAAACGGCCGAGAACAGAGGCGCAGCAACCGTCTCGACCTGCTCCTCATGGTCAACTTCGTCTTATCGTCCGCCCCGATGGAGGGAGATCCGTGGAGCCTGCTGATCTCATTATCTTGGCCGACAAGATCGCTGAGAAGGAGAACGAACTGCGTAATGATGTTGAGATGAAGATCCAGAACCATAGACGATGGAATCACAGCTATGTGGATCTTACTGCTGACCCACTGCCTCCTATCCGAGAGGAAAAGCAGTCAAGCTTCAGGCCTGCAAAGACCACATACCTAATAACCCCACCGGCATCCGCGTCGGATTCCATGGAAGTAGACGAAACACCTCCAGCAGAGGTTAATGGTTCTCTCCTCCACTCCGGATTCAAAGGTATCAATTTGAATACAGAGGACCACGAGGAGATGTCTTCGTATCGTCGTCGTATTGGCCGACTCAATCGCTTATTCATCGATCGTCGGCCGCCTAAATTGAATGGGTTTAAGAGTCCCCCACGCGAGATAGACTATTCCCAGAGCGATCGCTGGAAGTATGACCAGGATGATGACGACGATGAACAACCTGTGTATCAAGTGGACCCCAACAGCTCTTCACAAATGAGATTCAGGTCGACGATACCGCCGTCACCCTTCTTGTTTAGGAGACAAGGAGTGGATGTGCCAGCCCTCCAGGGAAGTGCAAATAGGCAGGCTCTCCCGCAACCGCAAGCACCTCCACCTCAGCCCCAGGCACCGCAACCACAGAATTCAACTTAATGAATTTTAGACGAGGCCGTAACAGGCCCTCGACGGATCTCGAAAGTCGACTTGGAGCACCAATCGGATGCGTAGCGCTCGGAACATACCGAATCTTGGCCGATAAAATGGTCGGGTAACCTAGTCCTGGCTTACCCGATCGCATTGCCTGCAAGCATGTAGAGGGCGTATGCTTTTGTTTCGCCCTACCAATCAGTCTTCGACGACTTAGTCATAAGTGATCTGCTCTCTTTGCCGACGAGATGTACGAAGAGGTCCACCGAGATATCAATCCCGCTCAGTTAGTGTACCCGAGTTCGCGCCAATACCTGTACATACATGCCGCGAACGTGTGGACCCAGCTTTGAAAATGGCAAAACAGGGGATGGTGTTAGCAACCGTCTTGCTGAAAATGTATATAGTCTTCACAGCCACATGCATAGCCGGGGGAGTTAGGAGACTTGTTCTGGCGTTTAAGGCTCCAGGCGAGGAAAGGAGTAGAGGGAACCAATATATGTTCCTCGCTTTCTCTTCGTACTTGTTTTCGGATTTTGATTTGGGTGACCTGATGACTGTATGTTTGCGGCTTGTGTTCATGTCCACTCTATGGAAGATTGTAGCCTTATGAAAGCCATGAAGCTGAGTGTTGATGATGGTGGCATATTTTTCCTTGCCGTTCAAAGACCTGTCGTATCTTGTTGTGCTTTGTCGCATACCTAGGTAGTTAGTAGTGGGCCGTGGCTATCCTGAGGTATCGATCAAAAGTCGTACTCTGGAGTATTGCGACCAGACGCTGTTCTTCTTTAACACTAGCAAGTCCTAAAAAGTAGGCGATTTCAAAAACGATAACTAGTTCCCATTCTTCTTTTGTGATGAAAGGAATATAGTAACGTCTCGGTCTTAGGCGCAAATTGTCCCACGGCTGTAATGTTCTATGACAAGTTAGCTTTTCGTTCCCTTTGATTTTTTAGCGTTAATTTTGAAAACGCAAATTAGCGAGATCACTGAACTTTATCTCGTTCGAACAATAAAATTAAAATAAAAACCGATAAAAAGAGCTTGTCTTAGAAGTCGAAGGTAAATGTGGTTGAATAGGAAAAAAAATCATGTGCCGCCCACTCTGACAGACACACCGTGCGAATACAGTCCAACACGTGGGTAGGTATTGCGATCCAAGGTAAGGTGACGAGACACGAATCGCCGTATTATATACCAAGTAAAGGGGAACACGATAGGGTTATAGGATAGGACAACTCGTAAAATGTTGATGGAAAAAAGCAGTCGCAAATTACCTAGATATGTGTTGTATAGAAGCGCGCAACTCCGGGGCATCTCTCGGTCACTCCTCTCGGCTAAGCTACTGCTCTACCTAAGCCTAGGTACCTATCCATACCAAGAGTATGGAAAGGATATGTAGTATGTAGCTGTGGATCTATCTGTTCATTCAGATAGTAGAGGCTATCTCGTTGGAGCTGTGCGATATAGACTTGTGGCTGGTGAGGAGTTGGCCGAATCCCGCATAATCGTGTAGGCGCTGGCGTAATCCGCCCATTTGCGGCAAAGCTCGTAGGATTTGGAGGGTAAGAAAAATATGATGATGGCGAAGAAGAGAGTCGCAGAAAAGTAATGGATGATCGGAAGAATGGTAGGGAAGAAGCAAATACGGTTGGAAGTATGTATCTGTAAGATGTTCAAGTCAGCGAAGGTCAGAAGACGATGTTGGTCTCGGATTACCGACAACAATGACGAACATGGATTCCTATACTCCCATTGGAGAGACGGATTTTGCACGACGGTTCCTTTCCTTGCTCGTATGTCATAAAACAAAAAGAAGAAAGGAAAAAAAGGGAAAGAGGAGAAATATGGCACTAAGGCAGGTAGTTGGTAAGTTTGGGGGAGGATGACAAGAGGTTGGAAAATGTAGCAAGCGATTTGGTAATATGGTAATATGGGATTTCTCTCCCTGGTGCTTAGGACTGAAGGCTATTATTGCCCACCCGTCGAGAGGTGGAATAAGTGTGGTGCCCCACTCTAGCGCAACTCGACGGCCAGCTGGTACCTAAACCTTAAGCCGTCGAGGATCCACCACGTAGATGCCGCCTAACCCCGTTCGGAAATGGAAATGGAAGCAAAATCGAAGCAATTTTATCGATAAGGGTCATCAAGTCACGGATCACTCGTCATTGGAGAGGGGTCTTTCTGCACATGCAGATACACTTCCCGCTCTTACATCTGACCCCACAACAAGAGAGCCTCATATTTTTTTCTTCGTTCCTATGCTAGAACCTACACAAAAGTCTCGTAATTTATAAATTCGAAAAATTGACCTTTTTCTTGTACCTTCCTAGTCGCGGCATTGAGGAGCTTAGGCTAGTTCGGTATCATCGCCCTACTCGCCCTATTATAGATCCATTCGCCACATCTAAAAGTCCGCGCTTAATTAACAAGCTCCATTTAATCCCATCATATCCTATCGCCCTATCAGCCCCACCCTTGATCCATCACCCATCACCACCGGCAACGCCACCCCTCCCTCCCCTATATCAGCCAGCCAGTCTCATAAACCCAAACCCAAACCCAAAACGATGGCGAAGCAAGGCGGCGGTCCCCTCCTCGCCATCGGCTGCGAGGGCAGCGCCAACAAGCTGGGGATCGGGATAATCTCGCACGACCCGGCGACGGGCGCGTCCGCCGTGCTGGCCAACCTGCGGCACACCTTCGTGTCGCCGCCGGGCACCGGCTTCCTGCCCAAGGACACGGCGCGGCACCACCGCGCCTTCTTCTCGCGGCTCGCGAGGTCCGCGCTGGCCGACGCCGGCGTCACCGACCCGGCCTCCCAGCTGTCCTGCGTGTGCTACACGAAGGGCCCCGGCATGGGCGCGCCCCTGCAGTCCGTCGCCGTCGCCGCGCGCGCGCTGGCGCTGATGTGGGGCCTCCCGCTCGTCGGCGTCAACCACTGCGTCGGCCATATCGAGATGGGGCGCGAGATCACAGGGGCCCAGAACCCCGTCGTCCTGTACGTGTCGGGCGGCAACACGCAGGTGATCGCGTACGCCGAGCGGCGCTACCGGATCTTCGGGGAGACCTTAGACATCGCGGTGGGAAATTGCCTAGACCGGTTCGCGCGCACCCTATCCATCAGCAACGACCCGGCGCCGGGGTACAACATCGAGCTTCTGGCGCGCAAGGCGGCCGGTCGGAAGCTGCTGGACCTGCCGTATGCCGTCAAGGGCATGGACTGCAGCTTCAGCGGGATCCTGACGGCGGCGGACCTGCTAGCCGCGCAGATGAAGGAGCAGCAGGAGAAGATTGCGCGGGGCGAGGACGTTAGTGAGGAAGACCGGTTCGGGCCCGAGGACCTGTGCTTTAGCCTGCAGGAGACGGTCTACGCCATGCTCGTGGAGATCACCGAGCGTGCCATGGCGCACGTGGGAAGTAACCAGGTGCTCATCGTAGGAGGCGTGGGATGCAACGAGCGCCTACAGGAGATGATGGGACAAATGGCTAAAGAAAGGGGTGGGAGCGTTTTTGCGACTGATGAACGTTTCTGCATCGATAACGGCATTATGATTGCCCATGCCGGTCTGCTAGCATACGAGACAGGATTCCGTACGTCGTTGGAGGATAGTACTTGTACGCAGCGATTTAGAACAGATGAAGTTTACGTCAAATGGAGAGATTGAATATGGCTTTAACTAATATATTCAATTGTGATTACAATGCCTCTTTTCATTCGTTATCAACATCGTCTAAACAGACGTTATATCCTCTGCTTGCGCGGTTTTGGGCTTGCGTCGTATACATCCTTCTATGTTTCATATCCTCATATTATTCTCATCCATAACAACCATTTTTCCACAGCGCGGGCCATTGCGCATTGTGCCTTCCAGCAACAACCTATAACCAAAATCGATCTGTATAGATCTGCCCTCGAAACAATGTGAGATACACAGCACTAACCAGTGCGAGATTCCGAAAACCCGCGGTCCTTCTCGAGGTATGGAGATGACCTTTTCCTTAGCCTAATAGCAAGCACACGAGAGGCATCACCCTCTCCCAAAATAAACCCCCTTATAATATGAAATAGGATTTCCCATAGACACCCGTCACAAGTCACTGATTTTGATAGAATAGAGCACTACTCATTCTTTGTAGCCTTGTAGATAATTGTGGTAACGTACTTTGTCATTATTAGCATCACGATATCGACTAGGATATATGCTAGAGATAACTTACCTTGCTCTGATATCGAGTAGTAGCCGATACGGCAAGAACATTATTTTTAATACTACAGGTAGCTAGATGGTTGAGTATGGTGTGATTCGGCATATTGAGTACGCTATTATCGTCTTTGATGAGCGTATTGTTGTTCATGATCGGTTTGCTTAAGAAGCTAGGCAGGCCAGGTGGTGGCGGAAGTCGTTCCAGGGCCAACGCAGAAAGTCTATATGACGATGATTCCTCAGACTGGTCGAAATCATCTAGATACTGAGGAATCTTTGAGGAGAACTTCTCAACCGGATCTATCACCTTCGGTTGTGGACCTCTAACCGAGCCATCGTGTGAAGGTTGTCTTGATGGAAGAGACAGAGCGGCTTCGTTCGACTTAGGGACACCGGCATCTAGGGGCACATTCCTCGAGCCCGCGTCGTCACCACTTACCTCGATGTAATTTACCAGATTGTTGCCGAAATCCACGGTGGTGGGCAGGTCTGGCGATGTCTGCATATTTCCGTCGACCAAGAATTTTATGTGATGTGTGCCTGGGAAAACGGGTATTACCGTTTGCAATACACCCTCCCTATCCTTGCTATATCCGATAAAATGTCAGCAGTCAGTGATCACGGATTTCCATTACTCTACAAGTTTCTCTTAACACTTAAAATCCAGTCGTTCGGTTATCAGACTTCTGAGGCCGGATTGAAAATAGCGAGATAGGGGGAGCTCACGCTGGAGTTAATCGCTGCTTCCGACTCCATTGAAACGGTGTGCCCGTAACGTAAACCTTCTGGCCACCCCGCGACCACTCTATGCGGGTTGGTATCGTCGGCCGTGTCTTATCAACCCGAAGTTCTTCGGTGTCATCTTCGTCAGTCGCATTGCTAAGCCCCGATGCACGGCGCGGTATACTACTCGAATCGTCGAGAACTGGGATGTCATCAACAGGTTTGACGTCCGCATCACTTGGACCAACTATAGGCGATCCAGGAGTATGGATTTCCTCTTCAATTGGAAGCGGCAACCTCGGCGGACGGTTGATATGATATGACATATCTTGGATACTACTAGAGGTAGGGCCTGATAGGAGGCTCTCCTCGTACTGAGAATCGTGGGCGTAAGATGAGTCCTGTTCCGAGTGGGAATAGGAGAAAGGAACTGCTACAGGTTGAGAGTGTTCATCCTTGAATTCGGAGGGCCTCGGCTTTGGCTCGGGAGCTTTAGGAATAGCAGAAGAATTGTTAGAGCTAGTGGAGGGTGAAGACGAGTTGAGGATGGAGAGCGGTCTTGATTGGGAGTTCTTGTTAATGATAGAAGTACCAGTTGCCTGGACGGTCGAAGCCTCGGGAGAAGCTGGTGACCTGATCTGTGGGTTGTGTATCGATACCAGGTTCTTGGGTTCCTTCTTAGAAGCTCGTGGGGAGTCGTGGGACGAAGCTGTAGTGGGGGTGGGCGGCTTCGAGTTTGAGGATGGGTTATTACCCATTGTTTTGGCGTGGGGTGACGGGGGAGGAAAAGGAATTCCTCCCTCTGGTCGTTAGGCTTTAGGGTCTTTTTTTTTTGCTGCTGCTGCTGCTTGTTCGTAAGGTATTGAGACCTTCAAGGGACAGAATTGGATCAATCGCGGGGAAGTCGGAAGCTGACGGGCGGGATGCGGTACGTCGTGCGTCGTGGCCGTGGGCGGGTGCCGCAGGGCTAGGCGGTGTGACCGAGATTCTCGAGAGGGGATTTGATGGGATTTGCTTCGAGTGAATCAAGCTGAGGGATACTGGACTGACTGGACTGACTGGATAGACAGGACGTGGATCATTGCAAGCAAAATGTGGTCATGAGACCTTTTTGGCGTAGTCGGGGCGATGAGACAGCGAGACAAAGTATGGGGGAACGATTGGGTAGATGGGGGAAGATCTAAACGAGGAAGGACGAGGTTTAGCAGGCTCACGTTCAAGTCTCTCGTCGTTCCATGATAACGACTAAGAGAAGAAGCCAATCAATCCACATCCCTGGTCCCTGCCCGCCTGTCCGCCCTAGTCCCCCGGTCAAAAACTTACGCACTGACCACTATAGCCGAATATCACCGCAAGGGTCCAATAAGTATCTTGGTACTTGGCAGCTTGGCTATATCTGAGTTCATCCATTCATTCGTATTCTATACCTACTCACTCACCTATAGATTCGGCATAGAATCTGATAAGACCTATTTGTAGGTATTATTTCATCAAGATACGACGGGAATAGACGATCCCGGAAATACAATCTATTTGTTACTGTCGTATAATGCAGTCAGAAGTCTTTAATCTATACATGCATCGATGCAAGCAAGTCAATCTTGTCGAGGTCAGCGGTGAGAGCACTTCAACAACCAAACATTTTATTGTCATGCATGTACCAAACATAAAAAAGAACCTTGAGCCGATCGAGCCGCGTTCAATGTTGCTGCACGTGGATTTACTTGGGTTTTCAGTTACATAACAACCTTTCGACTTTGATTCTTTGACCCCAAAAAGGTTCCAATACTTTCGTAGGTACATCGTACATTCCCGGCAGCCGTGGAAGCCAAGTCTCAATGTTCCAATGTTCCGATCGACCTTCCCAGCTTCCATTTACCCCACCGGATCGGACTAACCTACTCACCTTCCACCCGTGGAGTGGAGTGGGGTGGAGTCGTGTTCCGGTTCCACTTCGTTGTTCCAGTCGGGCAACCGCGGTCTAGCAATTGCTCACTCTAGAGCTAACAAATGTAAGGTACATTCCCAGGTAACCGGCGGCAGCTACCACATACATACCAGAGAGCTGGAGGGAAACTAACGCGGTGCTTGTGGTACCTGGCTACATTTGATCATCTGAAGCTGATGCCAAGAATGGAGAGTCACCTTCGTCATACCATAACCTCCTTAATCCGTCAGTCATAATATTCGGTCAAGGGGTAATAATTACCACAATTACAATTATACCAAAGAAATATCCCACAAATTTAACTCGCGTTGTTCACCGGTCGAGTTTGAAGTCGCCAGTTAGAAGCAAAAGAAAGAGAACAACCCACGCAGTAGTCAAAAGTCTTCAGGCCACGGGACCAATTCGTGAACATGGATTGGCTGGCCCCCTTGCAGACCTTTGGCACGTCATATCTGTATCCCGCGCTCAAGTTGTTGGTGAGGCTGTGCTACCTCGTCACGATACCTCTACACTATCCACTCTACTACCTCCTTTCTCTGATCGTCTTTCTCCTGTCCCCTATCTGGTACATACTTCATTCTATCTCGGACGCTGTCCTGGCTGTTGCGAGTTTATTTACTAAGCTTAAGGTATTCACTCTTATAGCTTCTTCTATAGCAAACCCCTGTAATCTATATAGGTAGATAGACTCAGTTGCTAATTGTCATATAGTACCCCTATATCTACGTAAGGATACCAATCTGAAAAATAATATGATATTCGGAAATGACTGTCGTACTGACACTAACACGAAATGCAGCTCGCCTGCGCAGCTGTTATAGGCATATGTGCTGGCTGCTTATTGCATGGGACATCGAGCTTCATCTTTGTTACGCTAGGCGTCGATACGTCACAGGATCAGGACGAGGACTACCGGGGATCCAACCTAGCATCCTATGGTGACGACGAGCAGGATTTTGACTTAGCGGAGTCTGGAACGCGGTCGGAAGAAAGCTCTGGCAGGCTCCTTGGGTCTGGTGTATCCTCACGGCGTGCAAAAGTGAAGCAGGAGTCCAAGGACGATGCGAATGAGAATTTTGAAAAACGGTGGAAGCAGCTGAGGTCCACTGACAAGCCGAGGAGGCGGCGTAGGGGGCTGCTTTCTCAAACGATCCATGAGGAAAGTAGTAGCGATCTTACGTAAAGGTGTGGAAGAGTGATTTCGAAGCCAGTATTTTTCTTATACATGGGTCGTACACAGTCAGCAAACATCGGCATTATCTATCAACCCATGAATCACCTCACTACACCGCCGTTGGCCAAATATATGATGGCCGAAGTAACTCTACCTAATGATCCATGATCCTACACCAGATCACGGTTAGAAAGCTCAGGTCTTGGGGAACTGTGGCTTTACAAATTGTTCGAGTCGGCCAGAGAGATCACATGATGCTCGTTTACCGATAGTATACTCATTCTGTATTATAATAGGGCGCAATGATAGGGCTTACCGGTTGGTGTTGTTGCCGTTGCTTGTAATTTATAGGGAGTCATTAATACGATGACCACGCCAAGCCTGACTTCTGCTGACTAGGCATAGGTAGTTTATATAATTTCTCTTCATTAAGAGGTCGGGTATTAAATAAATACGTAACGACCTTACTAATTATGAATTAGGCTTATATCAGAATGTATCATCATATATCCAACAACCTCGACCCATGGTTCATGACTGTCCTAATCATATTCATAACAGCATTACCAAGACACCAACAACGCCCAACACCCCCAGCAAGCTCTCCCCGACCACACAACCCTCCGCCTCGGCCGCAGTACTCGACACAACGCTCTGCTCTTCCGCAGAAGTTGGCGCAACATCCTGCTCTTCCGTAGTGGCCGGCACGGCGCTCTGCCCTTCCGTTGTCGTATCCACAGCAGATTCCGCATCAGCAGTCGACCCCGACGTCTGCGTCTCCTGCACGGGCTCGCTGCCACTCGCCGAAGATACTCTAAACGGAGCCGTGAAAGCCGCCGTAGACGACGGCGCAACCGTGACCGAGAGACCCGGACTTGCCGTGACAACCCCGGTCCTCGATATCACGGTCTGCGTCAGATACCAGCTAGCCCACTCGGGAGGCTCGGTGAAAGCTGGGGCTGTATTAGCGGGTCTATAGTCCACATCCACCCATTCATATATCCAAGCACCCATACTCCGACCTAGGAAATAGGGGATATGCACGTCTCTCAATAACCACCACGCCCCCAATCGTCGTCGTGACCAGCGTGTCGTACTCCAGACTCGGCACACACGCCGTGCTCGTCACCAAATCCGTGAACCCCTCGACGCACCAAAACATGCACCATCCGATATTCTCCGGCGTCGCCTGGTTCAGGACATGGCACCTGTCGTAGCACCCGGGGGCCGCGCTGCTCTGGGCCGGCGTCGCGTCCTCGTGCACGCAGTTGAGCTGGCAGTACGGGATGTCCGTCTCGTTGACCGAGCCGGGGAGCAGGCTCCCGGTGGCCACCGCGAGCGGGGCCCCGCACCCGAGGAGGCAGGGGACGTCGTTCGAGTTGAACGGCGGCGAGCCGTCGAGCGTGTCCTCGCAGATGATGGGGTCCGGGATGGCGAGGGCGGGTGCGATGAGGGACGAGGCTAGCGCTGTAAGAATAAGATTTTTATGTCGAGACATGATGCTCATATATACATATATACCTAGGTAGGTACCCAGGCAAGTAAATATAGTGATGAATATATTATCTTATTACCTTATTGTCAACATAACATTCTGAGAGCGCGGTGCTGGAGATCACGAGATACCTATATAACTTTCAGCTTATACACACTTCCATACGATCCGTCACTATTGGCCGAGTCTAGACCTGGAATGGTTACATTGTGCCTGCCTATTCTCATTTCCAGCGGCACAGCACATACACCTGCATACCAACATATAAGCCAATTAACGTGACTTCTTCGAGTAAACAAATCACATACACTGACGCTCAGGGAATTTTGCAAGAGCCGCATCTCCCGCTCGCTATTCGCAAGCATAACTCCGAAGGCCTATACCCTATTACCGGTAAGTTCACACAGCGCAAATCCAGCCATCATCAGAATTAAAGTCAATTCATGTACCAAGCCTATGCTATGAGCCCAGCACAATACACAACACACGCCCTACCGCGCGAGTCCTAGAATCCTTTGAAACGTAAAACGCCAACCCATATGTTGCGAACCCCGTCATAGGCTTGCCGCGTGTCATTATGAGCAGATCCAGCCGTAAAGTACACTATTATGAGCCTCGACCTCCTCGACCTCCTCGATCTCTCCGGGTTCTACCTAAGCGGGCGGGAGAGTAGTCGGAGGTAGAGAGCTTGGAAGGTAAAAAAGGGTGAGGGAGACCCAGGGATGATGGTGACCGTCGAGATTCCTTGCGACTCTATCGCCGATAGATATCTCGGTCCCTCTCCCTAGGAGAACGGCTACGGCTGTGGGTCTGGCTCGCTCGACTGCGATCGTCGAACTCCCGATCACGTCGATCCCAGTCATGGCGTCTGTCATCTCGATCATCCCATCTTCGACGATCGTCTCTGGGTGGTCGATCATCTCTGGGTGGTCTATCGTCTCTGGGTGGCCTATCTTCTCTGGGTGGCCTATCTTCTCTAGGCGGTCGATCTTCTCTAGGCGGCCTATCGTCTCGTCCACCGGCGCGATAACTAGGGATGTAAGTGTCGACATCCGGTCGATTACCCCCGCGGGTTCGAGGTGCTCGCTCCCTGTACGAGTCGTGGTGCTCGGCGGGATTATCCCACCCGTTACCTGGGTATTCAGGTGGCGGTGGGCGTTGTGGTAATCGGTGATCCATATGCGGTTGATCTCGGACCCAAGCAGGTCTGCGTGTGTCGTCGCCGCCGCGGTCGCCGCCGCGGTATCCACCGCCATGATGTTTCGGGTACCGGCCATTCATCCTATTACCATAGCCATCACCACTTCCAAATGAAGCATTAGGGCCTTCAAACGCGCCGACGCCAACAGTGCCCCCCTTAGGAGCAGGCGGAAGGGCAGCTTTTCGGTCATGGAACTTCCTACGGTCCAATTCGTGGCTGTCTTCGAAAGTAGGGATATCTTCTGGCCTCGCTGGGTGAGGAGCAGTCTTGAAGTAAGGGTGTTCTAGCGCATCAATAGCATTGATGCGGCCTCGCCAATCAAGGTTTAGAAGCTCTTTCAGTAGAGAAATAGCGCTCGATCCATGTTCACGAAATCGTTGTGATAATAAAGAGGGCCTTGGTCGTGGATTAATTCCTTCAGCTCCAGGTAACTGCTTCCATCCTGGCATGGTCTGTTCTGTTGGAGTTCCAACAAGATCGAAGATTATGTCGAGCTGGTGTGCGTCGCTCTCGCCGGCCAAGATAGGCTTGCCAACTAGCATTTCACCAAACACACAACTATAAAAGATGTTAACGGATTGTACATTAATAAAGTGTTTGGTGAATCTTACCCGACACCCCACATGTCAATAGCAGTTGTATACTTTTTAAGGTGTAATAGAAGCTCAGGAGGTCGGTACCATCGTGTGACAACTAGGCTTGTGTATTCTCTCCGTCCCTCACCACCGCCTTTTCCACGTTCCGGGACTGGGCCATCATAGTGTCTCGCAAGTCCAAAGTCGGCAATCTGAAGTATGCCTTTATTGCTGATGAGCAAGTTGGCCGCCTTCATATCGCGATGAAGAATCTTGCTGTCGTGGAGGTAACGGAGACCTTCAAAGAGTTGGAGGAGGTAACATTTGATCTGGGGTATGGTGAATTGGACCGATGGGTTATCGAGTAAGCCAGATAAGTCATGGTCCATGTATAACATCACCATATACATAATCGGTCGTTTTCTCTTATCGGCTTGATGATGTTAGTCTCAAAGAAACCATCCTGTGCAATTAAGAAAAGCCTACTCATTTTGCTATGATGTTCGACGGCCATATCCTCCAGACGCAAGACATTCTTATGCGATAATAGCTTGAGCAACTTGATCTCGCGAAGTGCCGTGATAGGGAATCCGTCCTTCTCGTTGTGCATAATAATCTTCTTGAGAGCGACTAGAGTCCCAGCCTTTCGTGACCTCGCCTTATGAACTTCTCTAACGGGAAAGTAAGCATCAATAATGGTGTGGAAGTAGTTTCAAAGAAGCTTACCCAAAGGTACCCTCGCCCAGCTTACCAAGAAGCTCGTAGTCGGAAATTCTTGAACATCCTGTGAAGCTATCTCTAGGTCGTTGATGTTGGATCGCGAAAGATCGCGGTGAAGGAGCAGCGCCCCCAGAGGCATGCGCCATCTTCGAAGTTGGGAGGTCAAGATCGTTGCGAGTTTCGTCGGGTGAGGCGGCGATGATGTAGGTTGGAAGTGGTTAAAAGGGAGAGACTGTGTCGGGAGACTAACTATATGTAGTTCAAGACAAGAGTTGATTTGATTGATGAACTTGGAATCGCAAACCAGCAACGCGCTAGCTTGCGATTAAAATAGAGGGATTATGTAAAACCTGGTCGCATTGTGAGAATTAATTGCAGATGAAGATTTACTTATAAACCGATCTAGAGTATGTGTAGAAACATATAAACTCCTAGAATGATCACGATTTCACTTGGAAGCTTTCGAGTTCCAAGGTTGTATGTTCGCGCCAAGTTAGGTCCACCAGAAAGCATTCATCCGCCACATCCATGGATCAAGCCTCAAGCGTATTGACTATTGACGATAAGATAAGAATTTGGGAGGTATGTACATACGTACCTCAAGTGAGAGAACCTTGAAATTGGACAAATCAAATGGTCTACAGATCTCATTATGTAATAATTGTGTTTCAAGGTTGTCGGCTAATATTCGGTTCATTTTGTAGCCCCATTCCCGAGCTCTCGGATGTACCTACCGCACGTGAGTTTCCAATTGACCATATCACGACATCACTCCGGATCATACAAGCTTATTTCTCAATCTACAACAACACTTCCCTTCGACAGCCGACTACAATTTCAAGCAGCAATGGCCGGTGGTCCCGATATTAAAGCCGCCGATTCCATCCCCCCTAATCCCATTCCTCGTTCTCGTTTTGGGTTTGGGTCACCAGCTACCTTTCAGGCCCCTCGCATCTACAGATTCACTGCGACCGCTCTCGGCGCAAGCATGTGGTTCTTCGTATGTTTCCGTCGCTTACGCTTGGTCAATATTTCCCCGCTAATCTCTGTATAGTTGATGTATCGAGCGAAGAAAGATGGTGACTAATCCCGAATCTTAACGATGATGAGTTATTACTTACCCGAACCCTAGGCGCTGTCCTGATGGGCTGGAAACATCCGTGGGACCACTAGATGAACAACTCGGCGAAGTCGAAGTAAGGATGAGCATGAAATAAGATGGCTGGCAGATCACTACGACCTAAGGGGACTCGATGAGGGGACTCGAGATGTACATACGCAATGGTCGCCAACCGACAGGAGGTTAGGTCAGTAGAAGAGAAGAGAAGAATCAGTTAAATGGTCTATACGCTGTATTCGTGTACTACGGGGCTGCTATTACATTTATTTCGGCTTCTCAAACAAATATTGAGCAACTCCCCAGGTGTCACCTCCCTCATAGGCGAACAATTCCGAGCAAGCCATATAGAAGATCTTCCACCTGTTGTACCACATGTTTGCATTCTCACCGTACGTCTCCACTAAATGCGGCTGGATCTCCTTCGAGTTCGCCATCATATTTTCGAGCCAATGCTTGGGCCAAGTTAGTATACAGCCGACATAGACTCGGGTATCAGATGACCCTTTATGCGCCTTGGCAATATGGGGTGTACTTACCTCGCACGTCTTTGAGTAGTTGGTTCCATTGACCCACCACTGCTTCTTAATCTGAAGGTCCTTCTGGAAATATAGCAGCAGATCTGCCGAGGGCACTACAAAGAAAAAATTCAAGTCAGCAAATATGTTCTCCAATGATAACGTCTAGTTTCGGATACATACTGGTGCCTCCGGTAAAGAAGTTCTCTGTCATCCATCCCTCCTCGAAATCATAGGGAGTAGATCTGTGAGCAAATATGTGCACGAACAGTTTCCCCCCGGGCTTCAGGGCCCTCGATACCTTAGCCATTAGCTGCTCATAGTTCTTCATGTGCTCGAACAACTTGCAACAATGTTAGTAACGACATATCGCACAGCAAAGGGGCGGTATCGGTAGTATTCGTTACCTCTATCGAGATCACCCGATCAAAGGCCTGCTTCTTAAACTCGTAGTCCACGACATTGCCCGTGATGACGGTAAGATTCGACAGGCCCTTCTCCTTCGCCTTAGAGTCGATGTACTCCTTCTGCGTCCTCGAGTTCGAGAACGCGGTGATCTTGGACTTGGGAAACTTCTCCGCGAAGTACAAGGCGCCGGAACCCCAGCCGCACCTGCGCACGTGATCAATATTTCAGCTGAGAAGGCTCGGGAAAAGCCAATTGCTTACCCTAGATCTAGAATGCTTATGCCGTTGCGGAGCTTCGCCCTCTCGATATACAAGTCCAGCATGGCGATCTCGGCCTGCGCGAGCGTCTCGCCGCCCTTAGGATACAAGCAGCTGGAATACTTCATGCGCGGGCCTAGCATCCCTGCCAAGACTCCCGTGCCGACCTCATAGTGCTGGGTGTTCGCAGTAGCAGTCTCAATGGCAATGGGACGACTACGCAGCAGCTCGACGTACTTTATCTTGCGCTCATACTCCGCGGTCAGCGTCGACGACTTGATCTCGGCGAGCCGCTGTGCCAACTGGCGCCGGATGCCCATCCGGATGACGCCGTGCGGGACGTATCCACCGTCGAGGAGCCAGTCTATGCCGATACATGAGTAACTGATTGCGCATTAGAGACAGGGTATCTAGATATACTTACCAACATTCATGATGTGTGTAACTTAAGATTTCTTTTATATACCTAGATAATTCGATATGTGATATGGTATAGATTAAGAACTAGTTGTTGTATAGAAAAATGATTGGCAATTCTAGGGTCTCGGAGGACGGATATCTACCTTGGAAGTAGAGCGCTTGGGCTCACCGTCTCATGCACATGCAAGATAGCACCGGTCCAAATACCCAGTTTTGAAACATCTGGCGCCGCATACGTCAAAAGTGGGACCAACCGAGATAGTCTAAGTGTATGCAGGCATGCCAAAAGCATCAACGAATCCTCCTTCTCAACTCTAGTTAGAATAGTAACAGTAAATAGCCTCAATGGTCCGAGCTGATAGAACCAACACGATACATTTCCACGAGACGAAGACACAAACACTGGGTTAGCTGAGAAGCACACCATTGTAGGTATCTTTATAGTATAATGAAGTGATGATAAGCCACAAAAAGCCCATGAGGTTGTAGCTTATCGTGCCTATTGTTTGCCCGACTCGATCCAATTCGTCTTATATGCCTAGGTATTTTTATGTTTTCCGCTTGCCTTTGGGATCTCGTCTCCTTTCCCAGATCTGCAAATACGACTCGCCGAGATACAACAATTCCTTCTGGGTCTGCTCCACGAAGAGATCCTGACATACTACCCATTCATCTCGCCCCTTATCCTTGAGCTGGACCTTCCACGTCTTTCGTTCCTCTCCTGAATCAGCCACGTCCTCCTTTGCTCTGACAGCCTCGTGCGTGACGTTCGCAACTAGATCATACCAGATCGGTTCCCCTGGGCGATGCTCCGCAGGGCTCGGTTCCACGTAAGGCGATACGTCGAGACCGACGCGCGCGTCGAAGGTGACGATTGTGGGATTGCGCTCTGATACAAATTTGTTCGTAGAGAAGCGCTTAATGTGGAACGAGAGGTAAGGTGGTAAGGGGTGCATCAGTCGGTACCGCTTCCTCTGCGCTAGGTGCTCCTGCGCTTTGACACCATCATACTTAGATAATATGGTAGTCAGGGGTACTTGAGGGATAATGTTTCGCTCGAGCTCATCTTGAAATAGGGGCGCCGGTGGTAGATCGAGAGTCAAGAGTAAGAAGCGGCTAACATCTACCTTAACTTCTGCTGCCTCTTCGAACCGCAAGCGATCACTAGCATCTGCCTTGGCTGTGATGGCTTGCGACTCGACCTTCAACTTCCCCTGGAATATCCTCTGTATGATACTACTCCCTGGTTTCGTCTTGCTTCCGCCTAGCCCTAGGTGCAAATTATTGAGAAACCACGATAAAAACTCGACGGGATCGGATTGCACTGTCAAGGTGAACCTCTTATTAGATCTTAATGAAATTTCTTGTAATAGCTCGTGAGGTGATACGTGATTCTTGAAAGCTCGAGGGTTCCAGATCTTCCGGAATAGAATGCCGCAACGCTTAACGAGCTCGGCGCGTGATGAGAGATCTTCTAGGAGGAGGAAATTGCGAAGTGGTGAAACATGAGACAGCGCTTGAACTATGACGTTGAGGTAATCGTTCTCCTTGATGTTGTTCATTCCCACAAACCCAGGCGTGTACTGTTTTCCATCAAGTGTCCACGCGGTTCGCGCCTTGCGATCTAGTTCTATCACCTCTTGTTTCGTGTATCTCGGGTCGGAAACGTATTTTATATCGTCCAGTGATTTACTCTTCACTTCGTAGCCTTCTGGTAAGACGTAGACCTTTTGTGTCTCCATATTGATAAACACATGGTGTCCAACCTCGAGAGAGTGGAAATATGCATGAGATTTCGGGCCTCGGCCTTGAAAGTATTTGCCACAGACTAGGCATGCGTAGACATTTATGTTGGACAAACTGATGGAGCATAACTTTTCGAAATCGAAGTCGAGCACGTTGCGATCGATCGTATCTAGATAGAGGTCGTCATATCCTTCTGTAGGAGCGGATTGTCGTATCGGCGCCTTAGAAGGCACATCATCAAATTCGTCATATTGATCGTCAAGTCTCCCATCCGAAACCGAGGTGCCATTTCCGTTCGGTTCTGAACCGTCGTCGAGCCGCGACCTTTTTGATACGGGAGTATCAACGCCCTGAAGCTCCTCTAAAGCTTCAGAAGCTTGTCTTTTCGGCATATCGTATGGATTCAAAAACACTTCTACAGTGGCATGAATTTAGCGAAATTTTGTTCAGATTATTGAGATGAGAGGGCGAATGTCGGGTTAGGTTAAGTTGAGTGCAAGGTGAAAAGGCTGAAAGTATGAATGCGAGTCGCGGTTTTCAAGCTGTCGAAGCTCAAATTAACCCTTGTCAGATACGTACCTAAATTTCAATGTTCTGATGCCCCACCATAATCCAGATCCTTGGCACCCTCTTGAGCCAATCAAATTCTGGCAAGAACTTGCATGAGAGCTATATACATGTATACATAATTCACATGCATAATCTCATAGCAAAATCATAGGTCCTACAGGTGAAGCTGGTCAACTAGGCATTCTTAGTATTAACATGTTCTACATGTTGTATATTAAGTATCTAGAACCAGGCGTGACTAAGCAGTCTCATCATTAAGGGGTATCACATTAGTATCATATCATAATTCATATCTATTCCCAGGACCCATGTCACTTCGTGACTTGCTTCAACTTAGAACTTCTTGCTCTCATCTCTGTGTTTTGACCGAACGGCGTTCGAGGTGTGCTTCCACCACTTCCTCCAATCTTGCTCCAGAGTCGCTGAGCCGCCGGTGTTAGACCTGCCGTAACACGAGGACTACTCGGAAACTTAGGGACGGGAGTTTTGTCAACTCTTCCGGTCAAGCCAATTTTGGAAGACGTTCTCTTAGATTGCGAAATCCGATCGACCATTCGATGGTGAAGAGCCTCCCTCCTACTTTGTTCTTTGATGATGAAAGGATTCGGTGTCGAGTCCCCAGGTCCCAGATCGATCTTCGGTGCTGTTGGTGGCTCATATTCCGGCTCCTCATCGTCCACGAATGCGTATCCATTAACCCTGGGCGTCTCGCTCCCTACAGTAGTTGAATCGAGTTCGCTTGTTCCTCGTTTCCCCGCAATAGCATCTCGAACGGCAGACAGCGATGGCGACGACGGTACTGATTCATCCTCGCTGATCTTCGGTCCTGGTAATCGGGTATTTTCGTAGCTGACACTTTTTGGGGCAGCTCGAGATTCGGCTTCCGCCTTTTGCACTCTTGTCTCCATCGAATCTTCTACGCTCTCCGGAATGAACATTAATGAATTCTTCGGTTCCGAACTCTTCGCGTTAGGCTGAGCGGGTCTCTCGTCTCGATCCTTGATGGCTAAACGGTCCCTCTTAAATCCGTCGTCTGTCAAGCTTCGCGTCTCCATCAGCTTTGCCTCGATTTGTTTTTGCTTCATCTGCATTTTAGAAGGTAGTTTATTCCCGGTCCGTAGCCATGCGTATTTCTCGGCCTTCTTTAAATTCTGTTTATCCAGGAGTTTATAGAAACTCTCGTTGTCCTCGCTCGTGTATTTGGATTGGAAAGCACCTAAGCTCATATTCGTATCGATCTCGTCCTTCTCTATTGAGACCGAGGTTGTAGACTCAGATGATACAGATACTGGAGTATCGCCAACAAATCCCCTTGGCGTTTGCGCGCCGGACGCCAGAGATGTCCCCCTCCTGGTTCTTCGGCGCCCCGGAGTCATTACTTGCTGAAGACGTCGACTTGCGTTCGAGATCCATGCTTGATCTTTTGATTCTATCGCATCTAAATATTCTTGCTGTGTCTCACTCTCTAATAGCCCAGGAAAGAAATCTCGGGCGATGATTTGTGACAACGCATCTGTATAACTATCTTCGTCGAGGATTTCCTTTGGTCGCTTAATTCGCTTCGGGGGTGGCGGCGGAGGCATCAATTCGAGATCGTTTCTCTTGCGCACCAGAGCCTTTGAAGTACTCGCGACATGGTCCATGGCTTCCTATGGCTGATCGTCTTGCGAAAAGATGATTATTCGTATTTAGAATTTAGGCGTTGAAGATTGATGATGACAAAAGGATAACCTGTTGTAGCTGCCTACAAACAAAATACATACGACCTTAAAATGATGGGCTATGCTTATCGATATCGAAACTGACCCATAATTAAGCCTCTTAAAGACCCACTTTAATAGTATGTCCCTCCCGACGGTGGCCATATCACAACAACCGCCAAACCGCCATTTCAATGTATTTACAGTGCGTTTAGTGGTTCCATGCTGTATGCGCACTGTGAAAAAATTGAATCGGCGTTTTGGCGGTTTCCCACACCTGGACCGCACACTGGTAAATTATATAGGCCAAGTATGGCACCAATAGACAAGTCACATCACATCGCCAAGCTAAAAATGTCATTTGGGTCATGAGGTCCTTTTATTGACCAGATATGTGAGAAAATGTATGTACAAAGAATAGCTAGTGTTACAGAAGTCTAATGGCGACCCCGGAAGAGCGAAAGAAAAATATGCAACCCGCAACCCGCAACCCGCGGTGTCGTGTCCCCAAATGTCATGTGTTCAACCAACCCCTAATGAATCCCCTTTTCAGACCAACCCACTATCGTAACAACGTCACCAAAAGTGGCTTGACTTAAGCCTTGAAGAAGCGGGCAAGTCGCTTGCCGATGGCGGCGATGTTGAGCGTGGTGCCCTGGCCGGCCGAGCACGAGGTGCCGGCCGCCATCGCCATCGCCACGGACCACTGGCCCGAGGCGCACTGTTGGTAACTCGAGCCCAAGCAGTTGAAGGTACCTTCGGAGGTACACGCTCCCGTCAAGACGGATCCCGACGAGGTGCTTGAACCAGAGCCGGAACTGGAGCCGGAACCGGTGCTAGCAGTAGCGGTAGCCTGGGGAGCAGAAGTCGTCGGGTCAGCTGCGGCGGAAGTGACAGCTGCGGCGGAAGTGGCAGCTGCGGCGGAGGTAGGAGACGCGGCGGAGGGGGATTGGGTGATGAAGACACCGCCAGCACCGCCTGAGGAAGCAGCAGACGAGGCAGGGGCGGCGGCGCTCGTGGCAGCGCTCGTGGCAGCGCTAGAGGCAGCAGACGATCCAGAGCCGGAAGAACCAGAGCCAGATGAGCCGGAGCTGGAGCTCTTGCCGACAGTGCAACCGCTGGTGCCGCAAGTGGCAACCGTACCCGCGGAGGTGTTGTCCTCGACAGAGCTGCCGGGGTCGGCAAAAGCGTAGTCGTAAGACTCGAGAGTGGTGGGCTTGCCAGCGATGTTCATCACCAGCATGTCTGGGAGGCTGTCGAAGTTGGACTGGCTACCACCAGTACCAGTGAGCTCAAGAGCACCACAGTTCATGTACTGAAAATAATGTTAGTAAAATTCTCGAAATCGAAAAATAATGAGGAAAGGAAAATTTGATTACTTACCATTTCACGGTTGCCGACCTTGTTGAACCAGGTCCAGGCGATAGTAGCCTTGCCAGCGGGGATGTTGCTGGGAATGGTGTACGGGTAGGTGTACGGGTCATCAGCATCGGCGCTATCGCCCATGTTGCCGCTGACACCCTTAGCAGGGCAGCCACCCTCGATGGAGTGGATGACCTTGAACTTGCTGTCCTTGGTAGGAGTCGTGTCGTAAGTGATGGAGACCTGGCACGAGCCACCTCCGTGAGTGGCCTGGCCGATGAATGAGAGGGTCTGCTTAGATCCGAGAGCGTAGGTGTTGGTAGTACCACCGGTGGCAGAATAACCACTGCCGAACTTGCAAGGGAAATCGCTACCACTGGCGTCGAGAGGGCTGTTGGTGAGAGCCGTAGGGTCGAAAGGAGCCGGGGTCTTCATTTTCATGTGGCCGTTAACAAGGGCAGCGAGCCCGGCCAAGGTAAAAATCGTTGATGACTGCATTTTGAGTATGTAGTGATGAGACGTTTATTGGTTCCAGCCGATAAGATCTCTAAAGAAAGTTTGTGCAGGAATGAATTGAATGATCGATGTGAGTTCAAGACTGAAGAGTCTATATGTCTTATCTAATACTTCGAGTCAGTCTTAAATGATATATACAATAATGCCTTGTTCTTTGCTTGAGGCCACACAAAGGGCTGAACCAAGTAGATAGATCTCGAAGAGGCTCTTTCTAACCGAATCGTGTGGTTCAACAAGGTTATTGTGCAGCTTTTACATCGAGGAGACGAGGAAAACAATGGACTACTAACCTGAAGGGCTTTGTTCTGGTGAAAGTGAACAGAGCGAGGAATCAGTGACAATGAGAGAGCGATATCAATCAAGATGTTTCTTCGCGAGCCTAGACTCAAAGGAAAGTTGATGCTCCTGGCGATTGGGAAAAATGTGAAGAAACTGAAAAACAAGGCCTGGCCTGTGTAAAGGAAGGAAAGACTTCTGTAAAGATGTCGTGAAGAATGCTGCCGCTGGCGTGAGGAGAGAAGAAACGAAACGACCGACTTGGGTGGACTTGAAGCGATCGTCTTATAGTCTTGCAGGATGGCAAAAAGAATGGAAGGCGGCAACTAATGATGCACGATGATGGCAAAGAAAAGAATGTGACTAGCCTGGAGTGAGCTGCAGGAACAGGAAGAGAATAGAGAATGATTGGGTGTGGGAGGAATGGAGTAGAACACTTGCTCACGCCCATTAACACTCTTATTACTTACTACGCAGTGTGAGGTCCACTCGGAGGGCAGAGTTGGGAGCAGATCGCAGTCCCCACACTTTTGGTTCGGATGGAACGTAGCCAGTAGAACACAGCCATCTTGATCGCTCTCGTGAGTTTCGAAGCATGATGTTGACGAAGGCGGACAAGGGTAGGGGGTAAGGGTAGGGATGAGCAGATGGCGTGGACGACAGCCTTGACAGGGAATGTAAAGTGGGAAAAGCGTTCGGGAATACACGATAGGCTGAATGACTTGGTAACCTCTTTTTGGCTTGTTTCGTCTTGGCTTAATATGCGACCAAACATCTGGTCTAAATGGCCTTAGTGACAGTATAACAGTATCGAATGAGTCGATGACATATCAAGAAAGGTTTATACTGGTTTTCAGAAAATTTCTTCTTTGTTTATGATTTCTTTTGTCCAGCTGGACTGCTGTTGGACCGTTGTTGGACCCCACTGTATGGAGAAAAAAGGTCGAATCTTCAAACGATGCAGCACTGAGATCAACCTTGTTTGCTCCCTTAGTAACCCCCGCATTGGTCAACCGTGAGCGTGTGAAGCGTGTGAAGGAAGACCTACAATACGCTCGCATGCTGACGACCTGTGACAGAAAAATTAATTAGGACGAACTCAACTGCCTAAGCTGTACGAAAACAGTAAATATTTAGAAGAGGAGTGGAGAGAGGAATTCTTCAAGGGATAGACTTCGGCCTTTCAAGTTTCAGAATATACATAGCTCAGGGGTGTTTTAACCCCACTAGCCTATAGGTCGTTGGCCAATCAAGTAACCGGGAGACTAGATCTACTTGCCCAATTCGGACGCCTCCGGTAACCAATCAAGTCATGAATTAGGTTGCGGCGTCACAAAACTTTACCTTACACTTGGGATTTCCAAGGTTCATTCCGCAGTTTCTAGAATAGTCGCGCACAAATTCATCAAAATTGAAAATCGAGTAAAGAAGAGCTGATAGAAGTCGGGAAACACTCATGAAAAGTTACTCAAGCGCGGCTACGGAACACAGCCGAAAATGATAAGACGAGATCGTCAGGAGGTACGAAGAATAGCCGTTTAAGAACAGGGGAAAATACGGGAGACTTTCCGCTTACGTACTATTAGTTCGTTGATGGGCAAGGGGAATAGGGGAATTATTTTTGCTGCATGTCAAATGCGAAAAGGCTTTCAGCCTCTAGAATTCCAGCCAGTCCAGGTTTGCGCGCGCCGAGAGATCCAATTACAGCCACTCACAGACTCGAGACAGGGGTTAGGTCGATCCCCTAAAAAGCATTTTGAGCCTTCCCAGGTTAAAAGCTACGTAGACCCTAGCCCCTGACAGGGGTTCCTACCTTCGTTCCTTGTGGCTTCAACCGTTAACAGCGATATACTTTAGCGAGAGGCAACCCCCCTTCTCCCCTTTTCCCCGCCTTCGCCAGGCTTGTTGAAAGCTGAAACGGTGCCAGTTTCAGGGATTGCCTAATTGGAGCTTTACGATGCGAGATTCGTCCATTCCAGTCTTTGAATCTATTAAATGTCTCCTTTTTTCTTCTCTCTCGATTTCATTTTCGCATTCATTGACCAACTATTATCTCCAGCTGTCTGGTACCTTCACCTTGAATACGCGGAATAAGTTTCCGAGGTGACATAAGGTATGGCACCAGGTACGGCATGTGGTCGGCTGCTGGTAGTACAAGCATGGGTATAGAAATGCAACCAAGAAAGCTTGAATTGTGGCAACTAACTATTTTAACCAATAATGTCAGATATATAATACAGTAGTATCGTGTCCTTAGACCGACCATATTAATTCAATACCAGCCACTACAGCTAACGCACGCATTGAGATTTCCCACGTTGGCCGTCGCACGCGCCGTCTTCCTACTCCAAAGTAAGTGACCGGACTGCATAACTAGTGAATCGGTGGCCACCGATCGGCTAGGAAGCGCCGAGACTTGGCAGATGGGTGTCAAAATACACCACCTCCTCGATCCGGGCTGGGAATATGTCTTCAACCATCACCGGCAGCCGCTTGGTCGGCCAGGCAAAATCTATGCTTGCCACCTCCTTACCTACAGAATGTTTAAGACAGCAACTCAAATGTTCAGACGAAGCCGGTTTGCCGTGTTATTCGTCTGTATTCTATGGCTTAACAATTACAACCTTTCGAAGTAATATACTACATACGCGAGTTTCTTATTGATCTGCTTCAAATCTGTCCATGAAGAAAACTTAGTTTAATCACCATATGGGACAAGGATTTTTTTTTTTTTTTTTTAATGGGCAATGCCTCAAGATCACATGAACATACGCACATAATACGATAGTATCGTACGTATGTATTTTCAAGCTTATTACGATTATGAACCAGTGTGCATGAATATTTTTGGATGTTGCACTTCCGCTTGGAATAGCACGTGGGATCGATACGCCGCTACTAGGTATGACCGTGCTTCGATATATTACGTAAAAAATTGCAGGCGAAAAACCAGGCGCCATTGGTTGCCTATTCGGGGAAGATAAAAATACCTGAGGGAGGGAGGACTTATAAGCCTCCGCGATGATTTCTTGGCGTTAAAATAAGGCTTGTTATGTCTCTCGGATAACTGTGGGTACTAAGAACCATACATGGAGGCTTAGCTACGTCGGCGTCAGCGATCTTTAAAAGCTGTTGTTTAGATTCTCATGCATCATGATACATGCTTAGATAGGCAGTAGGTAGATGTAAATAGGCTTGCAATAAACATGGGACATACAGGGCTTTAATGATGGTCTTATGTGCCGCTCATGACCGATTAGCTGACAGTGTTGAAGGAATCGATTTGATAGATTGAACTCCCCAGTTTCATGTTTACTGCCCACTAGGTACCTAGGTACTGTAAGATAAAATAGGAATCAGTAGATGGTCGAATGATAACCTTTAGAAAGCTAAACGTGATGGTAAGGCGTATTTTAAGCCTCTTTGCTATTTCCAAGTTTATCAGCTCACGATTGGACGCCTTAACCACAGCTATTACATATGTACGAAATTATGGGTGCTCGCTAGTACTCATCCGGTTTTTAATCAACCGATGTTTTACCGGAGCTACGCGCCTGACATCCGGGACTTTTCAAAAGAAACGGACTTTTTAAAAGAAAAATTCAATACTTAATTTTATATGAGAAACACTAGTAAAAGTAAGTATACCTTTTATATTTCATAATCTTTTTTATTCGCATATGATATTTAATTACGCAAACACTTCGTATGCCTTTAATTCATATTATTACGTAAAATAATATAATAACCACATAATTTACATTTTTAAATATTTAAATAATAATAATAAAAATTATTATTATTTTTAAAAAATAAAAATTAATTACATTATATAATGTAAAAGCTATAAATGAAAAAGAAAATAAATACGATTAATTTTGAAAGCGTGGCAATTGATTATATATTAATTAAATGGTTTATTTATAGTGATACTTAAAATTACGTGGGGATTACACTTAAATTATAAGTAGCTACGAAATTTTCCTTTGAAAAGTCCGTTTCTTTTGAAAAGTCCCGGATGTCAGGCGCGTAGCTCCGGTAAAACATCGGTTGATTAAAAACCGGATGAGTACCTAGGCTAAGCCAAGTTTCAAGAGCTATCAATTCCAGTCAAGTTTTGCATAACGTCGTACGCGGCACATTATTTTTCGACTGACGCACCCTGGCTCAAGGCGTCATGCACTGATCCGCGAGGGAGCCGAAACGAAACATACCTGCCCATCGGGTCTGGATTATGAGATGCATACATAGTATTCTTCATTCCTTTTGTAAGTCATAAATCAAGAATAGCCAAATGTTTGCTCCCATAGAATCGTCCAGACAATTACCTGGTCGTTGATTGTCTAGGATTCTCTGGGGGCGATTGTGGTCTCGACAAGCCTCTAGCAAGTATTGCGCAATCCTCGACTTCTTGGAGCTATAATCTGGCAATCCTTTGCAATAAGCTATAAGCTATAAGGTGAGAAGGCAATATTCGTAACGTTGCATTTCTATCAGATAATCGTCATGTATCAAACAGAATAATATGAGGACATCGCCACATTGGCGTCATCCCGACTGCGATACTTCATCTCCATCCTATTCCAAATTAGACAAAGCAGATAAGCGAGGAGCGTCATATGGCTGGGGGCACATGGACTTACAAACAGCAGCCTGCTTTTCGTCATCGTCGACAGGTTGAGGAGTAAAGTGATCAGTGTCCTCGAAGCCGTAATCTTCTCGCGTCCACTTCTTCATCTTATGCGCCCGGAACTCTTTGAAATCCCATTCTCGATCCTCTAGCCTGTCAGGACTGTTGAAGACGTACACTTCGCACTCGACCTCATCGCCCTCAACGTTACCCCGTCCTTTATCGTCACCAACCTTCGAAAGGAGACGGGCCTTGACTGTCCGACGCTCATATTCGCTTCCCTCGAACTTATCAAGGTGATACATGTTGGTAGATGTCAGGCCTGTCACAAACATTCCGCGTACCTCGTGGTCCTTATCCGGTATGATTCCTGGGTAATCTACACCTATAACCCGGCTACAAGCTAAGGATTAGCTATCTGCCTCAAAAATGTGTATCGAAATCCAGACGCCAGGATTGTTAACCAAAGGTAAAGTTTGATGCCAAAGACAACACAGATCCGGAATATTGACTTACCGTCGACAGAACCCGTGTAATATTGCTGGTTTGAAATCATGAAGACCTCTTAGTACAGCAACGTTCTCTTTAGGGGTCATCCGATAGCAGACAGTGAAGAACACTTCGGGGGCCATCTACGGAATTGTGAGCGACTAATCGAATTTCATCTTATGAAGAAAGAAGATCTCACAAGCGTGCCTGACTATGATTAATAATGATACGACGGGTGGTACACATTGTATGCCTACACTTACCGTAGAAGAATGCTGCTTGAGTTCGGTCCGCCATTGGCTCTGTTAGAATTGGGTATTGTGTGCTCTTCTGATTTTGCTATCGTCAAAGGCTGTGTCTTTATGAAGGGGATTGTGCATACAGCATACAGAAAGCGCAGCTTCTTTAAAGACAAACCCGGAAAATGTTGATATTAACACAAATGGTTAATCGAGATAAGAGGAACACCTGTATGGTAAGTTCAACTTGTGAACTTAAGCACCTGTGCAGTGTTACAAGTTTTGTAATGGCTGTGTTAAATATAGAAGAGTCGGGACTTATTTGTACGAAAAACTTAAGAATATTGAAATTGTATTAAGAGTTTGTATTTTAAATGCTGAAGTTTGGATATTGTCTGCCCATGACAATTCTACGTAGTACAGTGCTGTAGGTATGTCCGATATTAGGACTCCCATCTACAGTAAAAAGAGTCCGATGTTGTCTACCACCTATCATAAACTGGGTACCTAGGTACCTAGGTATGCACTGTAGCTCTAACCTTGGAAACTGCGATATCTATCGATAAGATTGACAAGGGTGGAAACAATTCAATTGGTCAAAGCATTGTCGATCCCTGTTCAAACCCCAGGCAATTGCCCAAAGTTAAACCAATCAAAGTTTCTATGATTCGGAAAATCTGTAAGGCCTAGCGTTGTATCTGTACGGTCCGTCATCTGTCGCGCCCACCACTTCCAAATTCACTTGTCGCTTCTTAGTCGCGACTTAACTTTTTGAGCTTCTCTACAGTAACCTTTTAACCCTACCGACCTCTATTCTGTACCTACCTCAGCCTTGCGCCCGTTTTTTCTCTTTACAATATTTAAACACTTTTCGTGATACCCATCAAATTATTCACTTCTCTCTTATTACGGGCGTGTAAATTCTATCGTAGGCTTTCTTTTTTTTCTTACTGCATTGTCGCCATTTTCTCGACGCAGCATTCTCTCAATCTTCCATCTCCGTCACATCGAACTATAGCAACGTACCCTACAAAGTGCGTCTCTTCTCACGTTCCCGACAACTGAGTTCTACTGCACGGCAAGCTCATCACCAATAAATTTCGTATGAATCTCGCATGATAAAATCGGGTTACACACGGCGCGCATGCGGGGGTTGCAGCCATGTCGGGGCCAGCACTTGAGGATATTGTCAAGAGGTTGACGACACAAGAAACGGGTATGTATTAGTCTATCTACTTATTTTCTCTGCGACTAGTTAGAGCTACACAGACTAATACTTTATCATGTAGAGCCCAAATCGAAGCTCGATGCCGCTACTTCCTTACGAGACAGCCTCGACCATTACACGAATGGTCCGCACTATGCCATCTTCCTCAAGCGGATGATGCCGCTGTTCGTCATAATTCTTCGAGGACCATGCCTATTCCAAAGCACCTCCCCAGAGCAGAAACTCCGAAATTGCGTTCTCGAAATCCTCCATCGTCTACCTACCCACCAGGCACAAACTTCTCCGGAGCCTTTTGAACCCTATGCTGAAGAGGTAGCCGACATTTTGATGAGCTTAGTTCGGAACGACAACGAAGACAATGCTACACTATGTGTCAAGATTATTTCAGACATCATGAGGCACCAGCCGAAGGTCCTCCATGGCAAAGTTCAACCCTTCTTGGACTTGATCCAAGAGCTTTTTGAGCAGATGGAGAAGGTTGTGCGAGAACAGCTTGACAACACTGCTATTCCGTTCAATGCATCTGGTCCTCCATCCACTCCTGGTAGTACGCAGACGAACTTCCAATCTCCACGGCCCGGATCGCCAGTCGCCTCCGTCACAGACTTGGGTCAGGATCTCCAACAGCAGAGTCGTCCTCTGTTGAAGGGAATGCAATCGTTCAAGGTTTTATCAGAATGCCCGATCATTGTTGTATCTGTCTTCCAGGCGCACAGGGGCATCATTCCGCAGAATGTGAAAGCATTCGTCCCGTTGATTAAGTCAGTGCTATGCCTCCAGGCCAAGGCTCAGGAACAAGCTCACAGCGAGGCTAAAGCGAGAAATACCGTTTTTGCTGGAGTGAGCCCGAACATCAAGAATCGCGCGGCCTTCGGTGAATTTATTACGGCTCAGGTTAAGACCATGAGTTTTTTGGCTTATCTACTCAGACAATATTCGAGCCAGCTTACTGACTTCCTACCAACATTGCCCGAGATTGTCGTTCGTCTACTTAGAGACTGCCCGAGAGAGAAGTCCGCAGCTCGTAAGGAGTTATTAGTTGCGATTCGGCACATTATTAACTTTAATTTCCGAAAGATTTTCCTCCCCAAGATCGATGAGCTTTTGGAGGAGAAGACGTTGATTGGTGATGGACTCACCGTTTATGACACCCTGAGACCGTTGGCATATAGTATGCTCGCCGATCTCATACATCATGTTCGCGACTCGCTCAACCCGGAACAGATCCGAAAGACGGTCGAAGTGTACACCAAGAACTTACAGGATAATTTCCCCGGTACGAGTTTTCAGACAATGAGTGCGAAGCTATTGTTGAATATGGCCGAATGCATAGCCAAGATGCCGAACATGGTCGATGCTCGACATTACTTGCTTATGATTCTTAATGCCATCGGCGATAAATTCGCAGCAATGAACAGACAGTACCCTAATGCCGTCAAGCTTTCTAAGCTTTATGCGCAACAGGCTACCGATCAGGTTCCCGATACATATCTAGCAGACAAGGAGCATCATCCTCAATGGGACGAAACCGACATTTTTACAGCGATGCCTATCAAAACGTCAAACCCCCGTGATCGTGGTACCGATCCCGTTGCAGATAACAAATTCTTGTTTAAGAATCTGATGAACGGTCTCAAGAATACCTTCTACCAGCTGAGAAGGTGCAATGCGCCGCTACAAATCGATCCTAAGAATGCACCATCGCATTGGCAAGAAGTTTCGTACGGGTTTTCTGCCGAGGAGGTCAAAGTCATAATAAAGCTCTTCCGAGAAGGCGCCTACGTTTTTCGTTACTATGAGATCGAAAAGCCAGCTGCCGAATCGCAGTACGCATCGCCAGTGGAATATATGGCCAATTTCTACATGGTGTCAAGTAGCAAGGAAGAGAAAGATCTCCTTGAGAATTTTGCTACGGTTTTCCACTGTATTGACCCAGCCACATTCCATGAGGTTTTCCAGCAGGAAATCCCTCGCCTCTACGAGATGATCTTCGAACATACCGCTCTCTTACACATCCCTCAGTTTTTCTTAGCTAGTGAGGCTACATCGCCAAGCTTCTGCGGTATGCTCCTGAAGTTTCTAATGGAGCGGATTGACGATGTGGGGTCGGCTGATGTGAAAAAATCGTCAATCCTTCTTCGCCTGTTCAAGCTCGCATTCATGGCGGTGACTCTATTTGCGAATCAGAATGAGCAAGTCTTGCTCCCGCATGTTGTGGATATAGTCACCAAATCGATTGATCTATCCACCAGGGCCGAGGAGCCGATGAACTATTTCCTACTTCTCCGTTCGTTGTTTAGAAGCATAGGCGGCGGAAAGTTTGAACATCTCTACAAACAGATTTTGCCGCTCCTAGAGATGCTGCTCGACGTACTGAACAATCTGCTTATGGCTGCTCGTAAGCCAGCGGAGCGGGATTTGTACGTCGAATTATGCCTTACGGTACCAGCACGCCTTAGTAATCTACTCCCGCATCTCAGTTTCTTGATGCGGCCGTTGGTTGTTGCCCTTAGAGCTGGTACGGATCTCGTGGGTCAAGGGCTCAGGACGTTGGAACTTTGCGTTGATAACCTAACGGCCGATTACTTGGATCCCATCATGGCGCCGGTGATAGAGGACCTGATGAATGCGCTCTTCGAGCATTTGAAACCACACCCCTACAGCCACTTCCATGCCCACACTACCATGCGCATACTCGGGAAGTTAGGAGGCCGAAATAGAAAGTTCATGACCGAAGCTTTACCTGTCAACTATCAAAAGTACGCTGATGACCCGGCGAGCTTTGATCTGCGCTTGATAGGATCAAAACGGGACCGTGCGTTTCCAGCTGAACTTGGTATCGACTTAGCCATCCGTAAATTGACGGAGATCCCAAAGCCATCAAAAGTCAACACAGCCAGGCAATTTGATGGCTATTACAAGAAGCAGGCTTTGCAGCTCATCAAGTCCCAGTTGAAATTACGGGTTGGCGTTGATCATTTACCAGAAGACTTACCTCGACTAGTTCGTCTTCAGGCACAGGATTTCCTCGCTCGGAAACCAGCCGCGGACTTCGCAATCTTTAACACGTCAGATCGTGAACGATCTGTTGCCAAAAAGGATGAGCAGGACGAAATAACGAAACGTCTGATCAAAGCTATCATGTATGCAGAATCTCTTCCCGAATTCCGGGAAGAGGCCGATGTGTTCCTCATGAACCTTTGTCGACATTTCACCATCATCGAAATTGGGCGTGGACTGGTGGATATCAAGAAAGAGATGAGCCATTTCGATGTACAAGCGGGAGAGGGCCCATTATATATTGACACTCGGATTCTCGCTGATGCAATTGTCGAGTCGCTTGCGTCAGACCTGCCCGACGTGCGCGACGCCGCTTTCCGGGCAATTCGGGCAGTCTACGACTCTACCGCGACTATTTTCGGCTCCGAAACCTACGTCGGCCGATTAGGATTCTTTAGCCATCTAAGCAAAACTTTCTGCCATGCCTGCAACGAGGAAGAGTGGTACACAAAGACCGGTGGTAGCCTTGGTATCAGATATCTTCTTGTTGAAGTTGATCTTGGCGACTCTTGGGTTGCGGCGAAGCAAATGGACTTCATACGAGCTCTAATGTATGTGATCAAAGATATGCCGCAGGATTTGCCGGAGGAAACTCGGAGTTCCGCCCAGACCACGCTCGAATCTCTCCTGAGAAGGATCACAGTAAATGTGAAGAAAGAAGACGTATTGCCCGCCCCTGCGCTACCAGGCCAGCCTCACCCCAAACCTTCACGTCTGACGCAGATCTGTGTCCTCTTCAATGACGAGCTTTCTCACATGAATAAGCACGTTCGGGGAACAGCCAGGCGGTCGCTTGAAATCATTGCCGACGTAACTAAATCGGAAATCTGGGAGCTTTTGCAACCTCATAAGGACCGGTTGCTCCAACCCATCTATGCCAAACCTTTGCGGGCGCTACCTTTTTCAACCCAGATAGGATACATTGACGCGATTGCCTATTATATGAGTCTGAAGCCTGACTTTGTCGGTTTCGATGATCACCTAAACCGGCTACTTATGGAGTCGCTGGCTTTAGCTGACGCCACAGACGAATCTCTGGCCGGTAAGCATGCTGAGTTTCGAACACACGAATCGATTGTTAACCTTCGAGTTTCTTGCATCAAAATTTTGAGCAAGGCAATGGGGTTTGACGACTTTCAGAAGGGTCAGAATAACCCAACTCGAACTAAGATCGTGTCCGTATTCTTCAAGTGCTTATATTCGGAATCTAAACCCACTATCGAGGCGGCGAATGATTCTCTGAGAGCGGTGCTTTCTCAGACGAACAAGTTGCCCAAAGATTTACTGCAGCAAGGACTTAGACCTGTCCTAGCCAATCTCCAAGATCCTAAGCGACTAAGCACTCATGGACTGGACAACCTAGCGAGGCTTCTTCGTCTCCTTACTACTTATTTTAAAGTAGAAATCGGTGCCAGGCTATTAGATCACATCAAAGTGCTCGCAGATCCGAATCTTCTTCAGCAGATCTCGTTCACATTCTTCGAGCAGAATAGTCAAATGAAAGTTGTCGCAGCGGTGTTCAATATTTTCCATCTCCTACCGCCAGCTGCAGAACAATTCAAGGAGCGGCTTATCGACACATGTCTGGAACTCGAGGACAAACTGCGTCGTACTCACCATAGCCCTTTCCGAGCTCCGCTATACAAGTATCTGAATCGATATCCTGCCGAAGTCTGGAACTTATTGTTGAGCAAACTAGAAGATTTGAAATACGGTCGATTCTTGGCTCAGGTCCTTCTACACCCAGAAAGTAAGCCTCTGAGGGAGCATGCTGCTGCCAACGTTGACGGATTGATCTCCTTCTGCACGCAAATTGTCAATGCTTCGAAGGAGACAAGATTTGTAGCAATCGTCAATACCATCAACATCCTCGATTCACTAAGCCAGAATGCCACTACCCGAAGCTGGTTGGAACGGAAAGACACCATCTCGTGGTTAAGACAAGTTGGTAAAGACCTAGAGCGCCACTTACGCACGAACAGCCTCCCGCCTAATCTGCGGCTCCCTGCAGACCAATCATCTGAGCAGCTCATGAGCATCTTCACTAAGGCGCTATCTTTAAACCCTAGAGATTCGGATGCTCTCTTTAGCCTGGTGGATTCGGTTACTTCCGAGGAGTTGCGCGCCACGCCATCGTTATTCGGCTTCCTCTACAATCATGTTATATGTAGCGAGTCCATCGATTACTGGAAGGCCGTCGTGCTCCGCTGCCTTGACATCTACGCTGGAAAGAGTTCCACCCAGAAGACCAAGTGCTTCCTGCTTCGTAATGTCGTCAATCCGATTGTTGCTATGGATGTTATGCGACATTGGAACCAACCAAGGGCCCAAAGACTGGTGGATCGGGCAGTCATCGAATCTATTAATGTCAAGATATGGAAGGTCAACCTTGGAGAACCCCAAGATGACTTGGCACAACCAGGGATCGATCACACGAGGATGGAAGTTCTCCAGCTCTCTGCAATGCTCGTCAAGTATCACCATTCTATCCTCCAGGATGCCAGGAAAGATATCATTAAATTTGGTTGGACGTATATCAGGCTAGATGATGTTATTAACAAGCATGCCGCATATGTCGTGATCGGATACTTCATCGCGCATTACGAGACACCGCCTAAGATTGTCACTCAAGTGTACTATTCGTTGCTTAGGACGAACCAGAATGAAGGGCGTGCATTGGTCACCCAGGCCCTCGAGTTGATGGCACCTGTCCTACCTCAGCGTTGCACGGCAATACAAAACGAACGTAGCACCGGAGACCGCAATGCCGTCTGGGCTATGGCGCCGCGCCGCATATTGGCTGAAGAAGGGCAGAACGTGCAGCAAATGACGAGCATATTTCACTTTCTAGTCAGGCATCCCGATCTCTTCTACGAGTCTAGAGACAAATTTGCCTTGTTGATCATCACATCACTTCGAAAGGTGTCTCCTTTCCTGTCGTCCTCAACGGAAAGTAAGAAACTCGCGTTGAATATGATGTGGTTGATTTGGCAATGGGAAGAGAGAAGAGTCGATGGTAGGCTTACCGACTCGAAGAGATCCTTATCCGAATCGCCAAATTCCCGAAAACGAAAACTAGACGGCGATCTGATGACCTCCTCTCCTCCAGCAGCTCGACAATCTGCCCAACTTGACAGAGTCGAATTCCAGATTCCTGCGGGCTTCAGACAAAAGATGATTAAGTACCTGATTGAGTTTATTGCTCAGCTAAATGAGAGATACCAACTACCTTCAGCAAAGCCGAGAGATGCAACACTAACATCCGGGCCGGCCCTTCCACCTCAGTCTACGGAGTTGTGCAAGAAAGCAATGTCTCTCCTGTATAACCTTTTGCAACCACGGTACTGGGGCGACCTAGATGTTGACTTATTCCCAAATATCACTGAAGTAGTCCTGGCCAGTGAGAGGACCGCGAAACTTCTCAACGCTGATCCCACCGAGGAGAACTATGACGAGAAGTTTATAACCAATATCATCAACACCCTGCAGGTAGTGCGAATCATCCTTAACTTCAAGTCTGATGAATGGATCTTAAAGAATATTGCTTCAGTCCAGAAGGTCATTGAAAAATGTCTCAAGTCAGAAAATTCAGAACTACAGGACTGCCTCCATTTAGCAGATAAGAAGTATGATGACGGGCGTGATGTTAAGTCGACAATTCAGCGGATACTCGATGCTGTGCCGGAAGATGTGCCGATGGAAGATGCAGACGCTGAAGGCGAGCCCGAGGCTCCTGTATCGGAAATCATCACCTTCTTGTCTACCATAGCGACCGAGTCTCTAGCAGCTGCCAATTATGTGTCTGGGGTCAATATTCTGTGGTCTTTAGGCCAACAAAGACCCTCGGTCATCGACCAGCATATCATGTCCTTAATGAAGGCTCTGCAGACTAAACTCGCTAGGGAGCATGTCCAACACTATACGAGCGTGGCTACACACCAGCAGATGAACATGGGCAACATGCGATCTCAAGATCCAAATGCTCAGGCAGGAGAAATGTCACAATACGAGCTTAACATTCAGACTGATCTGATGATCAAAGCCATCCAGGTAACAGCAATGCGTATGGAAATCCTTGGAGACCACCGACGACCATTTTTGAGCGTGCTAGCAACTCTAGTGGAGAAATCACAACATATCCCTCTCTGCGAGAAGATTCTTGACATGGTAGAGGGCTGGGTCTTCCGATCCGAAGGAACGTGGCCTACACTGAAGGAGAAAACGGCTGTACTTCACAAGATGCTTTCCTTCGAGCATCGAAGCGACCCGACGATGTTAGGAAAATTCCTCGAGCTGGTCATCCGCATCTATGAAGATCCAAAGATTACGCGAACGGAACTGACTGTGCGCATGGAACATGCTTTCTTGATTGGAACTCGAGCACAGGACGTTGAGATGCGCAATCGGTTCTTAAACATCTTTGACAAAAGCTTATCAAAAACAGCAACCGCTCGGCTGTCGTATGTCGTTAGTTCGCAGAACTGGGACACACTCGCCGACTCGTTCTGGTTGGCCCAAGCCACCCAGCTCCTCCTGGGTGCGGTAGAAATGAATTCCAGCATTCAGTTACACCACGAAGATTTCCGGACACTTCCGGCGTCAACTGTTTTTGGTGTCTACTCCAGGGACATTAGAGAGCCGTCGGCAATGATTGATGACAAATATGACACATTCATGGCCAACCATCGGCGTTTCGTTGCTGAGCTAGGGGACGTCAAGGTTCGGGACATCATAGAGCCTCTCGCGCAGCTTCAACATATTGACCCTAACCTATCCCATAATCTCTGGGTAACTCTCTTTCCCATGTTTTGGTCTGCCTGCGCCAAGGAGGAAAAGACAGACCTCGAAAAATCCTTGGTGGTACTCCTTTCTAAAGATTTCCATTCTCGTCAGATCGACAAGAGACCTAACGTGGTGCAAACCCTGTTAGCGGGTGCGGCCAAGGCATGGCCAGAGTGCAAGATTCCGCCACACATACTCAAGTTCTGTGCGAAAACTTATGATGCTTGGTATACTGCTCTAGTCCAGCTCGAAAACGCAACTATCAAGCCAGATGCCGACTCGCCTAAGGTACGGGAGAGCAATCTCGACGCACTGGTTGAACTGTATTCAAGCCTTAAGGAGGATGATCTCTTCTACGGCACCTGGCGCCGCCGATGCCAATTTGTCGAGACAAACGCGGCCCTATCATACGAACAGAATGGCATGTGGGACAAGGCTCAGAGGATGTACGAGGCTGCTCAGATCAAGGCCCGAACGGGTGTTATTCCATTCTCCCAGGGTGAGTACATGCTCTGGGAGGATCATTGGGTTCTTTGTGCGCAGAAACTGCAGCAGTGGGAGATACTGCAAGATTTCGCAAAGCATGAAAATCTGCAAGACCTTCTACTCGAATGTGCTTGGCGAAGTATTGATATGTGGCAAACCCAAGAACAGCGAGACAGCCTTGATATGCTTGTCAAGGGGGTCATGGACGCCCCGACCGCTCGGCGGGCTTTCTTCCAGAGTTTCATGTCTCTATTGAAATTCCACAATAAGCAGGAGTCCTCTCAGGATTTCTCTCGTGTCTGCGATGAGGCCATACAGCTTTCTATCAGGAAATGGCATCAGCTTCCAAAACGCTTGACCGCTGCACATATTCCTTTACTTCACAATTTCCAACAACTAGTCGAACTCCACGATGCTAGCGTCATCTGCCAGAGTCTAGCTAACACTAACCAACAAAATCTGGATGTGAAATCTGGTGAGCTTAAACTGCTCCTCGGATCATGGAGGGATCGATTACCGAACATTTGGGACGATATAACCGATTGGCAAGATCTCGTTACCTGGAGGCAACATATTTTCGGCTTAATCAATAGTACGTACCTGCAGCTTCTGCCTCCACAAGGGCAAGGCGCAAATGGTGCTTCGTTTGCGTACCGCGGTTATCACGAAACGGCGTGGATCATCAACCGATTTGCTCACGTCGCCCGCAAGCACAGCCTGCCTGATGTGTGCATAAATCAGCTAAGCCGAATTTATACTCTTCCCAACATAGAGATCCAAGAAGCGTTTTTGAAGCTGAGAGAGCAGGCTCGATGCCACTATGAAAATCCCGCCGAGCTTTCCAGTGGGTTAGACGTTATAAACAACACGAATCTGAACTACTTCAATAACCAGCAGAAAGCCGAGTTCTTTACTCTGAAGGGAATGTTCCTGGAGAAACTAAGTCAAAAAGAGGAGGCCGACGCTGCTTATGGCACCGCGCTTTACTACGACATTGGCAAAGCTAAGGCGTGGGCCGAGTGGGGCTATTTCAACGACCGCAAGTTCAAGGAGGATCCTACAGATTTAAATTCCGCGAGGCAAGCCCTTACATCGTATCTGCAAGCTATTGGTAGTTACAAGAGCGGCAAGGCTCGAAAGCTCATCGCGCGTATTCTATGGCTCCTAAGTTTGGATGACTCGAATGGAACCATCGCTGCTGGCTTCGAGGATTACAAGGGCGACACTCCTGTCTGGTATTGGATCACCTTCATACCACAACTTCTGACTGGCATGGCCCACAAGGAGGCTCCTAAGGTTCATGCGATTCTTCTGAAGATCGCAAAGGCATACCCTCAATCCCTGTACTTCCAATTGAGGACAAACCGTGAAGATATGCTTGCCATTAAGAAGAACCAGGAAGCCAAGGAGAAGGTACGACAGCAGCGAGGGCAATCTGCTGCATCTAACAATAAGCTAAGCAGTTCACCGTCGCTCAGCAAGGACAACCTTCAAATGAAACAAGATTCGTCTTCCAGGCCAGCAACCTCCAACGGCGAGAGCAGTGCACAGGCCAAGATGGAACCCTCTGAGGCCAATGGGACTTCAAATGTCCCACAAGCTAGTGGCGCCGCACCCAATGCAGATCAGCAGTCAACCGGAAAGGATGGCGCATCTTCAAGCGCTACACAGAAGAGACCACCTTGGGAGCTTACAGAGGAGATCATGTCCGTCCTGAAGACTGCCTTCCCCCTCCTTGCTCTCTCTATGGAGACAATGGTTGACCAAATACAAAAATACTTCAAGTGTCCTCCTGACGAAGATGCGTATCGTCTGATTATAGCGCTCCTCAACGATGGGCTGGCGTACGTGAGCCGAATGCCTGCTTCGTACGCAAAGGATGTGAAATTGCCAGCGGCCACCGAAACCAACATCACTCGCTTTGCCGAGACGATTCTCCCCGCCCACATCAAAAAGTCTTTCGAGGCTGAATTCGTTCAAGTGAAGCCGACAATGTACGAATATATCCACAAGCTGCGAAAATGGCGTGACAAATTTGAGGAGAAGCTCGATCGTAGAAACCCGAGGGCTTACTTGGAATTATACTCGCGGCATCTGAGTGAGTTCCGTTACCAGAAATTCGACGACGTCGAGGTTCCCGGTCAATATCTACAACATAAGGACAAGAACCAGGATTTTATCCGGATCGATCGATTCCTTCCTAATGTTGAGCTTGTTCGAGGTGTCGGTGGTTCTCACCGACGCCTGAAGATCCGAGGCCATGATGGGAGCATCCACTCTTTCGCTGTGCAACATCCTGCCGCTCGACACTGCCGACGGGAGGAGAGGATTCTGCAGCTGTTCCGACACCTAAACCAGACACTTGCCAAGAAGAAGGAAAGCCGACGTCGTGATCTACAGTTCACAGTGCCATTGATAGTTCCTCTTGCTCCACATATAAGGATTGTGCAAGATGACACATCATACATCACACTGCAAGGAATTTACGAAGATCATTGTCGACGTAATGGGATGCCCAAGGATGAGCCGGTTATGTTTACGATGGATAAACTAAGAGGCCTCATCGAGCCTAAGGGTGGTGTAAGTTTCGGCCAACCCAAACAAATTCCAGCAGTCACTAACGAATCAATGCAGAAGCCCCCCGAGCAGACGGCGATGGCTCGTCTTGAGGTGTTCACGGCTATCCAAGAGAAATGGGTGCCTCGTACTGTCGTCCTTGAATACTTCCAGAGTATCTTCCCCGAGTCTCCCGAGTTCTGGTTATTCCGACGCCGCTTCTCCTACCAGCTTGCGGCCCTCACGTTCATGACCTATATTCTGTACAGTACCAATCGATATCCTCACAAAATCCACATCGCTCGGGGCTCGGGTAAGATCTGGGGTTCTGAAGTCATGTCGTTCATGGCACCCGGAAAGCCCTTCTTCCACAATCCTGAGCCAGTACCTTTCCGTCTCACACCCAATCTGCAGGCTCTAATGGGTCCCCTGGCGACGGAGGGCATCTTCAGCTGCTCGATCATGGCAATCGCTCGTTGCCTGACCGAGCCCGAATTTGAGCTGGAGCATGCTCTCACACTATTTGTCAGAGACGAGGTGATATTTTGGTTCACAAGTAGTCACCGAACTATCCACCTCAACGAGAACCAACTGCGTGATACGGTGCAGACCAACTGCGATATGATCGTCAAGCGCGCCGTGAGCTTAGCTCAGAGCCCCCTTGGCAACCTACCAGCGAATCAGACGGTTATTGATCTCATTGCCCGGGCTGTCAACCCCATGAATCTTGCGCAATGCGATGCTCTCTGGATGCCATATCTCTAATTTGGTACTTCGTTTAGCTATAGTAGCTATCAGGCATTCATAGTATCGAAAAGTCATACAACACCCCTGGTCAACGTAAAAGAGACATACAGATGTCTAGGGAGCTAGGCTGACTGGGTGTATGTGTGTGTTTATGTATTCCTCACTTTTTATTTATGGCTGAGGTTTATGAAGGGCGTGGCAACCTCGTAGCAAGGCGTTAAGGAGGCTAAAGAATCATTGCAAAAAGTCATGGAGACCACCAGGTCAGACGGTCAGCATAGGGCTTAGGGGTAAAATGCATAGTCCCGAGTTAGTGTATAGCTAGTCGGCCTTTTCATTCAATGCGTCGACTTTATTACGTCTTCGATGTTATCATAATAAATCCTGCTAGTGCTAAATTATGCATTGACATGAAAAACATGCGGTGTGATGAATGTATAGCCCTCAGTAATAGACTAGGTACATATTACCGTATCTCAAACAGCTTAGACGGCTCAAACCGCAATAGCGCCTCACCGTTCATCATGCCGTCGACGTAGCACTCGCCAATGAGCTGGTAATAGGTATATGGATCGCTTTGTAGCGGTATCTTCTCTGCCTTCGGGATAGGACTCGCCAGCTCACGCTGTTCCCGCGGAGCCTCTTTCTTGGCCGTGCCGGACTCCAGCTTATCCCAGGCCTTCCACCCGAACTGGCGGGCTCGTCTGTGCTCCGCCGCCGCCCGCCGGATCGTCACGATGTCCCGCCACACCTGGCTGATCTTGGCGGCGGCCTCGCGCTCTCGCCTGCGCTGCTTCTCCTCGCGCTGCCTGCTCTCCTCCTCGACCTCCCTCTCGGTCTTGGCGAAGGGGCGCAGGAGCACGGGCACGCTGCACCCGTACAGCACGCACACGAGGTCGCCCGGGCGCGTGTCCTCGGGGGCGAGGCCCAGGCTGCGGTCCCGCGCCGTGCGCATCATGCGGCGGTTCCAGATGGCGGACTGCACGCGGCGCAGGACCTCGCCGACGATGCTGCAGCTGCCCCAGTTGACGACGTCGGTGGTGTTCAGCGAGTCGCCGTGCACGCCCTGGTTCAGGGCGTGGCGCACGAGGCGCGGGTAGTAGCGCGGCGCGTTCTCGCCGGCGGGGCCGCGGTCCGCGACCAGCGTGCGCCAGAACTCGTCGGGCAGGTCGCCGGCCGGGTCGCGCCGCCGCGCCAGCCGGATCCAGTCCCGCGGGATGTTGCCCTGCTGCGACGGGTACTTGAGCTCCCTCACCCCGTCGAGCACGAAGCCCTCGACGAACAGGCTGTGGTAGTGCAGCCCGTTGAGCGCGGCGTCGCGGCTGTACTCCGTCACGCCGTCCTCGGTCCGGAAGTTCTCCGTCAGCACCCGCGTCCCGGCCGCGCTGTACACGCGCTTCGGCGGCAGCCCGACCAGGCTGTCGGCGTTCTTGCGTCGCATCTTCTGCCCTTCGCCGTCCATCCCGAAGGCCGCGCGGGTTACCGTTGGGATCCAGGACGGGAGCGTGTCTTGCCCTTCGTCTTCCGGCCGTGCGGAGTTGGTCCGTATGCGCCAGTGGGTGTCTTCCTCTTCGCTGTATGCGCTGAGATTATCTGACGGCGGCGGTTCCGGGGCCCATGGCCGGCAGATGATGTCCAGGGCTCGGGTCTTGTCCGACTTGTTGATGGCCCAGTTGACGAACTGGACGTAGACGTCTGATAGTGGGAGTCTGTAGTCCACGGGGTACGGGTTGGAAACGTTTGCTACTGCGAGTTGCTTGACGAGTTTCTCCTTTATGTACTTCTGCCAAGTCCACTTTTCGATCACGTCTTCTGTGAACATCCTCACTGGTTCTGTGTCTCTCGCGACGGCGAGGAGTGCGTATATGGTATCACGGGGCTCTGAAGAATCGAACGTCGTGAGTTTTGATACGAGATACTCGAGGCTGAACTGGGCTTGACGTTCGTTCCCCGAGAGTCGGCGAAAAAGGTTGTTTGTCTCCTCGACCAGTTTCGTAGCACTCAGTTCAGACACGTCGCCCAAGTCTGGCATATGTCCAAGGACCTTATCGTTGATCACCTCGGAGATCCTACGAGTGCCGGTCTCTACCTCGTTGAAAAGGGAGACCGCGTCTGCAAAATCCTTCCAGTCCACGCTCTCCATCCCGCAGAAGAGAGTTGCTTTTTGCGCAATAGCGATCTCCTGCACGATCCATCGACGGGAGAACCACGTCCGTCTCATCAGTGCTGATAAGGCCTGCCATTCCTTGATGATCTTGTCGTCTCTTATCAAGCGATCGAACTCTTTCAGGTTGAGGACTCGGTTTTTAATGAAGTCCATAGCCAGTTTGCTGTTTTCGCCCTCATCGCCGAGCCATACGTATACACATTCCGCCTCCCCGTAGATATTCGACATCAACGGCACCTGGAAGTTCTTTTCGTTGATGTTGTCCTGGTCCATGCAGATAAAGTCAATCCAAACCCTGAACACTCCACGAGAGCGAAGTACTCGTATAGCGGATTCGAGACTCCTCGGTACTAGAAAATCGTAGGATTCGTTTGGCTATACCCCTTTCCAGAGTTAGCAATTATTCAGTTCGTTAGTTCTAATATGCCTTTTAAATATAAACGGGGTTAGGTAGATAGTTGACTAGATGAGAGTATTTCTAAGGAGATGCAGTGAATACTAGGTAGGGGTATAGTTACTGACCTGTATAATATGAATCGCCGTCGTATCATTATGATCCCGCTTACCCCAGCTCCATGAAAGTGCACTATAAGGTTGGCCATCTACCTTGTCTTTCACCAGGCGACACTCGATCGTGTCACGAGCATTGTCAGTTATCTCAAGAACGCGAATTTCCTTCGATGGGTTGTCCAAGGGACAATTAATCTTGTGTGAGTAATGGGCCATTTCTAATGAACAATATGCTGTGTAACGAATCGCTAAGCGAAGACTACATCATGAACCCCTCCTACAAAAAGCATGAACTTGAGTAGAGCTTCAAGTTGACCGAATGTAGCAACTCCTTATAATCAGTTAAGCTATAAGTCGAACTATTCCTCGGTGCTTAGCTTTGAGAGTTAAAGACTCTTGTGTGAGATTGTAGGTGAATGATTGAAGGTGAGCTATCTTCCCGATCGGCTGAAGACCTTAGGTCACCTTCCTTGAATCGAATTAGCGAGGATCGCCGTAGGACTTTCTACGGGTGGCTTATACTAGACCTTAAACGGATTCTTATTGGCCATTCGCCAGCGTTTGCATCTTTATGATCTTCTCCTGCTTATGGGATAAGTAAACCCATTCTAGAAATTGAGATAATTTCTATTTTCTTTTATTTTCAGCATCAATAACGTTATTTTACCTTAGTATAAACAAATATGGCTCGATATATTTCGATAGCTTAAGCATATTTCCTAAATTTCCTGCTACTCCAATAAGTAGAGATTATACTGATCTTGAGACATGTTTAAGGAAGCACTTCAGAAAAGAACTTGGTTAATATCATGTATTGAAAATGACTAACGCCTTATATGGAAGTTGTCGTTAAAATCTTGAGTTTCCTAGAATATGCGTAGTTATAAAGGTAGAAAGGAGCTGCCATCGATATCTAATAGTTATATCCGGGTTATACTCATATCTAGGTAGTTAGTCATAATAGCGAATAGCTGATGAGAACAACAGCCTATATACTCCTCATCCAGTACTACATCCCCCACGCATCTACATTCTTGCAAGGTCACATTGAAGCTAAAAGGTGGAGGAGGTGGAGGTTATAGTATATAAATAAAGACTATATCCTTCCGTCTCGATAAGAGGACTCTCCATAGACTATTACTCACTAATCCCATTTTACTCTCCTTACTAGCAGTTAGAATTATACACGCGATGAAGCATAAAATACAGGATTTATCATCTACCACTAAGCTGGATGACGGTACGACTATGGATGTAAAGCCTGTCATAGTTGAGCAGGACAACCAGTCTTCTAGACATGTTAGCAGCAAGATAGACCCCAAGGAGAGAGCATTGGCGCGCAAGCTCGACTTGTATATTATGGTATGTGTCTTAACCGTAATCTTAGGGTTATAAGTGATGAAAATCACTTACACTTAACAACAGCCAACTATATGCATCATGTATTTCCTCAACTACATCGATCGCAACGCCATCGCACAAGCCCGTCTTAACCACTTCGAGCAAGACCTCAACATGTCAGGCAACGAGTTCAATACGGCAGTCAGCATGTAGGCCGTCACTATCACCATCGACTAGAAGCAGGGGCGTTATGTTAATATTTGTCCCATAGCCTCTTCGTCGGATATGTGCTCATGCAGGTACCGAGCAACATGTTGATCACGCGCATCAAGCCCGGGATCTATATGTCAGGGTGTATGTTCCTTTGGGCTATGGTATCTGCTAGTACAGCTGCTGTCAAGAGCTATGGAGGCTTGATAGCCTGTAGATTCTTTCTAGGGATCGCAGAAGCCCCGGTGAGAAACTTGTCTAGCCTCGTTTTAGAGTCTGATGTGACTAATATGGTCAAGTTCTACCCCGGCGCCACGTATATTCTGGCGATCTACTATACACATAGTGGTCAGTCGTGAATTATTAGTTATCGGCATATTAAGTTGAAATTAACCCCTTTTAATAGAGATGGCCGCGCGCGTTGGTCTCATGTACTGTGGACAGCTCCTCGCAACCGGGTTTACTGGGCTAATCTCAGCTGGTGTCTTCGCCGGAATGGATGGTCTCCAAGGACTCGCAGGGTGGCAATGGCTCTTCATAATTACAGGCGCTCTCACCGCATTTGTTGCCGTACTCGGGTTCTGGCTCTTACCAAACACGCCAAACGATACGCACTGGCTGGACGAAGAAGAGCGAAAGTTAATACTAGCCCGTACAGAGCGCAACCGGATTAGCGATGCCCTCGGCGAGGCTAGTGCGTTGGATGGTCTCAAGCAAGCATTTGGTGACAAAAGAACTTGGCTCTTTTGCTTCATGCAGATGTTCCACTTGTCAGCTTGTTCTTTCAATGCTTTCTTTCCGACGTAAGTTCTTCAACAACTCCTTTAGTCTCAACATCTACGCTACTCCTAGAATCGAGAGTCATGGTAATAGTGTTAACCTTATCTTAAACGAAAGTGTCGCCAAAACGCTCGGATATAATACTACAGTCACCCTCCTCTTGACGTGCCCACCCTTCGTACTCGCGGGAGCTGGCAGCACCGTGGTTGGTTGGAGCTCTGGGAGACTAAACGAGAGAACGTGGCATATCACCGTCACACTGTCTATCGCGATTGTCGGGTTCGTGATAGCTGCCAGCACGCTTAACACGGCAGCGCGTTACGTTGCTTGTTTCATTTTCCCCGTGGGCGCATTTTCAGCCAACTCGGTCATTGTTGGCTGGGCGTCGTCGACCCTAAGCCAGACGGAAGAGAAGAGAGCTGTGAGTTATAGTAGAGATCTGTTCTGAACATTCCCCGCTAGAAAGATGCTAAATTGTCATTATAGGTTGTCCTCGCGATAACCAATGTCTTTGGCCACATCGGCTATATATACGGCGCATATCTGTGGCCAGATACTGATGGGCCTCGATATGGCATTGGATTCGGCGCATCGGCAGGCTTCGCGCTCCTTTCGATCTGCTGTGCTTGGGTTGTCCGAACGTTGTTGATTCACGAAAATAAGAAGATCCAAGGATCTACCTCAGACCGTGTCAACTTGTACAGTTACTGATCTGATAGGTATAAGAGCTAGGCACCCCCTCGGTCCCGAGACCATGATAGGGACACAAGCCATATATACCACACCAAGAGCAACAACTTCCACGTACGACCATAGGATTTAGAAAGCTCGGGATCCCGTCCGCTCTCCCATAGATAAGTTAGATACCGCTGGATTAGTAGTTGGGTCGGTGACGACCAGCGAATCCCCGGTGTTGTACGTTTATTTTTGCTAATTTTTCCTTTTTATTCAGAGCTATTCGGAGCTAGTCGAGCTTAGAGCGCTGCCAAGACCAAGGGGTCTATATCGAGAGTTGCGCTTGAACCATAACTTCGTCCATTCTAGTAATAACATTGATTATACCAATCCATAGTCTTTGAGATATCAAGACTATGGAGTTGTCCGTAAATGGGTGTTATATGTGACTAAATGGTCCATGTATAATAACCCCTGAAGGAGGTTTACATGGGCCAGTTAATCTGACGCCCTTCTAGTGACGTCTCGGCGTTCGTAATGTGGGGTCGGTCGGAAGAGCCGATAGGAGCTCCGATATCGACGATAAGTCAAAGCCATCTAAAATATTTAAGTGCCTCTTCTTAGTAACTCGCAACTCCCACAATTCCTCGCCTAAAACGAGAGAACGGCCAATATCGAGACTGTAGAAGCTCAATTGATGTATCGAAGCTAGAATCAGCCTCTAAAAACAACCTAGCGTCGAGAATGGCGACCCGGCGCATCGTCTCCCCGCGCTCGGCCTTCGGCACACCTCTGCGAGCCATAATATCGCGACCATATTCCTCGAGCAGCACCACGGTCCCGTTAGCATACGACCACCACGAGCCGCCGAGGGGTGATCAGCACCGACAAGATGCGCCTATAATAGTCATGCATGGCTTATTCGGGTCCAAGAAGAACAACAGGAGCGTATCGAGAGCCCTAGCACGGGACCTCAAGCGCCATGTCTACACGGTAGTAAGTGACCTCTCGATTCCTGCTTCTGCTTCTATTAGCACATCAACAATCTCTAACGGCCGCCCCCCTCTCCGCAGGACCTGCGCAACCACGGCGAATCCCCCCACGCGCCGCAGCACAACTACGTAGCCATGGCCTCCGACGTCGAGCGCTTCATCCAGGACCACGGGCTGCGGGAACCGACCCTGATCGGGCACTCGATGGGCGCGAAGACCGCCATGACGCTCGCGCTCGAGAACCCGTCCCTGATCGCGAACCTGGTCGCCGTCGACAACGCGCCCGTCGACGTCGCCCTGCACGGGACCTTCGCGCGGTACATCGAAGGGATGCGGCGCATCGAGGCCGCCAACGTGACGCGGCAGGCCGACGCCGACGCCATCCTGAAAGACTACGAGGAGGACCTGGCGATCCGGCACTTCCTGCTGGGGAACCTGTACCGGCCTCTCCACTCTTCCTCCTCTTCCGGCCCCTCCCCTCAGAAGTTCCGCGTCCCGTTGGACATAATAGGGAAGTCTCTCGGCCACCTGGGCGACTTCCCGTTCAAGGATCCCGAGGCGGCGCGCTTCGAGAAGCCGGCGCTGTTCGTGCGCGGCACGAAGAGCACGTACGTCCCCGACGAGGTGGTGCCGCTGATCGGCCAGTTCTTCCCGCGATTTCAGCTGGTCGACATCGAAGCGGGCCACTGGGTGATTTCCGAGAAGCCGGAGGAGTTTCTGCGAGGTGAGTTTAAGTAGTGACCCATCACCTACGGCTTTTTCATTTTTTCTTTTCTTTTATAAATTGGGGGCTAATCGGAATGTTCTGCAGCTGTTATCGAGTTCCTCACGCCAAAAGAGTAGGGTAGGGGTTTGCATGGGTAGGATATATGGTCTGGCTGTAAATATTCGTGTATCATTGGATTGCATAAAGGGATATCATCTAGAGGAGGAAACACTATGTACATTGCCACCGCATCGAAGCCTCGGCGTTTTATCTCGGGATCTGGCTGCCTTGCCGAAGGATCGAATAGACGGGGATGGTTGATTTAGCAGGGACAAGCCGAAGAGTAGTCAGACCCTAGACCTAGATTTATACCCGTGTTGCTAGCCGCGGGTGTGGCGGCGGCTAGGAGCTGGGGTTTCTGGACGATGCGGTCCACAACTTCGACGAATGGCCTCCGTATGTTCTCGCGCGTCTTGGAACTGACCTCACAGAAGCCCGCGCCTTGCGACTCCGCGAACGCCCTGCCCTCCTCCTCGGAAACGGCCCGCCCGCCTGAGGGTATCTTATCTAATTTGCTTCCGACCTTTACCGAAGAGTTAGTTACGGTCCTTGGCGAGCTTCTGGGATTGTGTAAATATAAGGGGGTATGTGGTGTAAAAGGAGTATGATACCAGATAAAGCACGGCATCCGGAGACGCGTTCAATCTCGCCTCATCGATCCACTTCTCCATGCTGAGGAAGCTTTTTCTGCTAGTAATGTCGTAGACCAGGATGACGGCATGCGCTCCGCGGTAGTAACTAGTTGACAGGGTACGGAACCTTTCTTGGCCAGCCTTCGAGCGAGAATATTGATTATGTTAGATATGATGCGCTGTATGATATATGAAGTACCGATGATGAAATATGATATGTGAGCGCGAGTTGATAGCTTACGGTATCGAATATGTTTAGTCTATATGCCTTGCCATGCACGGCAAGCTTCTTCATCTATAGATCGTAAACGGTGTATTAGCCTTAGCTCTCTCATCATCCATCCGCTCATATATATGCGATTAGTAAGTTGGATCACATCTCACTTTGAAATCGATTCCGATCGTCGCCGTCGTCGACTCTGGATCGAATTGGTCATCGCAGTCTATGAAAGTCTTAGAAACCGAAGCAATGACAACCGGGAAGGTCCCGCGGCGCAAGCCGGAGAGCCCGGAATAGGTAGGGTAGGTAGCTCATACATCTTAACAACACTACTCGTTACCCGAACGCATGTCATTCCATTAGCCTCAGTCCGTAAATGTCATTATGAACCATATCTCCGGCAGGTAGGTGTGATGCGACCTAGCTATCCGGGACCGCCGTTTCGGAGAACAGACCCGTTGGATAGGTTAGGTAATTCCATATGTACGTACATGCAGACTTGCCGGCGCCGGATGGGCCGATGATCAGGACCTTAAGGACCGGGAGCAGATCCTCAGATACCATCTTTTTTTCTTTGTCCGTTTCTCGGCTTTCTTGCTAATGCGATTGGTCTATTTCTTGCGAAGTTGGTGAGTGTAACGCGATACCAATAATAACGAAGCAAAATCTGGATAAGTATAGGTAAGTAGCGGAATGAATGACGAGAGGGATGTTTTCGAGGTAGGTGAGAGGAAGCAGCTGCCTTATGCTGCTTTAGGTAATGTAAATAATCGATTATGCCATTGGCGGTATTTGGTCATGCGAGCAGTCTAGGAACCGCTATCATTTTATGGTGGCGGTTTTTTTCTTGGTTCACGGGTCCCTTCTGAGAGTTTAAGCTAATCTCCTAGTACCTGCCGACGTACAAGAGTTTGACGTGTACCTGCTTGCGACGTACCAATCAATGATTGGTAGGACCCTTGATGTCGTGGAAAGAACAGTCATATCAAAATGGTATTTAAACCCTTGTATGATACCGCAGGTACCGAGGTAGGTTGGTAGGTAGAGACATCACTGGGCATAATATTCACGCGGTATGCACATGTGCAATCTCTAGCAGGCGCATTAAAGAGTTGCACATTTAGGAGACCGACCTATTGGAATAAGACATTGTTCTGAAACGGCTTTTCATGAACCCGTAAGTCCATAGCGGGATAGGGTAGTAGGGGTAGGCACCTTGAGACACCTACGTGTAGGAGCCTCAAGACCACAAGCATGTCCACATGTATGTCCTGCTGAATATTTGACTTCCGGTTATTCCGATACCGAATAGTCGGTCAGGATATGGGAAGCCAAGGTCAAATCACATAAACATAATCACAAAGAAAATGTTCATAATCATCAGCTAACCTTTCTCATTTTTTCTGTCCTGAGGGGCCATGCTGTAATCGCGGCTACCATGCCGCGCCGAATGCAATCAGAAGTGAGACCTATTGCCATTGCACAAAAACCCACGCCGTCCCATGACCAGAGTCCATCATAATTAGACCTCCTCGAGGACTCGTTCCTTGAATTCGCGCTCGACCTTCTGTCCCTCCTCGTTCGTCGTGGACTCTCCGTGTAGGTTCATCAGAGCACCAAGGTCGAACTTGGGTGCCTTTAGGAGCTTGACCTTGCGGATGTGGACCTACAGATAAGATAATATTAGTACATTGTGACATATAATATAATAAAAAGGCTTATGGTATCAAGTAGAAGGTCAGTACATACGTTCTGGAGGGGGTAGATGCCTTGCGTGGCCTTCTCGATCTCGCGACCGATGACCTCAGGGATCAGCTTGGAGGTCAATTGCTGCAGGGTGCAGGTAGCAGCCTCGCGCTGGATGATCTCCACCATCTTCTTTCGGATGGCACGAATCTGAGATGAGGCGGCGTAAGTGGTCTTCTTAATCTGGTTAGGTCGTCGCTTGGTGAAGGCGATGGCGAAGAGGCGTAGGAGGTATTCGTCGGTGGTCTTGACGGTGACATTGGCCTCGATGAGGGATTGCCATTTTCGCACTAGGGATCGTAGCTTGTCGGAGGTGAAGTCCAATCCGTGGAAGTTGGTCAGGCAGTTCTTGCCCTGAACCTCGTCAACGCGTAGCTTGACCTTGCGGAATGCGTGGTCCTCGTCCTTCTGTAGATCGGCTAGGGAAACCTCGAAGATTCGGCCCTTGAGGGCATCGTTCGCGTTCTTGAGACCGGTTGTTCGGTTCACAAGGGTCTTACCAACACTACACATATAATTAGATATCGAAAAAAAAAAAAATACCGGGAAGGATTATTCGTACTCTCGGATGTTGAAAGGAGCAGGGGCCTAAGTATCGTAGTTAGTTATGAAGTTCCTTGAAGAATGGAAATTTGATTTGGAAATTTGATTTGGAAATTGATTGTTGACTAGAGGGTCATTGAATGGAGGAGGGTATTCGCTTACCTTGATGGAGTACCAGTCCTTTCGGGCGAAAGGGTCCTGAGCCTTCTTCTTGAGGCCCTTCTTGCCCTTGGACAATCTCTTGTTCCTGTCGTGAGCGAATGGTTAGCATTGGATTCTCTATTGACCTAGGCGCGGGATGTGCAGAGCGCAAGAATGTTTGCTGGAATCGAGTATCGCGGAATCGTAAATGTCGCAGTGGTTTAATTAAATCAAATATACTTACTTTCCAACCGCCATGTTTGCGAAGTGAATGTGGTTCGCAAGTCAGGACGTTGTCGAAGATTGTTGTTGAGAGGAAGCTTTTGGTGTTGCAAGTGGATGGATCTGACTGTAAATTCTAGTGCGGCCAGAATTTCTCGTTTGTGCGCGGAAAATCAAATACGATGGGGCTATCACCTGACCTTTTTTTCTTCGATAAGATAATCTTTTTTTAAGGCACTCCGTGACCGCATATGCGCTTAGGTTAGGTACGTACCTACCCGATAAATATTTCTATCATGAGGGATAATTGCATAGTTAGGGTTTTTGTCATTTAAAGACATAGATGATCGGGGATATTAGGACATCAAGGATATTGCTATAGCGGATACTTTGTTTAAACTTTTGAGGCCTTATTAAAATTTCAGTAGTCAAATTCACAATCAAATCATAAAATTGAAAAGAGAAGTGTGTAAGTTTTAGAGAGATATTATAATTAATTATCTCATTATTCTTATGTGTTGAAGTTGTGTTGGCCAGCTGTCGCCAGCAAAATCCCTCACAATTATTTCTGTCGCCTTGGTTCTGTTTGTCCCACAGATTTCTCAAGAACTCGAGGCGTCTCGAGGTGTCTTGAGATATAGGCGAGCTAGAACCTGATCGATGAACGATCCTGACTTTTATATCCCGTCCTTGCCGCTATTAAAAACGGGTTATCCCAATGTTCCTTTCATATGCTCACATGCAGATTAGATCCGCAACCCGTTAACCTGTATCAGTTCCGCCGAGAGCCGATCCCGAACATCCAGGCATTATATCCTGGTGATGTACATCGATACATATATCTTAATATCTTAACAAGCAAATAACTCCTCGGCGCCAGTTGACCCTGTTGTCATGCTTTATCATTCGCTTTCGTATCATCGCACCGAACAAAGGGAAAAAAGTGAGATGACATGAGGTTAGTGTTGGGAGAAAACTCGGGGATCTCGGCGAACCCCGTCTCCCCCCAATGTTGTGCCTCTCGTCAGATCCAAATCCTACAATCCACAGGCTTAATTCGCAACTGCGAGTCAAGCCCTCCCTTCAACTGCCGCCTTCTCTTCATCTGGGTGCTCGCCTATCTCCCAGGCGTCGAAGCTGGGGAAGCTAAAGTAGCAAGCCGAGTCTAATCGTCAGGTCAGTACGGATGTTGTTGAATTTACATCGCCCGCGGGTCGATAAGCGGGAACCGGAACCGGTACGCACGTGGATCATGAGTAGAAACTGATATATGAGATTCGCGGACCTCGGCCGAGTCTAAGCCAAAGCTCCGCGTCGACGACGGCGACGAGTTAGCGTTGGATATGGCGACACGGCTTAGCAGTTCCGTCGCCCTCCGGTTCATATTTGGGCTCGTCAGCACCCCTTTGCACGCATTGGAGGTGGTGATCGAAGGTTCCGTGGCGCACGCTCTGAGCAGGCGGGGCCGGCGTCTTTCCGCGCTCTTGGGTCTTGGGGAAGACTCCCTTCGAGGTACGATATCGGGTGAGTATCTAGCTGTAGCCATTCCAGATCGAGATAAAGAGATACCGGATCTATGCGATGAGGTTGTCGAGGAAACGCTGGTATGGGTTGTAACCTTGGGAAAGCTTGCAAAAGCTTGCAATTTGAGTGGCAATTTTGGTGAAAACAATGCAGGCTAGAGGAGCATGCTCCCCATAGATCAATGGATATCTCACGCGTTTAAGACAGTACGCAGCAAGGCAAAAAAAGCCCGCTAAGACCAAGCTCTACCGGCTGTTGTGGAACGACTCCCCAGACACTCGGTGCGGGCATGCCACATGTCACTCACGAATGGGGACATTTCGCATGTGGTGGCTGCTCTATGGTCTCCGTTGGCCTGGCTGGTTTAGGCGTAGACGCCTGCAGCGCTGTTGGGCCGTTCTGCGCCAGTTAGAGACGTGGAATGTGGAGTACTTGTTAACAACTGGGCCACTCACGAAGCCGCTGAGGTCTAGTATCTTAACATCTGCAACCCATCCTTGCATACAATATCCCAGCACACATTTTGCCCTCTTGATGTACTACGTGGTAGCCTTCCCCATTTTTCCCCTACCTACCTAGGCAGAGGGGATGGATACGTTTCAAGTGGCCAGAGACGGCGACCTGCCAGCTTTAGAAGGGGTGTCAGCGCCTGGAGCTAAACGCGGATTCCGTGATGGGCCCCCTGTATATTCCGTGCATCTAATCAACCCACTGAGACACCGCCCGCTGCTCCTCCCTACCGATGCATCTCATCCCGCCTTCTAAGGCTGATGTGGGCAAACTCTGGATTGAAGCTGCAAGATTCCATCATATGGATATATTCTATTTGAATTGACGTGCTACAACGTAGGTTTACCGGATCGTTGCCGCTTGGACATGCTGCAATTGGATCACCGTCGTACAATGTGAGATATCGCAGATGTCACCGCAGTCACAAGGCACGACATAGTACGAACGAGACGCGTTTAATGGAATGCATACATTAGTCTCACGCGTGGCAATAGTAGAAGCGGGGGTCTCCAAGACGAGATCAAGTTTTCGAGCAGTACGTATACCAGTCTCAGTCGACTCCTACATCGGTCATCGGCAAGCCCAGTTCAGTCGGAGAACTCATCAGTGATCAACGCTGTCATTGTTATTAATACGAATTTGCAATGTTTGGTTGGATGGTACTCACTCCTCCCACATTCGGCCCTGCACGGCTTTCAATTCGTCTTCAGTCATTCTGTGACCGGCCGTGAAGTATCCTGCAAGTTATCAGCCACCTACGACGAACTTTGAATACTACTAGGGGTGAGTAGGTAGGTAAGCCTTGAAACCCACCGGCTGTGATCTTGGCGTCTATCTCGACCCGCGAATCTGCGGGGATTAAATCCTCGGGAAGCTCTACCCGTTCGTGGATGGGAATACTGTCCTTGGTTAGACGTCTACTTTGGTGTGCTGTACGGGGAGTAAGCTTACCCCTGGCCAACGATGGCATCGTGCTTCATGCTGCATTGTAGCACCTTAGCACCTGATACGTCCTCTCCACTATTTCTACCCGAGTTACTTACTTGCTCATGCTCAGCATCTTATCGATCTTCTTTATGCCGAGCCAGTGGAGGATATCGGGCATTAGAGCCTGGAAACGCATGTCTTTAACTCCAGCGACGTTTTCGGTTCGCTTGAAGTAATCCGAAGCGCGGTCTTCCCCTCGTTTTCTCGCATTATACACAACTACCGGATATGGTTAAGGCTTGATCTCAAGTTAGAAGACATAAAAACTCACGATACTGCTATATGTTAGCACCTCAGCAATAAAAAGTCGAGGGGAGGTGTGAAATACCTTGGTGACTTCACCCAAAGCTCGTCCTTCTTTTCTGAAGTAGATGACAACGCCGCTGCCGCCATTCTGAGCTTCTTTTACGGCCTCTTCGATGCCGAAGATAAGATATGGCCTGCAAGTACAGATATCGGAACCAAACACATCACTACCGTTGCACTGCATTATATGTAAGCCGGACGTCCTCCGACCAATAGTCGGGATGCATAAATTACCTCATCATGAACACGCAAGGCTAGCCTACACTTTTCATCAGACATCTTGGCTGGGTCTCCGAAGCAATAGACAGTCAGCCCGCCTGCAAATGTCAGCTTTGATGGGTAGTATTCCTTTGGATTAAAGGATTAGTTACCGATTGGGGGTAAGAAGACCTTGATATCACCGCGTGTGATAAGCTATACATGTGAGTGGTTAGACCTGCGCCAATTCTTGCCAGAGTGGTGAACGCTTACTTCTGGATAACTACCACCGGTGTGTTCGAATAGAGAGCGTCTCAGAACACCCTCGTCTGCCCAAGTCAGTCATCAATCTGCCGATAGACCTTTCTTTGAGTGCATACCTATCCCAAATCTTTCAGCTACACCAGGTAGATACCAAACCTGCCACGATTAGAACGACCCCAGATTTAAGAAGATGGGAATTAAGGGGGTTCCTACTGGTTCAACTGCAAACTTGGTCACAGCAAGCTCCCCGCTCGCATTCAGACAGACTTTCCCATCAGGAACACTAGAATCCGGCCAGTTTATGAGTAAATGCGACTAGCATGACAAAAGGGTTACATACAGTCGACCTCTTCGGACGCTTTCCTCAAGCTCGGGAAGCTAGTTCAAATTAATATGAATCGTAAATTAGGGGTTTTTAAATTTTACCTTCATATGAGCCTTGGTAATCGCGATAGTTGGACGAATATCGACTACAATGATTTCGATGATTTATCAGCACATCTGAAACATGAGATAGTCAGTCACGCAAATGATCACTTACCGTTCTCCTTTTCTATAACGTCGGAGAAAAGCCATGGAGCTAAATGACCCCAGGGATCCATGGCGACAATCTTCTTCTTGTCGCCCCATTGGGGAAATGGGCCAATATTGGCGGCTGGCTCCGTGTTGGTGAAATCGGGTCTATGTACCAGGTTACAATTAGAGGATATGTTTAACGTAGGTAATATCTGACACCGTCATACCTGTGGTTGGCATTGAGCTGCTTGCTAGCGAGAGCAAGAGCATAATAAATGGAATAGGAGCCGCCATGTGCTATGTTGCTCAGTTACTCGGCCATTTCAACCCTTAGTAGTAGGGCAAAGCTTACCTCCGATGGCTAAAACTGGTATCAGCGACTGAGCAAGGCAAACAAGAATCGACAAACTTACCATTGCGCCTCCGAATTGTGGATGATGATCGGGAGACAACCACAGGTCCACGCTTAATTGCGTCTGGGGCACCCCATTGCAGGGAGAGTGGATTAATACCGATCTGTTTAGGATAGGTACTAACAAGGGGTTAGTACCAGGCCACGATGCTTTTTCGAGGGCTATAGCCTACGTAAGAATGATACGAGATGTGAAGCCCGCTTTTTGTGCTTGGTCTGCCTCTTTTATTGCTGGTGGTGCCTTGTTGGCGTCGGACTCGCTTGTAGCTAGAGTCGTCTGGATGGGTGAAGTTGGAATTCCAGCAAGGGGAGAAGGTGATGCTCTGCTGATATCAGGGCTCGGGGCCCGAATAGACGGGGCAAGAGCATCAAGTCGGTATGAAACGGATTCAACTTCTGTTGCTAATCTACTCTGGTTCTCCTGAATAGTCTTTAGAGCCTCAAGGACATCGGCCATGCCCACTTCACCGTCTTTACCTGAGCCCGAGCTTGCCATTGTCACAATTAGACGAATATCGACCTCAAACTGTAAAGCGAGAGACGGTTTTTGTTAATGAAGTAGCTAGATAAATGTCCGCAAATTTAAAACAACTTCTTGCTAATGAAGACACGTTTTTGACTCGATATTGTTCTTAAAAGAGTCAAGTTTGTGACCGAGTAAGGTGAAAGTGAGTAAGGTGGTTTAGTTAAAGCGGTATGAGAACAATAGAGGGTAAAGGTAGATCGGAGGTCGGTATGTGGCTTTCTGGTATGAGGGTCCCTCGGGAGTGCCTAACTCTTTCAACGAATGTACCGAGTACTCGGGCCTACAAACTAAACGGTACATATATCGTATACATAGCCACTGCCGGACGAATTGGAATGATACCAGACAGACAAGTATATACATGTACGGATCTAGATCCAGATATACCTCGTCCTACATACCTAATGTACATATCAACCTAAGATAAGGTGCCCAAAGAGAAGTAGGCACCTGACTGCCTAACAGTGATAAAACCATAAAACCCACCCGGACTAGACGTAATCCCCACTAGTTCGTACCTGCATCTACTGTAAACCTCCGTTCCTCGCATGCCTAGCTTTTACCTTATCTTAGTTATGATGTACCTAGGTAAGTATGGTTATCGTATAGAGACATAATATGCTATTTGATATACAATTTATATCCAGAGAGATAGTATTCTATAACTATATTCTATAGGAAGTCGGGTTGATATACATTGGAATATGTAGAAATAACTGTCAGTGTGGGTAACAGTACGTAGATTCTTTAAACACTGATCATGTGGAACATCAAAGCCAAGAAATTTGGAGGATTTGATACCGGCAATGCAATTAACGTGTGTATAGCTTATGACTATATCAGGTATATAGTTGGCAGGGAAGCCCCGCCTCATTCCCTACTAGGCATGATAAGATAGCCTTATCATGAAGCCTTTTGGAAACCTTGGGACCACCTTGGAAGTGGCTTTGCCTTCGGCAAGGCTAGGTAGGCTGTGGGAAGACATTATGGTTTCAAGCGTCGTGTAAAATAACTTAGACATGTGTTGAACTATGTATCGTCCTTCTACTACGATAAGATTTTGAGTTCTTTGTTCCGTCACAAATCTATTAGCGGCTTTGCACAAAGAAGGCTAGCCGCTTGGAATTGGGAAGTTGCTAGGGAACAGGCCTGGTACTTAATCTAGCAGCCGCGCGCCGTTTTCCCTACGCGACAGCCGACGTCATTTTCTTAGAAAAGTGCGAATACTTGACCGCGACTGCGACAGATCAATCAATCAAATTTTTCTTCAACACAACATTTCCCATCCAACGTCGCGACTAATCTACTCTGCGATTGAACCAACGCGATAGGTCGCAAAAAGAAGGGATTTGCCACTTTTTAGGTGTAGAACCACACCTCGTTCACCATGGTATGTAGCCTTATCCGAACGGGCATCCATATATTGCAGACGCTAATGATCGGTCACTACAGGGGAAGCGCAAGAAGAGTTCCCGAAAGCCTCAGGGCAAGAAGAAGGTACTTTACCTCGGAGATGGAAAACGGCGCGTTTAAGGACCAGAGACTTACCCACATCGCAGAACGACCCCCTTCCTACCGTCTTTACCTGTCTCTTCTGCAATCACGAGAAGTCGGTTACCGTCAAGATCGAGAAGCGACTTGGTGTTGGCCAGCTTGAGTGCACGGTATGCGGTCAAAGATTCCAATGTGGTATCAACTGTAGGTAAAAGGCATAGCCATTGTTATACTTGGTTCTAACGCGTATTAGACCTTTCAGCTCCCGTCGACGTTTATAGTGAATGGATCGACGCAGCAGGTATGCAACCTCGACTAATAATCCACGTAATAAATTACATAAAAACTCACTGACATCAACCTAGATGCCGTAGCAAAGGATAACCACACTGAGGGTGGTTCCGCTTCAGTTCCTGCCTATCGCCCAGGACCTAAACAGCCAGCCGTAGGTCGTTATGAGGACGACGGCGAAGATGCCGGTTATGAGGGAGAAGGCATTGTTCCTGACGAGGAAGACGACTGAGCGAAGCGCGAATCTTCCATGGATGAACCTTCTCCTTGCTAAATCACCACGAGGAAAAACAACTGAACAACAACTGAACATTTATGGTGGCTCACAGATCATAGCACACGGTCATTGATGCCACGGCCTTCGGTTACCTATACCTACAGTCTAGCCATGGCTATTTACGGTTCTCCGTAAGTCACGTTATTTAGGCACTTCACATAGCTGGTTCATTTTGCTGTTTGCACAATGAATAGAACCAACATGGCTCTAGATAGTAGGAAACACTGAATTCTACGCCTTATTTCCTAAGCTTGCCTATAATTGTGACTAATACCCTACATGGTGTAAAATCGATCTCCGAAATCGCCTAGGCCTGGAATGATGTAGCTAGACTAATGTTAGCAGAGCTTCAACATGATATACAGTTAGTCGACATACTTCTTTTCGTCAAGACCCTATAGATTATCGGAATTAGTACTTTATTACAAATGCCAAGGTAGTTTAAAGTATTTCTTACCTGGTCAATGAATGCTGTGACAACTCGAAGCTTGGGAAACTTGGTTGCAAAATTCTGAACCCCCTGTGGACTAGCGATCAAGTTCAAAAAGAGGATTCTTTCTTCTGGAACACCACGGGATTTTAGGACATCAACAGCCATAATGGCAGATCCGCCTAAAGCAACAAACTAAGGTTAGTTCTCCAACATATGAAAGTACGATACAGGCGGCTAGTTATCTGACCTGTTGCAAACATTGGGTCGAGTAGAAGAACCCATCTTTCGGCGATATCCTCGGGAAGCTTGTCGTAGAATAGCTTCGGCTGCGCGGTCTCCTCGTCTCTCTGGATCAAGATCTTGCCGATCCTCACTGACCTACAGCAGTCTCGGAGGCCCTGTTCCATAGCTTCACCAGCTCGCATGATGGAGACACCGCATATTTTCCCTTGGAACATGAGCCCCGCATATGTGCGGCCAACGGGAGTAGTTACGGTATGCTCCACGACAGGCAGATGGTTTAGCCCTTCCTCGACAAGGAGACGAATGATTCGGTTCGAGTAGAAGATAAAGTCTGCTCGTTCCGTGTTCCTGTCGCGGATCTTCCTGTTCCAGAGATAGTCTATAAGTGATTCGAGCACAACTATAGCATCGCTCGAGTCTCGCCTAACAAGGAAGTCACTCACGTGAGTAGTGCGATGAGCTGTGGTGTCTGGGGTAACGTGATGACGTTGTCATGTTCGACCTCTGTCGAGACGGTAGCGATGGGCTTCTGGCTAGGCGGGCGGTAGTCAGGTCCTACGCATTGCACAGGGCCAGCTTGAGGGCGATTTCCAGATTCAGATTCGGTAGCCATCCTATATTATACCCCGTAGGCGGTGAATAGGGCAATACGTGACACCCCGGGAAGATTGTACGTTGTTTAGGAAGCACAGAGTTGCGGTGACGCTTAGAGAGGTATTTCTACTTGGTAGAGAAGATTGTGATTATACAACGTAAGTAGTCAAGGGGGGGCGAGGAAGATTCTTGGCTATCTGTGATGTGTCTACGCGGATATATTTCGTCGCCGATATCGAATAAAAAATCGAGATATAAATGCTAAAGACCCCACAAGCCAAAAGACTAGTCTGAAAATAGAGAAGCGAGCTTAAATATTTAGTTCAATATGAGAGGAGACTCAAGAGGGTCAGATTTCCAAGATAATCAAAGGAATGAACCTCAGTTTGAAAATAGTCGATATTGAATGATAGGCTAGTTTGTAGGCTGTTCCAATATAACGATAATCCTAACCATAAAGCGAGGCTCGTGGAGCTGACTTGTAAAAAACGAAGGTTAATACGATAAGCCCCAATAGGCAATTCCTAAAAGTCTTGGCGCCCTAGAAGCCCCGCGTGCGTTACTTAGTGAACCTTGGAAGTACCTATGAACCTACTTGCCAGGTTGTTTCAGGCTTTCAGCTGGGGACGGTGGTCGCTACAAAGGGCTATTCTTACCTGTGTGTATGTACATAGCTGAGTTTAATAGTGGGTGGATGCTTCCGTCATTAGCAGGTAACAGGTAACAATGGAAAGGCAAGACCGACGCGGCAATATTCACTGCATTGGAAAAATGTCCCGAGCATCAGCGTGAATCACGGAATCACCATCTACAACAACCTTTTTTTGGTTGCGCTTCACTTTCTGCCACCTTCCACTCTATAAGACAATTTGATCCCGTATCCCATCTAGAACAAAGCGCGACACCATCTTGCCACCCTCAACTAACCCATTACTTTAACCTAAACTCCGTCGCCTGCTGCAAGGCTACTACAAGCGCGTCTCGTATCTGTTTACCTGAACTTTATCACACCTCATCACGTTCGATATCCCACCATCCTTATCGCTATGAATATTTAATCTTTTTATGTTGGCAAGATTCCAACCGCTGCCACCATAAGCCACAACGATTAATTAAGAGCTACCATGGCTACAAAGCAAGAATTCAGCGCTCCGCGCAAGAAAGGGTTGATGACCTATGGGAAGGCCGCCCGTAAAAGACAACCAAAAACAGTCTTCACGCCAGCTGCTTTCCCACCTATACCAGAAGATGATGACGGCTCTCCCGTTACAAAACACAGGGCTACCGTAACGCATCGACGACCTTCGCTTCTCACCTCACCGCAACGCGATCCTGCTTCACCCTCCTCAAGCCTTGATGGGGCTCGTCGTAACAAGACCAGCCCAATTAGCTCACAGGAGGACCTGAAAAACTTGGGTCGGAAGCGCAATATATCCCAGGTGTATGCGTCTAAGGGGCGAGCACAGGAACCTGCTCAGACCAGCCAAAAAAGTGTTACTTTTAGTCGCATACCTCCTCGATCGCGCCCATCTACGTTTGCTAGTACCAGTACCAGTACCAGTAAAACAGTCACATCTACTTCACGACAACGCGCCCGTCCGACTTCTCCAGAATCAATGGATATTGACACAGCCGAACCCAGCCTTTCGAGTCCACCCCCGACGCCAACACCACCGAAAACTTCAAGACAGTCTAAAGGCATAGCTAACAAAGGGTCAACGTCATCAGCGTTAGAGACGAAGGTAGCAGGGAAAGCGAAGCAAGGCAATATACAACACCAAATCCCGTTGCGCTTCGCCCGCGAAAATATTGCAAAGCCAATAGCCTCACGTGCGAGTTCAAGTGCATCTGCAAATAGAGTAAATAAAGAGGTTCGACTTGCGCCTCAACTAGCTCCTGAGAGCGTTTCAAAAAAGCGTAGAAGACGGTTGATTGATGCACTGGTTGAGCAAACCAAGGATGAGGAGGAGGATGGAGAAGCAATCGAATCAGCTGATGAGGACCTCGAATGTCAGGCGGAATCAAGTCAACCGACTTTAACCCACCAGGCCAGTGGCGTTTCAATGCTGGACTCGCAGCCATTGCCTCAAACCCCAAGTCGTGATACCGCGGCATCGCAAGCGACTAGCGTCAGGACTTTTGCACGCTCCAGCAGTGCGCTCAAATTTACATACGGCCAAGGCAGAAAAGTGTTAGAAGAGGAAGGCGATTTGCTGGAAGCTCTCATTCTACCCGAAGAGACATCAGTTTCATTGAAGGGAAGACGTTTGGAACTGGGAACCCCGAAGAAAGCAACTACCGCCAAGGGAGCCTTTGATGACGATGACCTCGCAATTACTGGTTCGCCTAACTCGAAGCTTCGAAATATTCACGAATTGAGACAGGCTGGAGCAAATTCCCGTGTAGCCGATACGATGCAGGACTTGGCTGACCAGATTGGTTCTCCAAGCAGCAAACCTTCGTCGTCTCGCAGGGCGGCGTTGCTACAAGTAGCAGAGAAAATCAAGGACAAGGCATATATGTGGCAATGCCGTGATCACGGTGTCGAGGCGGCATTGTTGAAAGACATGGGCAAAGAGTCCGACATTATATCTGGGTACCTCATATTATCCATCCTTGCGACGATACTCGCAAAATGGCCCTCGTCGCACATACAGCAACTCGTCCGGCTTGGGAACCCTGCAGGCATGTTTGCTCACTTACTCGGCATACCTAAGGATGTCAAGGTAATAGCGCGGGACAGAAAGAGCAATTTATCTAAGAGGAGTCAAACTACTCTTATCGCTATTCAAACTTCGCTACGCGAGTTATCAGTCTGGGACAAAGCTAGCCCATCATCCATTTCGCCGAGGAGTCTTGTTCTCAAATGTCTACACTTACTCGTTGCCCATGATGTCAACGCCGCCAGAGATCCCGCGATCTTCTCTCCGGCCGTAACAGAGGCCCTCTTCACGGTACTTTCGGAGGCGGCAGAAAACACCGAGCATTGGAACTATCCGATAGCAGCGGAAGCGATTGATCTTGCTCATGCTCTATCGATTCTTGAATTTTATGCTGTCAGCATTGCAGAATCGCAGCGTGTAGGCGTTGGTTGGGTTGTTCGATATCTCCCAATTGTAGCTGACGTTTTCGGAGCTTCTTCGCGAAATGTAGTGCCGGATGTTACGGCCCAGGAGAGTGAGAGCAAGCTTCTAGAGGATGCCGTCTTGAAGCTTACTATCAACCTGACAAATAATAGCCTGGAAGCACCAGAAATATTTGTGTCAAAAGGACTTATACCGGCTTTAGCAGGGTCAATTTCTAGCAATTTTACCCGCATTTGGGAATCGCTATCTCAAGACACCTGGGTCGATGGGATCCTCGACAGCTTGGTTCTACGGCTAGGCATTCTGATCAACTTTTCGGAACACAGCTCGCTCGTAAGACAGGTTATAAATGACTGTCATCATGACGGCCAACGGCCAGTTGACGAGCTTGTCCGATTATTTTTAGAGAATTACAGGAGGACTGCAGAAGTAAGTCGAGCAAGTCTCATGTTTACTGCCTTCTACTAACAAGAAGCTAGGCCGATTCAATGGAGACCAGCCATCTGAACGTCGCCTTCGGATACTTGACGGTTTTGCTAGGCTACCTAGCTCTATACGCACCTGTACGACAGAAAATACGGTCTGGTCATTCAGCTAAGAGTATTGAACCGCTACTCGATTCACTACGCGAGTTCCTTACCCACCATAGAAAAGTGGAACAGAGCGTAGATGAAGGCGAAGGTAGTTCACGGGGCCATAGTAGTTATACCGAGCGGCTTCAGGATCTGGTGCATCAACTGGAAGACCAGGCTGCATATGATTGATCCGGAGGCGGCTTACATAGACGGGACGGGTCCCATGACGCGGCATGTTTTTTGTAGGATCATCTACATGCAGGATTTACTGTTAGAATATCAGCTTTGCGAAGGGATACGAAAGGGGTTGATGCGTTTTTGCCATCAGGTGCCTCGAAGATAGGGGGATGGAGACGTCTATGATGATTTCTATCGGCATTACCTTCAACGGGTGTCCTTTGGACGATGTCAAACTACCATTAAAACAACGATAACGTATGTATGGGTAATGGAATGAGCAACGGTGGATAGGTAGGTAGGTAAGCAACGTAGGAATAGGACTATACCCAGGACATAGAATTGCGTTGAATCGAAGAGAAGTACGAGTCTGGAATTTGATATTACAACCTCTACGATTCTTCAGTTTGAGCCGCAGGAATGCTACCTAACTTATGCCACCTTATGCTACCCTATCTGCCTACCATAGCGGGAAAAGGTGTGTTGTAATAATGATTTTATTTTTAAAACCATTTTGACTTTAAAATCATTTTAACATTTCCATGTACCCTCCCATATAAACTGTATGGGGGAGTACATGCTTACGATATACCGATTTTAAAGATCAGAATGATTTTTAAACCCAGAATCATTACTTCGAGTAAAACCATTTTACTCCCTTTTTACCACCTTTACAAGCCCTCTTACAGAAAACTTAGAAGTTTTTTCTCTCGTTTCCTTGGTTACCTGCCATCAACACCCACACCTACAACAGCACCTACAACACCTACAACAACACTCTAGTACAGCAGCAGCAGCAACAGCAGCAGCAGCAGCAGTAGCAACAACGTTGGAACACCTACAGCAGCAAAAAACCCCACATGCACAGCAGCAACAGCAACACTTAAAGAAAAAAAACTTGGAATTTATTTTTTCTTTTCTTTTACCTTTTACATCCACACATCCACACATCCATCCATCCATCCATCCATCCACCCACACATCCACACATCCACATCGTCAACATCATTGTCGTGCCAAGCTTACTAGATCAGTAGATGGGTTGCAGTAAATCAGTAGATGCGTAGCAGTAGATCAGTAAACGACCAGTAAACCAGTAAACCAGTAAACCAGTAAACCAGTAGACCAGTAAACCAGTAAACCAGTAAACCAGTAAACCAGTAAACCAGTAGACTAGTAAACCAACAGATTTGTAGACTTGTAGACATGTAGATGGGTGGCTAGGTGGTAAATAGCAGGGAGGGTGACGAGAAAAAATAGAAAATAATTTTATAATATAAAACGATTTCTTGCTGTAAAATGATTTTTTGCTAAAAATGATTTTGACCTTAAAACGCTTAGAAAACGAGTCAACCTTAGTTATAATTTAGGCACGTTTTATAATATGGAATCATTTTTTGGAACCACCTTTTGCCGCTACGGTATGTTACCCTATTTCACTTGAAGCCAGGGTACCTTAAGCAGCTAAGGTGCGACACCTACATAGACCGAATGCACAGTAAGCTGCGCACATGGATTTGTATTTTACCGGAGCCTGGGCCCTGCCCCGCGCTCACCCACACAATCAATGATGGTGGATGGGTGGTTTAGCAAAAGGTTACCGGACGAATCCCCTATTGGTCCCCCTTATTGGTCCCCCTTATTGGTCCCCTTTATGAGTTCATTGTTATCATTACCTATGTCAAAGTAAATGTTATTAATAGGAACTCAATACATAGGGCATACATACTATGTACTAGCCTTGAGATGCCTCAGCTAGCCGTGCTCGCATGGATACCTAGCATAACCTTGGTTAGCCGTTAGGATCATGGATCACCGGTATGGATTCAAAGATGAACTCGCATGTGTTAATTGAACAATTACTACATACATAGGTTCTACAGGTATATGTATGTACCTTAGGTACTTGTACATACCTATGCATCTGCTAACCTCTAAGGGTTATGTTGCTATATATCTGTACCCCGCCTACAGGCAATCAATTGATTCCAATTCCAAGTCCAAAGCATGTGCTTGGTATGAGCTTTTTCACTTTTCTTGTCTAGGAAGGCTAGGGGGAAAAAAAAGAAGACCTAAGGTGTAAAAATTTCCAAGCCCTGGAGGTCAACTTGTTTTTCTAGGTGCTGTTAGTAGCTGTTCTCGTTCAGCTCATGTACAAAACAGGAGAGAAGGACACTTCTGACCTCATACATAGGCCAAATGCTTCTCGAGTTTTGATTCGAATGCGTGGTATCGTATCGTATCTTGGGTAACATCTGCTGCACGTCATAAACACACACAAACGTGTTGCCTGATTCAAGAGCCTTGAAGAAAGGAGAAGAGAGAGAAAGAGTATTAAGAAAAAGGTGTGCACCATCCGCCATCCCGCGCCCATGTTTCAATGTTTCAATGTTTCGAATTTGCCCATGTCAAAAAAAATAAACTGTCGTGTTGACAGCTACGCTACTCTAAATCGATCAAACCGTCACAATTCCCCTCTACGCTACAATACCTACCTACCTAGTAGCTACAATACTACCTAGGTAGCTATAGCAGCTATAACAGCTATAACAGTTACACTCGAAACCTCACTACTATACAACCAACACATGCCTCCGCGCACATACCGCGCGCAGAGACATATACAACCCGACGCTTTTATTACATTGACGTTGACATTTCTACTTCCCTCCCCTCCCCCACGCCCGACCGCTGCTACGTACGTGTTTATGCATCAGCATTACTCTATCGTGCTTATATGAAAGTGTACCTGACATATAATAATACTACTAGGCACTTTCTAGCAACACGATATCACAGTTCTTAGTCAAGCTCCCCCGCGTAAATGCCGTCACCGTCCAAGCAGAGGAAGGTGGCCATTGTCGGCAGCCGATCCGTAGGTAAGTAAGATCTTCCTTCCTTCGTCGTGTGCATCTTCAATGTTCATATTCACGTTTCATGTCCACGTTCATGTTCACGTACATGTTCACAATATACATCAATGCTTGCCTGCTTATCCTTCTTTTTTTTTTGTCCCTTATCCGTTACCTATACCTTGCTATCCCACGCGGGCTTCCATGCGAGCTTCCATGGATCGTGCATACGTACGATATGACATATCTGATATCTCATAAATCTGTCTGACGGGCTTTCGCGAATCACACGCTAATGCTTGGAACCCTCGGGGGTTCGTTTCGCAGGCAAATCCTCCCTTGCGGTTCAGTTCGTCGACGGCCACTTCGTCGAGAGCTACTATCCCACCATCGAGAACACGTTCAGCAAGGTCGTTCGTTTTAAGGGACAAGACTATGCTACCGAGATCGTCGACACCGCCGGACAGGTAATTTTGCTTCTAAATCCCTTCTCTACTCTACTTACTAGGTACCTACCTACCTAGTAAGGTGCTTATTGAAACGCCGATTGTGTGCTGACAGGAAGGCTTGCGCCGTGATTTGTAGGATGAGTACAGCATCCTGAACTCGAAGCACTTCATCGGCATCCATGGCTACATGCTAGTCTACTCTGTATCCTCGCTACCGTCGTTCGAGATGGTTCGCGTGATCCGCGAGAAGATTTTGAATCACCTGGTTTGTCATGGGGGGGGGGGGGGGGGGGGGGGGGGGGGGGGGCGGGCGGGGGGGGGGGGGGCGCGGCCCCCCCCCCCCCCGCCCACCCCGCCCG